>JBAIZL010000002.1:125946032-125968532 GCA_036971475.1 Prosapia bicincta | reverse complement strand
TTAAAAATAATTTTCTGACAAATATAACTTAAAACATGATTTGTGTGTACATCCCAAACAATAATTTTACATTCATGCAATATTTTTCCTATGCCAGATGTTTTGGAATGTTGCACATGGGTGTTTCAATAAATTGCATGTTCATTTGTTTTATTTACATAACCCTTTGATTTGAATAAGAGCAGTATCATATTAAACAAAGTGTAAGCAAAAAAAGCAACCATTTCTATTATTTGACACAAGTAAATGGGTATTTCTGGAGCCAGAAGGAGCTTCGAGTAAATTCAGGTATGAGAGGAGAAATTATTAAATGAATATCATAGGTTTCTATAAAGTAGAACGAAATTTCTTGAGCTGATAAGCAAAGCCCTTCGAAACGTATTCATGACAATGCATTTTGTTCGTAAAAGCTACAAAACTATAAAAAAACACACGTAAATATCCCATTGTAACTACTAAGAAGATTGTAGTGTTAATATATATGCTATAGAAAAAAATGAAAGACAATACCCAAAAGGAAGATGTCGATCTGCAATATGTTGATTTAAATAAACATTTCCATTCCTATCACAGAAAAAGTCATGGATCATTTGTACAGTCAGTAATTATGGATACAATAACAGAATATTACTCAAACTCAGCATAAGTAAAGACATTTGAAATAAAACTGCCAACGATATAATTATCATTACTGTCTATGAGGACGTCCATTATCGAACAGTGTTTCAGATTTTTTCATGATAAAATAAGACTCACAGATACATAGGGAAACTACCAAGGGATTGATATTACAAAATAACAATCTACTATTTACACTGATCTTTCTGGCTAACTAAGTTCCTACCTCTAAGGGAAAAACAATATTAGTAACATGATAAGAAAGTCAAAATAAGAGAACACAGGGGTTGTACTAATAAAAAAAACTACATAAACAGAGAATATATAACTACAGAGATGTATTAAATGTCTAACCTAATTATAAACAACAATACGCAGAATGCGGAAGATGGAAACAATCAAAGCGTTTTAATTATGAAAGTATACTACAAACAAAAATTCAACAAATTAAACAATAAGATATTTGTGAAATTTATATTCTAATATACTTTATTCTTATAGTAATAAAATAATAAGTAGACCGAGTGTTTAAAGCACACAGATAGTCTGTCCTTCAGTAACAAAGTAACTACAGAAAATGAATTCTAGGTTTGGAATGACAAGCATAAAAGCCTGCATAAGTTACCAAACCTTGAACCTACGAATGAAGGCTATGAAAATACAATGAATGATGTAGAAGAAGAGTGGACGACATGAGGTGAGAGCGAATGAAATACATGTTTTTTCACGGACATAAAATAATTAAATTGCTAAACTAAGAAGAATAAACCCGATATGCACATTTCCAGAAAACTATGTTTTAGTATATTTTCAGATGATATTTTTTCAATAGATTCTAATTGTGCTTCACTATGGTTCACGTCACTGCTATTGGATTTTTTTGTCATTAGTTATTATATGAAGAACTTTGTGATAGTATCACCTTATTTACTGACTCGTTTTGAACCCATTGTTTCATTTACGAAACTAATATTTTTCAATTACATAACAACAATAACATATTTTCATATACATACTAATATTCATTGAAAAATCTACTAAAAAATCTAATATTCAAGAAAATAATTTTACGAAAACGATTTTAAACGTTTTCGTTTTTAAAATTAAAAAACCTTACCTAAGACATACCAATATTAACCAAATATTAAAAAATCAATATAAATTATTGTATTTATCTACAAAATTATAATCTATAATAGATTATGGATCATAAATTAAAAAAGTGTTGTAAAAATAATACCAAAATAATTATAGAACAAATTACACTTTTAATCGATAATATTATTATAAATAATATAAAATTGATTAAAGAGTACAAATGTACAGCTATTACTAGGCTTTTTAATTTTCTAAAGACAGAGAATATTTGCAGAATCATATTTACATAGAAAATAATAATGTTTCATTCTGCTTTCTTGATAACGTTTGTTTAAAAAAAATAAAAAGTTCAGCCCTTAAACACTGTTTCCTTAATCTGTAAGTGATATAGTGTGTGTATTTACCTAACTTAAGTATTACTCAACGTCCACTGCCCCAGGTTTAACCGACATTCCCTATAATATTTCTCCTGAAACATGCTGCGTACAAACACCAATAGTCACATGAAACAAGGAATGTTTGTGTTTAAACTCGTTGTTGTCGCTGCATTGTTTGGAATGTGTTACTTTATGGTACAATTATTGTTTCTATAAAGGCTCTAATTCCAGTGGCGTAGGTTTCCGAGAAATAAATTAATATTGTATAGGTTTCGAAGGTTGAATACCTGTCTTTATCACTCTTTTGTTATACTACTACGACAAGCATCAGTGGCATCCAAGCACTGATGAACACGAAAAACTAGTGTGTTTGTTAGGTTAGTTAATTTTTGCCGTTGTGAATTGGTCTCCCTAGCTAAGATCTATTAACTTAAATGGAATAAATTAATATTGAAATCATCTTTCAAACGTCTGTGTTTGACATCTCAACTGAGTTTAAATAATATATTCCTGCTAAATTATTACATATTAAATGATTGTAATTATTTACTATGCATATAGACCCATTATCAAATAGCAACTTGGAAATCTGACAAAAAATATAGAACAAGATGCACCACCAAAGCCCCTATTTTGCCCCATAGCTAAGAAACACAAGCGTCACAGCTGCGAATAAAGAGATAATGCCCTGTAGTTCGACTTACAGAGGGAGAGGAAGTAGTTTTATAGAAATTTGTTGAATAGTAAATAAGATAATTAATTCCTTAAGTCATATAGTACAACCTCTGATCTATATATTGGATAGATTATACGTACTAGACTTAATAATTATTTAGGTTCCATAAAATTAATTTAATTTTCAATTAATTGGACCCCCATTGTCATAAATCGTTTTATTCATTTCATAGTTAAATGTTAATAAATTTCTCCGTCCAATATACGTTAATTAGGGGATAATGAATTGATTTTTTGTAAAAGAAATATAAAAATATTTATAAGGGAATTTATCAGTAAACATAAATAAAGTCAACAATTAGAGACAACAATACTGCTAAAAAATCCATAGCAATAAGTACTTCCTTTGTCGTTTTCGGTTTAGCTTGTGTTGTGAATAGCCTTCTGCGGGGTCAACATGGGGTAGTTTTATTTAATCGGTGCGGGCGTCTGAGAAGGTCGTGAGTAATCATTCCTTAGGGAGCCTACACGGGTAGGAGCGGTGACTCCAACTGTAACCTGATTGGGGCATTCTGGAGGTCTTTCACTCCTTCGATGAAAGCTCAAAATATTCTTTCTACATTATGACACTTCCCTGAGAAATATTTAGTTTCCTGTGCACTCACGAACTTCGCCATTTAGTTTGCAATTAGAGTCCCCTAAACAAAAGGATGCGCTTTGCGTAATACTATGTTGATACTAAATACAGTACTACACCAACAACAAAGATAAACTATAAGCTCCAGGGTCTTACTAATTAAACAGCAACAAATTCTACATTGGACAAACAGGTCGCAGCATCAAACAAAGAGTCGAGGAACACAAACAGAACACCAACCCAGTATTTTACAACCACATAAAAGATACAGGACACAAATACTCAGACATTTACCATCACTTAGAAATCTTGTTTGTTAGAAAATTGTTTGGTGGGTTTGAAAGGATAATTAGAGCAAATAAACTCTAATTAGGATTGACGTTAAACATCCTTCCTACCCTTAAAACTCTACTATTCTGTAGGATTTGCCTTCTATGTTAAATCCTAGAAACAAAACAATAGTTATATTAGTACTAAGCAGAAAGGCCTGATTTTCCTGATTCATGCATTATGTAGCTAAGGAGATTTCTTTTCAAAATATAGAAAAATGTATTTTAAAGATTATTAATTTCAAATATCTAGTGGTAATGGCTTATAATATATTACTATAAACATATATATTAATCACTTAAACAATAGTTTATGACTACCCGAACTTTATATTTAGTAAATTTGATAAAACTTACTGAGACATAACGTTTTCTATCGCTATGTGCCGATCTTCATCAGTGTCTTCCGAAGTGTTCGAAAATGTTCTGTCTCAGTAAGTTCTAACAAATTTACTAAATTCAAAGTTCGGATAGTCATAAACTATTGGTTAAGGGATTACTAAGATTCAACCGAACGTAATGGACTATAAAATTTATAGTCCATATATAAATTTATATATATATATATCAAAAGTGGTAAAATAAAAAGTCTTTAGGTAATTATACTGATTAATAACCGGGTAATAGATATTTTTGGAGGAAATCATTAGGAACCTAGAATTAGTATCTGAATTGTATGGAAACATTCAAAATAAAATAGATATTTCACATAATAAATATTGGCTTTATCTCAAAACATATTTTCAAGGTTAAAATTATTCATTTTCTTCTGTTAGTTCACACTCTCCTTTTCTATATCTTGTTCGAATTCTCAATGGTCACTAAAATAATACTTATTCATCCACTCATGTTCAAATACATTGTTTTTAACTTGCAATGGATGAGATTTGACGTTAATACAATGTTTTCGAAAATTATTTCATTACCTAAATTTAAAAAATATAATTTTAGTTTTTTATGGGGGAAATACTCTTACCATAAGGGGCACGATACTATATGCAATTTGTTCCAATTTCTAAGATATAATTGTTCGTATTTGTGTCTCCCTTCCAAAATTTACTTTTAGATTGATTTTCGAGAGTATTGAATATACACTCTTTGAATATATATATATTCATATATATATATATATATATATATATATATATATATATTTATATACACATATATAGACGTCAATATACGTCATATGAAGGTTAACTTATATTCTGATCGCTCGTACCTGAGCATACCAAATAAATATTGATGCCAATAGTTGTGTTTCTCTGAGCACATGAAATCATACACGATTCTTTTGTCGTACATATCAGAAACCAATTGATAACACAGTTGATTTTACGCTACTGTCCTTGAGGAAATGTAACATTTGCTATGTAATTTGGCAAATGTATGTTAAAAAAGATATTTGTAATATTTATTATTTCATTCAAGATGGAACATACTTTGTATCCTACTTTCGCTTTCATATTCACAAGTAACGTTCTCAGAAAATTAAATGTGTTTGTACAATTCCAAATTTTCAATTTGGAAACAAATAACAACCAAACTAAAGCAAGATGGATGTGATTACATTCTTAATAAATTAAGAACAAAAATAGCTCAATAACTGAATATTACAGTATAACGCCAAAGCAAGGTATCCACCAAATGGTAACTAACTTTCGATACTTATAGTTTGTAGCATCTTTATTATTTTATTTATTTTTTATTTATATTCGTAACTTTATCGGTTTTATACCCTGTGATTATTATGACATAATTAATAAATTCTCAAAACGAAAAGTTGCACAAATATGTATATATATATATATATATATATATATATATATATATATATATATATATATATATATATATAATCAATAAATGCTCAAAACGAAAAGTTGAAAGGAGATTTATTTATCTGTTTTTGTATATATATATATATATATATATATATATATATATATATATATATGTGTGTGTGTGTGTGTGTGTGTGTGTGTGTGTGTGTGTGTCTGTGTGTGTTAATAAATTTAAAATATTTCAAAAATAAGAATACTTTAAATACATATATTATTCAAAGATTTTCGCTGATGAAACAGTACCAGGATCTTCAGGAAAATAATTAGCTCTGAATAAGATAATATTTTCCTGAATATATAATAAGATAAATATTTTACTGGAGAGCTGGTACTGTTTTATCGTCGAAGAGCTTTAAATAATATATGTATTCTTGTTTTTGAAATATTTTTAATTTATTAACTATATTAAAAGAAACAAATCACCATATTTAATATATATTCTAATGATATTAAAAGAATAAACTAATGAAAAGTTAAGGGTAATAACTTTCTAGTTGTTTGAATGGTTAAAGTGCTTTAATAAAAACAAGAATGACGTTAATCACAAAAAATATTCTTATGTGTATATAAATGTCCCTATTAGAATAGATATTTTAGAAACTATTTCTTTAAACGCATTCCTGCTCTATTAAAGCATAGGCTGGCTTTTTTCACAATAGCAAGGTTTTGATTATGTCTTGGGCTACATTAGCAAAGTTTCATTGAGGGGCTCTGATGTTAATATATGCAAAGAACTAAAGCTTGTTTTTGCTTCAAAAGGGAAGCAATATTTCTTACATGGAAAATCATTAAAAATCGTAAAAAATATATTTTTGAAAAATGGAGTGAGATTTATGAAAAATAATATTCTTTTATTAATTAAATTAAAAACATTAAATTTAATGTACTATTCACTTCCAGTATTTTTAGGGCGATAAATGCTCTATTAAAAAAATATGAACAATAATTATACTCTTAAATTTTGTAAAAACGTTTTGAAAATACTGTAAATAAATTCCGTAAAAAAAATATTTTTTCTTACAGTAAGCTAAGTACAAACTCAACATTTTTTAACAAAGGACTTTATTGAATATTTCACATTCCCCAATATGTGGAATGTAAAGAACTGAGGTTTTAGGGCATGTAAAGCTTCACTGATAGTAGTATCATATTTAAAATTGTTTATTGTATCCTTTTTTCCCGAAAAGGGAATAATTAAACCACTGTGTATAAGACCTCAACAATTACTCTTAGCATTATTAGTTTATTTTTATTCATTCATTATTGCTGTTTTATTTTGTATTACTATAAATATCTGGAGACATTCCGCTAGAATAGAAGGATGGTTTTTCAAATAACCAACATTAAAATGATTTATTTAAACAATGTGCCTGCGACTAATTCCTTTTCCTATTTACGTCAATATTAAACTAATGGCCTAAAGGATGAACATCTAAAATATCCTGGTTAATACTAAGGGAAATCCATTTCACAAACCGGTTACTTCTGTAAGTAGGTTTAAGTATCAATAGGACCAACTATTTTAAATATATAGTAGTATACTTAAGCCACGGGGTGAAAGTATTCTTCAACTACAATTATTATTTATTAACTTTTTGGATTTACCAGATATTTAATATGAACCTAAGACGTGGCATTTTAATAACAAAAAAAGATTTCCTCTAACAAGGAGCTAAAAGCTATGTTCAAACTGATCCCACCTGAACCACTACGACTAGAAGCACAAACTTGCAGTTATCGCTAGTGAAAGAAGCTATAAGAAGAACATAATATATAGGGCTATTAATGCATACAGAGAGTATTTTTTGTAATGTAGTAGAGAAAGTAAAATCCTTAGTGACAGAGTAACCGAGCGTGTTGAGTGTAAATATCCTATTAGAGAACAAATAGGTGAATTTAAGACCTGTTTAAAATAAGTTTTAAATCTGCTATAAATGGTAAGTGTGTATATACTCGTAAAAGAACCCATACAAATGTGTGAATTATTAAATAACGATTTAGTCTAAAATATTTTTTTTATTATTGAACTCTTGTAATTATGTAATATTTTTATAAATAGTAATCAAAACAAATTGCAATTGTAATATGGAAAATTTACACATGGGTTTAATGACACAAATGGTGTTTAATATAATTCAGAAAGATTGAATTTATTGGAAAACTTCAATTTCGACTTTTTCAGAAATATTCCATTATTGTTGTATAATTTAAATAATTTTTACAAATTTTGTACCAGTTTACCTGGAACTTATTGTGTTTTTACAAAACAATCAGACTCAGAAGATAAACTACTAAGATATTTTTTATATACTTAATATATTATTATTTGTACATACTTCTTCCAGACTGTATTCGTGTTCTTCTTTTTATTATTGTGCTACATAAGCGACCATGCTATCTCACCTCTCTCATTTTCATCCAAGCGTTCATCCCAGCCTCCCCCTTTCTTTCTCTCTCTTTACCTAATCAATTCATTATCTACTCGATAGTGGCATATTCGTTTTTAAATGTGTGTAAGAGACAAGTTTTCGTCCACTCTTCAAAGTCCTCAACCTTTTCAGAAGTTATGCAAAGATATGCAAATTAAGATGAAATCAGTAATATTTATTACAGTTTGATCTCGGTCAGGTTTTTATTTAAATGGATTGTGTCAATGGTTAAATTGAAAATGATAAAGCTTATTGAATAATAAATGTTTCAGAGGTTTACCAAAATTATAATTGGTATATTTGTACAAATAATGAAAATAATCCTTTTTCTCACGTCTACAAAATCTTTTTTAAAAGTATAATAACTTTATAAAATGACAACAATGTAGGCCTACTTAAGATAGTGTTAGTGACGTAATCAAGTTGTATTATTTGTTTATTAATTTAACAATCTAAGCAACAAAATTTTGACTATGTATGCTATACAATAAATCGTATACAAGATTCTTCATATAGGTAATTATAAATCCTATTTTAAAATTTTCTAAATTACAATGACGTTTGTTTGTAATCTATTTCGATTTTGTGAAACAAAAATAATAAATGTTTATATAAATATACACGAAACTTAATGTTTTTGAATAAAACTTGACATTTTATGACATTACTAATCACTGGATATATTAGTGTGGTTTTCAACGTCAACACGATTGAGACAATAATTGTTAACATTATTTGATATATTTGAAGCGCACTTCATTTTATAAAACTATATGTTTTGTTTTATCTGTTTGAAACTATACGTTGAGATATCAATAATATAGAAAAGTGTTTTTACCTTTTTTTTACCGAAGCATACGAATGCTTAAAAAACAATTATTATTATTTTAAAATAATTACAAATGATTTTATATTGGGATTTATTCTACTGTATAAATAAATGTGTGTAATACATTCAAAATTATATTTAGGAATATTCATTAAAAATAAAACTGCACAAAAAGAAAGGAAATGAGCATTTGGATAAACAATATAAATGTATCGTTTGGGCGAAGGCAAACCAGACGGTTTCAGCCACCTGCGCGATGCAGAACTCCAACTATTTATGAGCCATTAAAATCATGGAATGGAAACAATGCAAGTTTGCACGTAATATCTGACACCATTTGCATAGTTTTGTCTCTTTAGTGCTCAGCTTCCACTACCTGGCTTTTTCGCTAAATACATTCATGTACTTAAACTTCATTTTCTATATTATGTGAATAATATTCTTATTTATCTCTTTTATTTAAATTATTTGTGTAAATATTACACCTCTTTTTTACATTTTAAATTTTTGTATTAGATAAAAAAGTTTTAAAATATATTTCAAGAAGATAGGTGGAGTTTTTTTTACGATATTTATATATAATCTTTGTCATAGTTTTTAAAAATATAATCTATATCAATGCATCTTACCTCAATTTACAATTTAAGTAAAGGTATGGTTACAGGCAGTGCCGTGGTTTGAGCTGTAGTCTCCAGTTTGGAACTGCCTGTAAAAATGAGAAGTTTTAACAATTCAACATTTTGTCAACATGTGTATAGGTATAAAATCAGGTAAATCCTATATCATATAATTAGATATTTTTATTTATTTAAAAAATTCATATAAAGAGTTGGACATAGTATATAAGTAATAAAATAGATAAATTTTTAAAATATACACATTAAAAGAATATAATTTATTTAAAAACGTTTGTGACAATATAATACCTATATATATCATTAATCTATACGTTCGCGTGTTATTCTTGAGCAATGATGTTTGCGTTGTAATTTTCATTTTCTTGCACAAAGTCAAATAATTTTTGAGTTTCAGTTTTATGACTATCTTGAAAGATAAATATGTTTTTATATACTTGATTATCATTAATATGTATAACTTTTATTGTTTCTATAATTTCTTTAATATTGTTCCGCTTTTTTATGTTTCATTTTACGTTTATTTCCTTTTTTATTTAATTATACATTGTAGCTCTTCTGTAAATGTTCAACATTTCTACGTGACAAAATTATTCGTCGCTCGCTACAAGTTGCCCTTGATTTCATTATGGTTTTTAGTTGTGGCAAATTACTTTTCCCACAGTAACTCTGACCTTCATTGTAATATAACTTCTTTTACCGATTTTACAGAACTGTAAAGGCAAGTGCGAAGGTACTAGGAAGGGAATATGTTATATGGTGTAAGAACTTAGAATAAGAGAACGTAACCATATAGTAAGTTATATGTTTATTGTAACTCATTTTGTTATTACTACAGATAGAAATTTAATTTTATTAAAACGTCACCAGTATCGAAAACAGTGTAATTGTTTGGTTATTAATAACAAATATTATTTTAGTTTTATAAGAGTCTCAATTAAAACATGAAATCAAATTGTAATGATGATTATAGTCAATATGATGTATATAATCATAATGATTATTATGGACATAATAAAGCTATCTATTTCTGTATTGGGCTACGTGTAGTTTGAGAAATGTCTACCCTCATTAATAATTTATACCGTCGGAAGAGCGTTAGTCAACATCCCTTTCAGCGCCTTTCGTTATAATTTTACTCAACCCAGCTTCGATGTATTGAGCGAGACCTCGTTTCATTCTGTTTGCTTTTTCCTTCCAGGTTTTCAAGTTTATTATATTAAACATTTTTTTGTCTATATTTTTTGTTTCTCTTTTGATCTAGTGTACTCTTGTAATTGTTGATTCTAAGTATGTAGGTTCCTGGTAATGTAATTAACTAGAGAATTGTAAAAGTACTAATTTTATAGAGAGTGAAGAAGTATATTTAGTGGTTTAATTTGTAGTAAACATAAATAAACTTAATAAATAGACTTTATCTCCATTTTATTCTGAAAACAATGATATATATATACAGTTTTAATATTCTAAAGTAATATTTTATAATTACTTTAGTCAATATTGTCATGCAAAATGTTTTATATACATATATATATATATATATATATATATATATATATATATATATATATATATATATATAAATTTCATTGACCTGAATGATGACTCGGTTTACTGTGTTCAATATTATGCCAAGACATGTGGTATATATATATATATATATATATATATATATAGCAGACTTTGTGAAATCTTTGTTTCACTACACGTGTATAAATTATTTTTTAAACTCAAATAGGGTAACTCAAATATCTGTAACGTGATATTTTCTAATTAGTCAACTGCTTTTAACTCAATAAAACCGAATTTTCTCCTTGTATTACATGTGTTTTTCCCATTACGCGCTAAATTCTATAGAGCCTGTCGATTTATGTCTAAGCCTCGAGAACTGAATTACCTCTGAGATACTATAAGGGAGAAAGCAGACGGTGTTACCAGAGTAAAACTTCACGTACAAATAAACACATATCCTTTGACCTTGACACACGTAAGCCTTTTTGTGGAAAGATTATTTTAAAACAAATAGAATTCTCTATTCAAAATTCTATTCAGAATTCTCTATGAGGCAAAATGTAAACCTTATAATTTTTAAAAAAACCTATAAATATTAGATAGACTGCATTTGGCAGAGAAGTTCCCAAAAGAAATGCTTCCAACAGCGCCCATGCGATTAAGACGCAGTCTATTTCCTCCCGGCCATAGCTTTCTTGAGAAGCAAAGTTTTCCGTTCTACATTGTAGATAGTATGTAGCCTTCATTTTGTCAGGTAGACACATTACCTCTTTGGTCATCTACTGTAGCTCGTATAATTTTTTGTGTCCAATCTAAACTATTGCTTAACCTCATTATTATTCTGTTACATAAATCATTTGTATTCCAATTAGTCTTTGCGTGACTGCTCTAGTTTCTAGACTTTCAGAGGTTTTTTTCAAGAATCGCATGAGGTTTGCTAGAAGCCTATTTGTGTTTATCGTTTTTAAAATTTATTTTACCCCGATCCTTTCTCAACAATTATTTAAATTATATTACTGATATCTGTTTTTTTCTTGATGATATTATTTTGTTAGAAGATAGAGGGCTCCGAGTTTTGAGCTATTTTGCCCATTCCTTTTTTTTAATAATATTTTCTTAGCGTTTTAATCTATAAAATCATTTAATGTGTTGTATAATTATACGTAATAATAATAATAGTCACTTTATTAGGTTTATTTAAATATATTATTAGTTAAAAATGCTACACTAATAGAAAGAGATAAAATATTATAGGTATATTTTCATGTAAGAACTCAACAATTTAGCGAAAGTTCTTTTATGCATTTTCTTCTAATTCCATTCATGTATATAATTATTGAAAAATTATCAAAATATATATTTGTGTTTTTTTTTTAAATATAAAAACGTTTTATAGAATTAATCTCATATGTGTACACATTATGCTGTATTTTGTCGTGAATATATTGATAATATAGAGAAGTTCAATCATTATTTCACCAAAGGAGCAAAACAGAATATTAACGCAGTCTGTTAGTTTCGTGTTCCTAAAAGGTAGGAAAATAGCTAATGGATTAATCTTCGCTAAAAGGCTATCGGGTCGTTGTATATATATTTATAATAGGGATAACATGATTGAAAATGCTACTGGGACTCGTAAGCTTGGTAATGCGCAGGCGTAAAGTAACGGCATCGTTAACTCACAGTGTAAGTTTGATAAAGGGTATATAGTGAGGCTTTTGTAATGTGTCATCATTCTGTGTAGAATAAGATCAAGGAAGCGTTTGACATGAACAAGCGGAACGGATCTGCCAAAGCGAGGTGCATACATTAGAAAACAAATAGAGCGTAAAGATTATACCAGTAAAACTTACAAACAGTGCACCACTCACAGATGAAAAAAGGTGGTGGTATAGAAAACGTGTTTGTGTAAAAATATAATCATAAAATTCATAAATTATATTAAAAGCAGATCCATTGATATTCTGTTAAATTTTGAACTCAGTCAGACAGAGAATATTTCACTACTGTTTAATTTAGACATAGATTTAAAACCTCAACATACTAACAAGATTATTAGTTCTATTGATTTTTCTCCATGACTTTTGGTTTCCTATTTCAAGGCTTTTAAAACGCGTGCACAAAATACCTCTACAGACAGGAGGTGGGTCACATTGTAGTTGTTAAGCATAGCAAGGACGGGCAACGTTAGTATTTCCAAGTACGCGTTAAATATATTCAAGCAGTACTATACACTTGCGACTACCATTGTACTTATAAAATTAAATTTATAATTAGTTTACTACCCAATTATTCATTATTTGCCTATGATAGGGCTGAATTGGTACCAAATATTCCTAATATATTATTATTAATTAAAAATAATAATACCTTTAGTTCACAAATAAAGCATCTTATTTAAACCTTTAGATGCATTTCAATTGTTATTACAAATGTATTAGTGTCAGTATTCTTGTAATAATGTCACCTAAAGTTTATTGATTTGAAACTGTATTCTACATGAGAGCTTACATAAAAAATTTTAAATATTCAAGCAGTATTTTTTACTTGCAACAAACAGTTGTAACTATAAACATAAATTTACAATTAATTTAATACTCAATTATTCATTATTTGCCTTTAATAGGGTTGAATTGGTATCTAATAATATTATTATATATTTTAATCAAAAATAATAATACCTTTTACTCACAAATAAAGCATTTTATTCAAACATTTTAAAGTTATTATCACAAATGTAGTCGTTGAAGTAATTCTTGTAATAATGTCATCTAAAGAATATTGGTATGCAATTGAAATGTACGTAAGGGTATAAATAAAACGTTTTTTTTATGTTTAGGACGTCTTTTTTATTTAAATTAAAGAAGATACACCATAGTGGTCGTACGAGTAATAGTCATTGCCTATTAAACTTTTGGAATATGCTAAGTTAATCCTTAATATGCACTATATAAATAAAAATAGCTCATCCAAACTATTATGTACTATTACAATATATTTTGCATGTATTTATGAAGGTTTTTTTGTAGAGTTTTCCCTTTTTACTTATATTTATTGGTATCACAATTTGTGAAATATTAGTAGCAGCGACTAATAAAAGTGCATAAATGTAAAACAATTAATGATTGGAAATTAAATTCAGTATGAGTAACATAAAAAACATAATTTTCAAAGATGTTTCTATATTTTGATAAATTAAATAGGGTGAATAAATGTTTCTTTAACGTAATAATACGAATTCTGGTAAAATACTAAAGTGCTTATTGCTTTAATATTTATATATGCACAAAATATAATTACAGCATTGCTAGTTCTCAATTAAGTCACTTAATAACAGACTGCCGGTTTGGTTTGGTTTGAGCTTAAAACTACTGTTAAGTCTAAGATTCGGACGTCAAGAGACTAATTAGAGGAGGTATTCCTGAAAGCTTCTAACCGAATGAGCAGGGAAATTTCATGTTTGATGCTTTAGACTCTGTAATAGAAGATTCTCTGTGCTATAGACGGTAACATTTATAGGAAAGAGAGTTTAATAAAGGTCTTGAATTGGAAATGATATATTGAATAGTTTAATACTTTAGCACTTTTAAAATCGTTTCAACTAAATAATATGTAGAATACTTTGTAATTTTCAAAACGTGATGTATTACATGGTTTCCGTTTTTGTTATTTAGGCCTTAAACCTTCATTTAATTTTTAAATATAGTCCACATAAGAGGATTAAGAATAAGCTTTTATTAAAACATATAACCGATTTACAAACAACTAGTACACGTCAGTATATTTAATACACGACAAAAAAGAAAAGTAAGCATAAGTAATATTCGAAAAAAAAGGAAAGAAAGAAAGTAGATCAAAACTGTAAACCGACTATGCGGGACTTACAATAGCTCTAAGCAATAAATAATATCAATTGAGGGAATTTTATTAATTCATGGAAAAATATGTTTTTATTAAAAAAGGGTACAAATTATTTTTTGTTACTAATACAATCTTTTTAAACAAAAAAATGTGAGGATTTAAAATAAAAATAATGCTGTATAAGACGTGGACCAGTGTCGTACTAACTTATGCCTCTAAAGCTTCGCTAACAATGAGGCATAAGGGAAATATTCTTCCTGGTTATCTTTGAGAGGAACATCCTCAGGAGGATTCTCGGCTTTGTGAATGTTGGTGGAGGAGGTGAAGATATTATAAATGGAGGGAGGAGAGAGATATACTCAGATGGATCGATTGCGTTGCTTAACATGCCAGAACACTACTGAATGTGAGGAAAGGAAAGCAGCAGCACAGGAGGCCAAGGTCCACACCCAACTAAAGCGACATGGAAATTAGAAGCCATTTTTTTAAATTTTGGTTAAACAAAATGTGGAACAGTGGTTATATCCTATGCTTTAAAAAATATGAATAATTATTTTGTTCATCTTTTTCTAGGATATTTATTTCATGGTTTGCATATTTGCTTTTTAGATGAACAGCATATTCCTTGTACGCATTCCTGACTCTAGAAATTACTATCACGGTTTTTTTCTATCATGATTATTTTATTACATTTACCAAGCTTAAAACGTGAGATTTTATTACTTTTTAAAATAACATTATTAAGAATAAAATTTCAAACAATTAATAATTACGAAACCCTTCGATTTAAATAACATCAGTGTCGTATTAACTGAAGGGGTAAAAAGGAAAAGCCACCATGACTTCTATTTGACACACGTAGATTGATATTACCCAATCGGCAACAGTTGCAACCTATTATGATGGACCAACATCAGCCACAGGATAAGGAGTATCAAGAGAACTCAGGTATGAGAGGAGAAATAATATAATGAATATCATAAATTTTCTATCACGTAGAATTATACTTCTTGAGCTGATAAACAAAGCCCTTTCGAAACGTATTAATGATAATGCATGTTGTTCGTAAAAGCTACAAAATGGTACACAAAAGCACACTTGAATGTCCCATTTGAAATACTAAAAAATATTTTAGTGTTAATATTTGTGCTATAGAAAAAAAATGAAAGCCCAAATGGAAGATGCCAATCTGAATTTTGTTGATTTAAATAAATATTTCGATTCCGATCGCAGAAGACGTCATTGATCTTTTATGCAGTAAGATAAAATAACACAATGTTACTCAAGATGCAAAATATGGGAACAAATCTGAAGTAAAACGGCCAACAATATAAATACCATTACTGTCTACGAGGATGCTTTTTATCTCAGAATCTACTATCTACACTCACCTACACTGATCTATCAGGGTAACAAAATGTCTTAATTCTAAAGGTAAAAACAAAATTAGTAACACGATAAGATAGTCAAAATAAAAAAACCACGGGCTGTACTTTAAATAAACTTCATAAACAAAAAATATTGCTACAGGGAAGTATAAAATGTTAAACCTAAATATAAACAACAATACTCAAATTGCGGAAGATGGAAATACACAAAGCGTTTTAATTATATAAGTATACAACAAACAAAATTAAAAAATGAGACAATAAGATTATTGTGAAATTGGTATTCGATTTTACTTCCCTCTTATAGTAATACAATAATGAGTAGACCGAGTGTTTAAAACACACCGACAGTCTGTCCTTCAGAAACAATGCAACTACAGAATATGAATTCTAGGTAGAAATGACAAGCATAAAAGCCTGCATAAGTTACTAAACCTCGAATGAAGGCTATGAAAATACAATGAATGATGTAGAAGAAATGAGGACGAAAGATATAATTGTTTTTTGACAAACATAAAATAATTAAATTGGAAAATTTAGAAATATAAACCCGAGATGGATATTATCAGTAAACTGTTGCAACCATAGAAATAGAGGTGCGAGGGATGCTAAGACGATTGATACACTCACGATGACGGCAGTTCTGAAACTAACGTCCGAAAGGAGGGAAACTTTGTTACACTTTACAAAATTTAATATATTCTTTTTCAGTAACTATTTCTGGAACTATTGTTAACGGTAACTTACAATATTTTTATCTCCGTCCTTAAAATAACATAATTACGATTTAAATATTTACTTAATTTAAAAATGAATTTATTCTGAAAGCGTTTGATTGAATGTTAAGTAAATTGTTACCACATATTATTTTTTACTTTAAATTAGAAGTTGTATTGGACACCACTTCAAGTTTTGTTAATTACATAAATAAAAGTATTTTTCCGCTTCCACAAAGAACCAACCAGAGTAACCAACCAAGAGTAATCTGCGCCTTCCATTAAAGTGCACCAAGACTGCTCGTTAGCGATACAGGGTTCGCTTATTTAATAATGACACATGAAGGAAATTTGAATTACTTTAACTGAGAACTTTAAGCCTCACCTGATAGGACTGGTCCACCTATCCTTAATACTGATGTAGGTGAATATATGCAAGATGTTATATATTATTTTACAATACAATGGATAGGATTATATTTTATAAATAATTTGACTTAAAATAATTTAATTGTGTGTAAAAGTTTATAGAGTTGATTGAGTTACAAATAAAAGTTTTAATTACCAAAAAAACATATTAAAAATCTGGGTTTAGATTTATATTTTTATGAAATAATAACAACTATTACCGCTTATTATTATATTCGTAGATACCCCTTGCCAAAACCAATTCTACTTAATGATGTTTTTCAGCTGAAACCAAGATCTTGTTACTAGAGACTAAACTCTATCGCTTTTATCTAGGTAAAGGCAAAACGCTACAATATATTTATAACTTGTATATATATATATATATATATATATATATATATATATATATATATATATATATATATATTTATATATATATATATATGTATATATATATATATATATATATATATATATATATATATATACATACATATACACATGTATTACATATATATATATATATATATATATATATATATATACATGCGTACTGTAGTAAAAAAGTGTATAAAATAAAATATAAGGTTATAACTCCTTAATACTGTATTACTTACAGGCTTTTAAAACATCGTCACCCAAACTTCTGGTATTTTGTTATTTTAATCAAATTTAAAAATGGGGTTATAACCAACATGAGCGACGCATTACTTTTAGACAAGCCGCTTTTTGGGTTAGGGATAATATTACAGGATGTTGACCCTGATAAAGGGTGGGGAGAATTGGATTCACAAGCGTTGCGTTAGGTTCCAGAAAGCGCTAAGTATTGAGATTTTTCAAAATTGCAAGAGTTTTTATACGAAATTCCACGAGACAATCTTGCACTATTAATACTCGCATTGCCGACACCAATGTGTATATATACAAATACACACAAATAGACAAACAACAGAACATACGCACAAACACAAACACACACATACATACAGGCACACACACACACACACACACACAAACACACACATACATACAGGCACACACACACACACACACACACACACACACACACACACACACACACATAACACACACACACACACACACACACACACACACACACACATACACATAATACACATAAACACACACCCACACAATCACATTTACTCTTGCAAACACACACACGCGGGCGCGTGAACATACACACATTCACAAATGCTCACACAAAAACACATGGTCAGTTACAGATTATACTATTTCTATTTATACTTTTTATATATGATATATCCTTTATATTTTTTTGATTTACATAAAAACGTGTGTAAATTTTTACTTTCTACCATGACACAATATCAAGTGTCATCACATAATACCATTACTTAACATCAATATATGTTACAATATATTACAATAAAAATATTAGAAAGAACCGCAATGCCACAAAAATAATAAACAATATAACAAGTTACTTATGATTAAACCCTTATGTACATTTCGATGACCATGTCATCATCATCAGATGTCCAGTTATTACAAAATTAAAATATAGCAAACAAGACGTTACATTACTCTAATGAGATTCTCTAATGATGATGACATGGTCATCGAAATGTATGTAAGAAATTAATCTTAAGTAACTAGTTTTAGGTCTATATGTTATTTTTTTGGTATTGGGGTTCTTTCTAATATATTTTAATTAACTCCTACCATTAGTTGACACGCGCTGATTTGTAGCTAATTCACCTATTCAACTATTGAGAAATACAATTTCCTCCATCTATGTGTAAAATACATCCTTTAAATCCAAACAGACTTTAAAAATTCATTACCATGTCAGTCGAGTAATTACCTTGGCCATGTAACTTTCCGAAAGGGTCGTTACTCATTAATGAGGGAAAGGCAAACAGTTTGACGGTTTTCTTGGTAATTTGCCTCATTGCGGAATCATTTAGTGCGGTGGTCACCACGCTTTGATGTAAATTACGAAGGCAAGCTGTTCATCAGCTTTGCGAGGCAACCAACTGTAACATGGTTTCTCTCAGTCATATTGAAATGCTCTATTATTATTAAGAGAGAGAAGCCTCCTTCCAGCTACTAGTCACTTTTGTTGTACTTTTATTTTTCGTGGTGTTCTTAGAGTGATAGTTTAGGTACTTTCGTGTTTAGAAATGCAATATGTGAATTCGTTTTAACTGTGATAAACCTAATACTTATAAATAATGTCTAAATTGAAGTTATATATTTTTTTTGTTACAAATAATACAATCGTTTTATGATACAATATATATAAAGATTATTTGTGTAATTATAGTAATCATATACTTGTAACATAAAGTTGTATTTATAGTAGTTGCACTTGTGTATTACTAGATAATTTCTTAACAAACATATTTTTACAAGGATTGTATAGTACAAATATAAATGTAGCAGGTACATACATCTGTTATCCTCAGCATAAAGCAGGTGACGTCTATGTAAGCAAGACTGCCAACGCTATCATGTAGTTATTCCCTATCATCATTACCAGGGTCTAACCCCTTTCTTTACTCCTTGGTAACTAAATGTATTAGTTTTTCCCCGTTTTCTTTAATTATATTACGAACCTGTTTAGCAATAGCCTCTAATTTTCCTTTAATGGTCTAATTGAGGTGTGTCAACTTGCACTAGTGAGGGCCCAATATTACCCTGATGTACCAGGGGATTAGAAGTCCCCAAAGTATGACTTTCTTATTCTTCTTTGCCTATATTGATCTTAGTAATTAAACGCTGTAAACAAAACAAGGATATCTATATCTCACCTAATTTTTAAGGATAGTTGATCACATTTTTTTCCAGGTTACACTAAAATACATAATTTACACCACTAAACTTATTACAACATAACAAATAATTTCTCCCTTTGTGACTATCATCCAAATGAAAGACTCTTTCATTACCATATTTATATTTCGTGTTTAGAAAAAACAAAGATACAAGAAACAAAAGAACACTGGCGAATATAAAAATGTACATCAATAGTAAAGTAGAAATAAACTAAGCCAGAGTCTGGTACATTTAATTATTCACATTTGTTTTAGAATGAAGATCAAAAGCAAAATATTCTGTGGAGATTCAAAGGCAACTCAGACCTATTTAAAAATTAACGTTTAGTTTAAATTATGTAAAGCCTTTTAGTAAGAAAATATTCATTATCAAGTTATTCCTAAATATGTCTTAGGGCTTTAATCTGAGGTTTTTATTTTAGTGCTATTTAACGTGTTTGGAACAGCAGCGCTAATAAAGTAAAATTTGTTTCCATTTAATTCCGAATTCAGATAAAACACGAACTAACCAAACAAATGCAAACAAATAAATTAATAAAAACGAACGAAAATAAAAGTGAATTTACAAAGTTTAAATGTTATAAATAATGAAGACACACGCACACACTCACTGACAAAAACACTCACACACGCTAAAACGGTCAAACGCTGTTTGCAATTTGGAGAAAAATAATATCTCAATTGAATTTGTTGTTAATATTATAACTTCGAATAAAGTATGCCAAAACTATGCTGTCTTGAAATATTTAGAACTCAAGGTCAGTTTGCAAAGTTCAGAGATATGCAAAACATAGAAATAAGCAAAGAAATTTAGAAATTATGAATATGTAATTGAAGATGCACTGATTGAGGAGCAGGAATAAACTAAAACCAAAAACATTTTAAGCGTAATTTACATCCTACAGATAAAAGATTAAATTAGATAGAGGTTCTCAATGTACGAGTATATTTAATCAGACAGATAGGATACCAATAACCGATTTTATTAAATTTAAAGTTTAAGTTTAGAGTACGAATATTGTACTTTATTATTTTATAATATTTATTTATTATTGTAATAAAGTACAGTTATATGAACAGTCCTGCTGTAGTTACAGATTTATATGGTACAAATTAAGTTATATATATCTTGTCTATCCAGTCTAAGGCGAGGAGCCTTTTAAGAGGTAGAACGATCTTGTACCCATAAGGCTACCCTGTGTCTGGCATATAGGGGTGTTACCTGTGTCACAATCTTGTAGTGCAATACAGCTAGCATTGTACTAGTATCAGTGTGCCTTACATGAAGTTATATCTAATAAAGCATAAGATATAGTTTAACATTAAACTAATTAAAATAAATAATATTCGAGCTGGCTTGTGAGTGAAAGTTATAATTAAATAATAAAAATATTTACAACTCACAAATATACAATTTTTTATTTCAAACGCGTTCCGACGACTACTTTGTCGTCATCTTCAGTGAAAATACACAAATGAAATTAACTAAAATATATATATATATATATATATATATATTATATAGGTTATGTTTAATATATATATATTTTTTATTAAATTTCATTTGTGTATTTTCACTGAAGATGACGACAAAGTAGTCGTCGAAACGCGTTTGAAATAAAAAATTGTATATTTGTGAGTTGTATATATTTTTATTATTTAATTAAACTAATTGCTTTTAATGTTTACTCAATTGCAAAACAAACAAACGGTAACATTACAGTACAACACTCTATAAAAATTATAATAAATTTACGAGATATATAATGTATCAACTTCTTCAGCTAGGATATTTTCTAATTATTTCCATAAACTGATTAAAACATTGAGTAATAATTAATATTAAAAACTGAATAAACACTAAAAATGGTTATTTTAAATAAATGTTGGTTTTAAAGGGGTATTTTATTATTCTAAAACAGTGGTATCACAACGTGTGCGGGCAGCTTTAATGGAATAAACTAATTACTGGTATAAGCCCCGTGTTATGTTTATAAACCCATGGTGCTCAACTTTTCAGCTCCAGGTTTAATCTCAACTGTCAAGGCTTAGTTATTAATTACGTAATGTGTCGCACAACCGAAGGCGCATTAAAATTCCCTGCCGATCCTACTTTTCACGGCATCATAACCGTTTGTTTGCGATTTCACTTGCATATCATCTGTTTATGCGTATTGAAACACCACACACATGCGTCGTTGTGACGCCAAGGACTCATTCACAGTTATATTGTTTCATAATCACGTGGAAACTTTGAAATTAATTCCTTTCAAAATATTATAAATAATAATACGTAATATTTGTTGATTTAGGTGGTAA
>JBAIZL010000002.1:125928532-125941032 GCA_036971475.1 Prosapia bicincta | reverse complement strand
TAAGTAAAAATCTATTCAAGATTTAATAATTACAAAAGGAAAATGTACAGAAAAGAAGGGATATTTTTATCCTATAGGGAACGTCTGATATTTAGATGTGCAGAGTAGATAAGGCCTTTCTTTTTTGCTCGAAGAACAATTACAGGTTTAATTTATGTGGACATGCTAGAAGTTTTAGTGTTTCTTCAGATTGACCGAACAATTTACTGGAAAACGTGACACTTTAATGCAAGAAGGAGCTACTCCTCATTACCTTCTAGTTGTACGTAACGCCTTGAATACCAGGTTTCCTAATGGTTGGATTGGCAGTGATACACCTTTTACTTGGCCGCCCAGAAGCCCCGACCTTAGGCTTTGGATTTCTTTCTATGGGGCTACATAAAGAACATCGTCTAGGCTGAGAAGGTACGTGATTGGAGCACCCTCAATACTATGACTCCACAAATGATTAAACACACTCGGTGTGAGATCGACAGAGATTCGATGTCTCCCGAGCCACAAATGGGCCCCACATAAAAACTTACTAAGGTACCAAAAAGCCTCCCGTTTTTCCAGTACAGTTTCTTTGTAGTATATTTTATAGTTTTTCAGTTAAATTGTTTTTTAAATAATTGCATTGTTTTTGGATGACACTGTATAATCCTGCTGAAAGAATACATCTTTAATGATTGTAACTAGTTACTAGATCCAAAGGCCCATATCCAATATTAACTCAGATATCTGTCAAAGATTACAAAACAAGACTAGTAGATGCATCAACAACGCATCTTATTTTGCATCAGAGCCAATCAAGACACAGTTGCGAAAAAGATGTATTGCTATGCAGTCCGACTTACTGAGGAAGAGAAGGTAATTTTACAGAAATAGATGAATAGTTACTATTTTGATAGATTCCTTAAGTCATATAATACAATTTCTGATCTATTGGATAGATTATACTAGATTTAACGTTTATTTACGTTCATTGATATTTATTTAATTCTCAATTCTTTTGGCCCTTATTGAATTAAATCTTTTATTCATTTCATAGTTAAATGTAATTAAATTCCTCAGTCCAAATTACTTTAATTAGGGGATGTTAGATTGATTCTTAATATAAAGAGATATGAACAAATATTATTAACGAAATATATCAGTAAACAAAAAACGTCAACAGTTTGAGACAACAACACTGCATTAAAAATATTTACTTAATTGTTGTCTTTGGTTTAACGTCTGTTGTAGAGAAATACATCATAAACCATCTAATCCTCAATTATCTATTTTATCGAACAGAGAATTATCAGAAACTAAGTAAAATATTTAAACTTAGTTACTGACAGTATAGCTGTTTGATAACTTACATAATCGATTATTACATATCTTATCGTATGTTTCTAATGTTTTAATTTGTGTCTTGCACAGTTCGTTATGGATTCGAACTTTTACGACAATATACGTGCACTGCTCACATATCAGTGAGTCATAATCTATTATTACATATCTTGTCGTATGTTTCTAATGTTTTAATTTGTGTCTTGCACAGTTCGTTATGGATTCGAACTTTTACGACAATATACGTGCACTGCTCACATATCAGTGAGTCATAATCTATTATTACATATCTTGTCGTATGTTTCTAATGTTTTAATTTGTGTCTTGCACAGTTCGTTATGGATTCGAAATTTTACGACAATATACGTGCACTGCTCACATATCAGTGAGTCATAATCTATTATTACATATCTTGTCGTATGTTTCTAATGTTTTAATTTGTGTCTTGCACAGTTCGTTATGGATTCGAACTTTTACGACAATATACGTGCACTGCTCACATATCAGTGAGTCATAATCTATTATTACATATCTTGTCGTATGTTTCTAATGTTTTAATTTGTGTCTTGCACAGTTCGTTATGGATTCGAACTTTTACGACAATATACGTGCACTGCTCACATATCAGTGAGTCATAATCTATTATTACATATCTTGTCGTATGTTTCTAATGTTTTAATTTGTGTCTTGCACAGTTCGTTATGGATTCGAACTTTTACGACAATATACGTGCACTGCTCACATATCAGTGAGTCATAATAGATTATTACATATCTTGTCGTATGTTTCTAATGTTTTAATTTGTGTCTTGCACAGTTCGTTATGGATTCGAACTTTTACGACAATATACGTGCACTGCTCACATATCAGTGAGTCATAATCTATTATTACATATCTTGTCGTATGTTTCTAATGTTTTAATTTGTGTCTTGCACAGTTCGTTATGGATTCGAACTTTTACGACAATATACGTGCACTGCTCACATATCAGTGAGTCATAATCGATTATTACATATCTTGTCGTATGTTTCTAATGTTTTAATTTGTGTCTTGCACAGTTCGTTATGGATTCGAACTTTTACGACTATATACGTGCACTGCTCACATATCAGTGAGTCATAATCTAATATTACATATCTTGTCGTATGTTTCTAATGTTTTAATTTGTGTCTTGCACAGTTCGTTATGGATTCGAACTTTTACGACTATATACGTGCACTGCTCACATATCAGTGAGTCATAATCGATTATTACATATCTTATCGTATGTTTCTAATGTTTTAATTTGTGTCTTGCACAGTTCGTTATGGATTCGAAATTTTACGACAATATACGTGCACTGCTCACATATCAGTGAGTCATAATCTATTATTACATATCTTGTCGTATATTTCTAATGTTTTAATTTGTGTCTGGCACAGTTCGTTATGGATTCGAACTTTTACGACTATATACGTGCACTGCTCACATATCAGTGAGTCATAATCTATTATTACATATCTTGTCGTATGTTTCTAATGTTTTAATTTGTGTCTTGCACAGTTCGTTATGGATTCGAAATTGTACGACAATATACGTGCACTGCTCACATATCAGTGAGTCATAATCTATTATTACATATCTTGTCGTATGTTTCTAATGTTTTAATTTGTGTCTGGCACAGTTCGTTATGGATTCGAACTTTTACGACAATATACGTGCACTGCTCACATATCAGTGAGTCATAATCGATTATTACATATCTTATCGTATGTTTCTAATGTTTAGTTTGTGTCTTGCACAGGTCGTTATGGATTCGAACTTTTACGACAATATACGTGCACTGCTCACATATCAGTGAGTCATAATCGATTATTACATATCTTATCGTATGTTTCTAATGTTTTAATTTGTGTCTTGCACAGGTCGTTATGGATTCGAACTTTTACGACAATATACGTGCACTGCTCACATATCAGTGAGTCATAATCGATTATTACATATCCTATCGTATGTTTCAAATGTTTTAATTTGTGTCTTGCACAGGTCGTTATGGATTCGAACTTTTACGACAATATACGTGCACTGCTCACATATCAGTGAGTCATAATTGATTAGTTCTTGTATTTAAATATGTGTTACCGATACTATTGTTACTCCTAAACATGTTCTCTTCTAGGCCAAAAACGAGAGCCACCATTTTGATAGTTGTAATAAAACACTTTTCGTTTTTATTTACTTCCGTATTTCTTCCTAATTACTTCCTTTTTTTCTTATCAACGACCTAAAATTGGTTTCTAAAATATCTTATTTCCAATTAGGTCTTGTAGCCAGGTCGACCTTTTCGATTTATTATTATCCGCTTTCACGACCCTTTTGAGCTAATCTTTAACCTCAAAGGATGACCATTTTCAGCCTTCAGAAAACCTTTGATACTTTATCGACTTAATTAAGGATACTTTTTTGGCTAAATTATGTTTTGTATTCCTGACAAAATAAATAAATCCAATCTTTTACTAATGGTTTTCCAGGGGTTTCAGATTTTCTATTGAGTAAGAACTGAATTCGTTTCTAATAAAGTTAGGTTATTTTAAAGTTAATGTGAGAATTGTATTTTTAAAGATAAAGAGGTTAATTATTATGTGTATATATGATGATGTTGGTACTGTTAGCCAACGAAAAGCTTTGAATTGTAAATTCAATTATAATACTTGTATTTGTATTTTGAATTAGTATTTTATTAATACACAAGAATACATATTGCGATATATATATATATTGTTTTTTTTTCAGAGAGAAAAAGTTATTGTGATAATCAAGAGTTTGAAACATTATAAATTGAAATGTTGAAATGTCTTTGGTCAAAAGAGATAACTCTAGGCATAACAAAAATTTGCATCTAACAGTACAATGTAACCATTTATCTTTACTAGTGCCGCATTTAGCGAATGAATTATGCGAATAGTAAACGTTTTCATTATGCTGCAACGTTTCAATAAACACAATAATAATCAAAGCAACATCTTTATTTTAAGGTCTATATAAGACTATTACAGTTAAAAATAATCCAAAATAATAAAACAAAAATGTATTTATTTATCAACGTTATGTATCTATACTTGATATACGTAAATATTTAACATCTTCAGAAACATTGATAAATTTATTTAATTGCTTGTAATGGGTTTGTTGTGTTTTTTCATTTCTTATTCCACAATTTCTCGATAGAATACATACTTTATTAAAGACTGTTGAGATCAAAGGTTTTACAATGCATAGACTCCGATTTTTAAATATAATAATAATAATATCTTAAAAAACTCATGCACATGTTTTATATCTAACATAAATTAGTTTGTTGTTTGTAGTAAGTTAACGAATTTAAGGTTTCAAACTCAAACAATATTATTTATAAAATATTCGTGATTCTTACTCTATTATGTCACTTGTATCTTCATGATTTTTTATCTTGGAGAACAAGATATTTGGAACGGTTTTGATTTTTTCATTTGATTGTTTCAATAGTTTTAGCGTGAATAATTTTTGTTAGTGTTTTCATCAATTTATATTTTCTGATATTTATCTGAAAAGTATTAGGGACTATATGAGAAATTTAATTGTATTCCAAGATAAATATAATTCTTTCCATGCATTTTAATGATTAAAAAAAACAGCTCAAATATAAAACAAACTACAAGTGAAAGATAATATACAACATTTTTAAAAAGGTTAAAAAGTAAAATAATAAAATAAATACATGTTAACGTAGCTGATAAAATATATAGCGAGCTATTGCCCAGAAACACGGAGATATTAGCATCAATATTTGAAATAAAACTATTTAGAAAATATACAAAATAGTTTTCCCTTTTAATATAATAAATATATTTTGTGGCAATGATTTAATCAAATATTGCATCGTTGAAATAAAAACTCCAATATAAATGCAAACATTTATTGCAAGACATACCAGGTGGAATGTGAATTCTTAGTACAGTATACTAAACTGAAAGATGGTACAATCATGTAGTTTAATACTTTCAGGTTCTGTGGAGTAAAAACCGACAACTTAGTACCTTCATCTTGTATATTTCTCCAGGAAGTTGTATCGTTTAATAGGAGTCAATACGTGGTATAACATTCTTACCTCATTCAGAAAATAATATGTTTTAAATAGCAGCATAGGTATCATATAAAGAAGGAGGAAACTAGAAATTACAAAAGGATATATGTATGGGAAAAATTTACTTAAAAGTTAAAATAGGTTTTCGACCAATTAGTTTCTATCATACCAATGGCATGTAAGTAGACCAAGTCAATACATAACATTTGTAAAGGTTAATATGTCGTGTTTAAAATGAGTTCAATAAGAAATTTAACAGTAATCCACTAGACATTGTTATACAATAACGGATGTTTTAATGTCATTAGAAGTACATACAGCTATATTTACCAAATACAAAACTATATTCTAACTTTGGCAGCCCTGCTTATAATTCCCCTTCCTTCATACAAGTTTATTGATGTCTAATTTTATTATATAATTTACCCATTCAGGACAATTATATTTGCCTAAAGGTGTTTCAGAAGATTTTACCAACTTATATTCTTTGCGTTACATTTTTATTTATTTTCCAACTCACTACAATATAAAACGGTTCTTAATATTTTTCCTGGATTGCAACTTGGTCGTACAACATAAATCATTAATAAGGGAGGTTGTATTTTATTTATTCAAAGCCTCGGAGCTGGATGAACAAATCAAGTCAGGCTTCCATTAGGGCTTAGAGTTTGAACCCTATTGCAGAGTCCACAACGTCAATGGTAAAATCTAGTCAAACTACTTTGTATTGCATGAATGCCTTGCTTCTGTGTTTTGCCGTTACTTTGTATGATACGTAGTACTACAGATAATGCTGTGGAGCGAGATAGATTATTTTAAGAAGCAAAACATTTTCCTAATTTTAAGAGTAATAGCAATATCTTACACACAGATTGATACACACAGAAACTGGCTTTGAATACACTGTAAAATATATTTTAGAAAAATCCTAACTGAAATTTAGGAAACTCTGTGATTTGCGTCCACGACCTATTATTCAAAACAGTGACCATGTAAAGCTGAAAACTGTATTTTCTGTTTACCGATCTTATTAGACCAACCATCAAATTTCTGTGCATTATCATACCTTAAATTGTTATAAAACTAAAGTGCGAACTATCTCTTAAGTTCTTGTCTGGACATAGGCAAATACATAGAAATGGCACAACAAAACACTACACTACACTAACTCAAATGGTTTGCTTCTTATCAATCGTTTAACCATGTACTGGACTTGTAAAATACAAACCTATTTAACTACCGCCTGTTTTAATACTAGTTAAAAATTGAATGTTCTATTACGTTTTGCATTGTATTAAGTTATGCAATGCTATGCATTGTATTTTTCAGTATTCTTTAATCAGCGTTATTCTATTATTAAAATTTACCTTTTTATTTATATACAGTATTCCCAATTATTTTCATAATTCTTTAAGTATTTTCAAAAAAATAGTAACTGTAGAAAATGAGGAATAATTATAATATCAAAATGTTTTTAGTATTAGTAGTAGTACAAAGAGTACCATAGTAAAGCAATTAAAGTAAAAGGTAGTAATTAAAAATCCTTACTATTAGCGTGTGACTTTTTTTAATGGCACGGTTTTCTGTAACAATCTGATATGAGATTCATTTAGCTACACGCGATAAAACTATTTAGGTATCAACAATACGGTTCCGTGCTTTTTAATAAATGCAATGAATCCTGCCTTTGGCCATGCAGTATATTGTCCTATAAGCCAAGGGACACCACGCTATAGAGGTATGTATTGTTGCAGATCATGAATTTAGTGATTTTTATAGAGTGTGGTGGTAAAAGTGACATCCCACAAAATCACAAGTTTTTAGTATATAAATTTTAGTGATAAGCTACAGACATTATAATTCTGATAAGAAGAATACGCTTTTAGTTATACTTCATGAGTAGGCCTCTAATATTCTATGTAGTACAAAACTATTATTCAATATAACCAATGCTGGAGCTAGATTTATTTCAGTACGGTAACTACATGGGTATCTAGGTAATTTTTACAAAAAAAATAACCTGAAACTAAAATATATATTTTGTATTTACCTTCGGAACTAAAACACTTGTACTAATATAGCACAAAGTTTCTAAACCGTTTAAAATAATTTAAAAAATAGTCCTATTGAATATTTTGCATTGAACTTCTATTACAAAAACATTTGGTAGAAGCTCTACATCCTCAACCTAAATATATTAATTATCGATGAGTTGGAACATTCAACATTTAAAACTTCTCCACAACTTATAATTTTGATTTTGTACATCACTATCCCATAAAAAGATAGATTGTGAAAAGGGATATTTAAATTTAAAAATTGTTTTACTTCAATATGTCTAATGTATTTGTTGATTCAATCTCACTTGGTCAAGAAGTGTAACAATAGGGGACTATAATAGAAACAAACCCGTAAGAGAGTCGCCCGAAGTAAACAGTGTTATAACGAGACTCAGCCACTCCCTCCTGCAATCCTCAAATTTATATTCAGACAGACCTCCCACAAATTGCACAAAGTAGGGCGGTAGGGAGTTGGGAACGTGCTCAGAATGGGTTGATCGGACATGAAACCGACAATTTATTGAGACTTTTCGTTGCATTTGATCTTTCGCCTGTCTATGATGCCGTAGCTGTCACAGAAAAATGTTTAATTACTCCAGGAAACCAACGGTAAGCACGGAGTAAAAAATTAGTGTATTTATGTTTTATATATTACTGATATTACCCAACCTACTGGAAAACCCAAGTCTGTCAGTATACGTAAAATCAAGCAAAAGAGTAATTTATTGAAAAATAATTGCTAGTAAAAAATGACAAAGCCAAGTATAAATTATTCGACCACAAAATTTGGAATAAAACCCTACTAAATATTATATTGTTTTCATGGTAATTATAATCTAAATTATTCGTTGTAAACACAAAAATTAACCCTTTTGACTTCATGCTTTCATTTCTCTTATGTTAGACATCACACCATTTATACAATATCAAGAGCACCGTGTTACAATATATTGCAATGCAAATATTAACGTTCTATCAATATTTTCATTGTATCACATCATTGGTCATGAAATAAAGAATAGCTAAAAATTGTAATCAGAAATTAAATAGTTCTTTTTTTCCTGTCAATTTTCTATAAATATAGAACCTATGCACAAAGAACACAAGTAGTTTTTTTCTGTTTTTAAACATAGCTTTCTTACAACCAAATCAGCAAAATAATAAATAATACATATACAATATAGTAAATTAAATTCATATATATATTAATTATACATGTAACTAAACGAATTCCTGCTATGAATAGACACAATATTATTATTTGAACAAATTATAAGTGTAAAAATATATTTGACAGTTAGCGTCAATAATTTTCAAGAACATATTGCTTTTCAAATAGTTGAGTGAAAACAACACTGCACAGATCAAAATTGCTGATTTTACTTGTTCCTTGTGTGTTCTATAAAATATTAATGGTGATAGGTTTTCAGTAACAAATATTAGCTTAAAAAATATTTGTAATTGTATTCGTTGGGTTTTTAATTTTACAAGGGTTGGAGTTTATTTAAATCAAATAATTTTGAAGAATTCACTTTATATATAGAATGAATATTTTCTGCTAAAGCTTTGTTTTACTATCATTTAAACATATTTTAATGAAATTATAAATACTGGAATTGTTGGCTGGATGGTCAAGTGGATAGACTATATGAAACTAAAACTTTTAGGTTCGATTCCCAGTAAGTCTTTAGAATTTATGTGCGCGTTTACAACCCCCAGGTCAAATCAGCCGGTGGGAATAAGTATCTAAGGGGAACATAGGGTAGTATTTAGCTTTTGAGGCGTACTTCAGCGTTACCTTACTTGAATACAGTGGGGCCCAAGTAAGACAGATATACTTTGCCAATTCTACACCATACACTATAGGTATGAAATGCAGTTATTGCAATCACTCATGCAGTCCAGATCGTAAAGACCTTTGCGCATCGCAAACCGCGACGATCCGCCACTATTGAAACAGTAAATAGACAGCCAAAACAACATTGCGAAAACAAGTTGCGACAACGTTTGCGTGTTCTGTGAATATTCAAGGATGACTGCACTAAAAATAAAGCCCTGCTGAGTGCGTAGTCCAATTTGGTTTTTGAAAACACAAATATCGATTGTCATCGGTATTATCTACAGAAGGACAATTTTATAAGAGGTAATTATGCGAAAAAATAAATAGAAAAAACTGAAAGGTAATGGCAACTGTTATTTGTTACCAAAAGAGTTTAATCAAATCGAGTTTATGAGAAAAGCAGAAACAATAAATTCAATCGTCCAAATTGAAACGTTACAACCCCTACGATACCTGTTGAATAACGCCTTCGATTTTCATTTGTTTCCGATATTTAACATGAGTTAAACAATTCAACAATTACGAAGAGCAGAACGAAGAAAAGTTATTATAACCTCCATCACAGATGGTTGACGAGTTTACCGGAAACAAACAAAACCCTCAAACAAGTACCTTTACATCTATGGCCACGGTATGGAAAAATATTAGGTACTCTTATGATGGCATAAAAGACATCCTTTATTTTTATTCAGTTATTGCAAGACATGTTCACCTTCTGACTGCCCCGCGTAAAATCCTTGTAAATAAAAATTTACAATACAAACTTATAAAACATTCACAAAATATCAGTAGCTATGCACAAATATTTTTCTATTAAAAAACTATATCAATACATATTTCTGAAAACAGCATAGTTTAAAGAACAGCTGATGATAAAGTAATACAAACCTTTTTACTTGTGTAGATAATTTAATGTCAAAAGTTATTGCTTGCTTTGTTTTACAACTACACCAAGTTACACAGGTTTTCCAGCTATTTCATTCAGTCTCTAAACTCACTTTATGATCTAGTAAACAAATTAATTTTATTCCTAAAGATGTTTTACTTAAATGAGGGGTTTTCACAGTAGCTATCACTCAAAATTTTACCTATTGGAAGTCTAATATGTTTATCAGTAATTAATTACCTCATCAAGGTTTTGTTATAAAATAATTTAATTAAAATTAAATACATAATCTTACCATCTAAACTCAAACAAAAGTATTTATTGAATATATTTATTCAATTTTTAATGAATCAACTAATAATTACTTGCTTATTTTTCGTTACAATACATGAGTAACACTGCACACATTTAACTTATAGAAAAGTAATTATGCGCAAACATAGATCTTGAAGGATGTGTACTAAAGTGTTTATTCACAACTTTACCAAATGCTAGCAAAATCCCTAAAGGTGAGAATATCTTCGTGGTTTCTCGAACATACGTAACCGCACCAACGTAAACGTTAACTGACGTGAACTGGGTTAAGTGTAATAGCATCGTAAAGTGGCATGAAGTACCATAGTATTGCCATTTAGCAGTAAAGCCGACATTGCCTAACTTTCCAAAGTAGAATATTAATTAGTGGTGGTATACATTAGTTTTTTATCTTTTATAAAGTAACATTATTTTAAGTAGTATTGTTTGCCATTATCAGGATGTTTGAAAAGTACTTCGAAACTGATGAAACTGTTACACTTTTAAATATCTTTTGAGTAATGATATCTTTAACACAGGTTGATACACCCAAGGTTCAAATTTAAACAGCACACACACACACATATACATATATCACTTTCACTTATGTACTTAAACAAGAATCTTACTTGGTATATGTACTTGTTTAAGTACATAAGTGAAAGTGATAAGTGTATACAAGAATACAGTGTTGCATAATCTACAAATATATATATATATATATATATATATATATATATATATATATATATATATATATATATATGGTAAACTAGCTTACCCAGCGAGCGTTGTCCTACCCTCCCCAACTGGCTAATATCTTGGATTTGCTTTTTTCCGTTACGATCCTCTTATATTAGATGATAAAATATTTCAATAATGTTCTTATCCCTGAACCACAAATTATGTAGTTCTATTGTTTTTGTGATTTATGTACTAAAAACTTTAGAAATATTGTGACGATTTTTTTAATGATTTTCATGTTTTTAAATTAATTTTTGGCACCTTTGTCTTTAAATTTTTGTTTGTTTTTATTTAACCGCTAAAAGTTATTTGAGAATCTTGATATATATATATATATATATATATATATATATATATATACATATATATATATAATTATATATATATATATATATATATATATATATATATATATATATATATATATATGAAGTTAATATATTACTATTGTAAGTAATTTTATCCACCATTAAGTGCAACGACCGAAAGGTGCCTCATCACACAAGGTAAAATCGTTGCACTTAATGGTGGATAAAATTACTTAGAATAGTAATATATTAACTTCATAAAGTCTGTGCAACGGAAAAACAATGGATAGCGTAAAATATCAATATATATATATATATATATATATATATATATATATATATATATATAAATATATATATAACTATTATATGTGGTATATATCATACTATATTATATACTATACTATATTATATCATATATTGATGACCTATTATGATAATAATAATGAGCTAAATTGATTTGCTCATTGAATGAATTTTGAATGCACAATGGCTTTCTCTCTCACATCCTAAATTTTATAAATAAAACAAATAAAGCTTAGAAAACAGCTTTAGACAAGTTTCTAGACATTGGAACATTACTTTATGAAAGAGTTTATTACTAAAAGCAAAACTACATTAATTAAAATATACATTTAAACATGTGAATCCTTCTGCTATTAATCTAATGTTCCATTAAAATATCATTTGGAAATTTTACAAACAAATTTCAATTTAAAAAAAAAACATAGGCTATCGTGTAATAAAAATATAATTCATTTTCTATTTATTTTGAATCATATTAGTCGTCTCCGTTATAATATAAATTTATCTAATTAAAAATGCTTTGAAAATTCTAATATCATTTAGAAAAAATATTTGACATATAATAACATTTTTCCTAGTAGCCTACATTGAAAATGAAATTTCCAAAAACTAAAAAATAAATTTACCCTATTTATCGTTCTTAAAA
>JBAIZL010000002.1:125803532-125923532 GCA_036971475.1 Prosapia bicincta | reverse complement strand
AGTACGTTTGTTACCTTTTGATGATGCAAAATGTGTTAGATAAATGTGTATGAAAATTGTTTAAATATTCCTAGCGAGAGTTATTGCCGTTTAAGGATTATATTTACGCTACTGAACTCTTTATGGACTTTTGTACATAAAAGTAATAATTACAAATACTTTCACGCAATTTCTATTTGTTATCAAGTTAGAAAGGGTACGTATAGCTGTAAGGGAATGGAGACACATTGATTAAAGTGTCAGGACCAGATAAAGGGATTCTATTTTTCGTCGTTATAAAAATAACCTGGTTCCGAGGTGCCAGAATATGTCAGATTCTTTATAACGGGTGTGCATAGCAAGGGAAATTTACAAGATGTAATATTAAAACACACGCAACATCTTCTTACCTCACACTAAAGTCACCCCTCACCCCTTACGTAATACTTGTGAGTAGTGCTTGGTTTAAAATCTGGGAATTAATTAGAGGAAATTAATTTACACATGTGAAAGTGGAAAGTAGCGTGTGTTAAAAAGGGCCGGAAATCCAGCGCAGAAATGATTTGCGAGCTAATTATTGTAGCTCATTTCGTCATTTAAAAACCCCTCTAAAAAAACAATTTTTTTATTAAATTTTAAAAATGAAAAATGTTAATAAATAATGACGTACTTGTTTAACTTGATCATGTGTTGGGGAAGTAAATTTGATATTTATTTATTAAAAAATTGTGTTTCAGATATTTTCACGAACGTATTATTTGCATGTTCTACGAAGTTTCACATCTCTTCTAATGATATGACGTAAGAAAGTGTTTACACATTTTTATGACGTACCTAATAATGTTTTTTTTATTAATATTATATTTTAAAAATATTAAATATATTATCTTTTATACATGTGACAAATATAAAAAATATAATTATAAGAAATTATAAATAAATGAACGTAGATGATGCAAGTATTTAATGAAAGAAAATTATATGCTAACTATTTTTATATAGTAACATATGCTATTTACAAATCCTATCTATCTTAATTGGCAGTTTTTGTGTTGTATATCTTGAGGTTTTTGTATTACACTCTTTTCTATAACTTGGCAGAAACAACTACTTACTGTTTTGTTAAGTAGAACCGTTTTGCACCAAGTGTGAATCACAGCATTAAAAAATGCCCTGACATAATGCAAAACGCGTCTGCTGAATAAATCAGTAGGTGATTTTTTGCCAATCCTTTGTATGAATTATGATTTTGTCAATAAAAAACTGATTTCTTTTTGCTTTAAAAACAAATTCAGTGAATGATAATTATTAGGTAAATCTGAATCCTATTTTAATAAAATTATTGTTATTTTTCTATTCCTTAAATTAGCTTACTCTCTCCTTGTATATATCTTGTAAAATTTTTCAACCGTTAAAAAATACAATTTATTCATCCAATAAAGTACAATAAATATTTTTAAACCTACAATGAATGACAATTGAAGTTTATACAGTTATTACATATATTATTTCATTAATTCAACATTAAAAAAAGCTGATGCCTAGGTCGGATTTGGCTGAATAATTTATTGTTTGAGGTCCAGCACTTTGGCACAGAGCCAACTTTTCCACTACTTTAAATAGATTACTCAAAGATGTTTATGAAATTTTGTCAGCCTCCATCTGGTTGTTGTCGAAACTTCATTGTACAATCTTAAAATGATGCCAATATTACCAGACCATATCGTAAATAATGTTCTAAGATTTAAAATGCATAAAAACAATAAACTAAACATTCAAACTGGATTAACCTTGCTTCACAGACGGACCACGTGAAAGGAAAGCGAATATAAACTACAACACAACACAAGCGACGATTGGAGAGGGCAAAATAAAAGATCCAAAGCACCAAGAAACGTTTACAAATGACACAGAAGAAGCTAAGCGTCTATAGTTAGATAAAAGAAATTGAAAAAATGCGAGGTAATTCGATTTTTATTTTACCACTTAATATTGTGACTCTGTCATTTATATTACTAGTAATTATAAAATGAAAGTAGCTTATAATTGAATTTATTTTGGCTGACTGCAGTTGGAATTTGTTTTAAATAACTTTTTATATGACTTTGTTACCGATATGTTTAAATAAATATTGTTGTGAAAATTTATATGACTTAGTATCTTCGATATATATGGCATCCTTCATGTTAAGAAATGGTTTTTTAAGTTATAAAATAAAAATTTAGCTACTTTTATGTATAGTATTTCAATTCAAATTATTAATAATAAATAAAGAAGGCCTTTCTTTAGACATTATTTTCATTGTGATCCATAGCATACTTTTATCAATAACGTATAGGTACTTTTAAAGAGGCTGAACACGAATTAACCAGCGGTAGACTTAGTTCCACCCGAAATCTTAGATGCAGTACTAGAATTTATGTCAAGAGTATTTCATGCAAGTTTTAATGGAAAACTGGAGCTACAATTGTAACGTGTTGAAATTTTAATTTATACCACAAACACTTGAAAAGTATGAGAAACTCACCAATATAACGGAACTGCGGTGATCGTTTAAATATGCGCGGTAAAGCGTCAAGTACCCATACTTACAATAAAACTATGATTTTAACTACTTCGCATTAGAAACATTTGCTGTAATTGTCTTCGTACTTAATATATCCAAGTCCTTGCATTTTAATTATATTAAAAACCCTAAACTTTTAAGTTGGTGGTCATTATTAATTATTATAATGACGGCGCCAATAATATGTATTAGCTTCAACTCGCAAACATATCTTCTAGGTTCCAATTATTCAGTTCCTTCTATGCGTTTTCCCTCTGCTTTTACATACCTTGTTCGAATTTTCAATCTTTATCAAAATACACTTTATTCATACTTAAGTTCAAATATATTTTTTTTCTTGTAGTGCATGACATTCGATGTTAATACCGTGTTTTTAAAAATTATTTCATTGCTAAATTTAATAATGTAATAATTTTAGTTTTATTAAGGGAAAAGCTTTAAACAAAAGGGGTACGTTATGGCAATATAGGGTAGTTATTTCCTTTAATCTGGCTAAATTAAGTAATAACATGAATTCATAAGACAGCTGAATTGTTTCATAAACTAAAGAATAAAGAGATTTGTTTTGTATTAAAAGTTACACCACGCAGCCTAAAAGAAGGAGCAGTGTCACCTGTTGATGCTTCGTAAAAATGGACTCTCGGTACGATATTATTGAGAATTAGTGGGAATTTTGAACAATTCTGGCAGCGATTTGACTTCAGCAGTGATTAAGATAGTACAGAGAGTTTGTATAAATTTCTTTCAGTATATAGACTTCAATATTTGAGTTATAACAATACATTTTACAGATTTGTAGTCACGATGCGTTGCTGATTTTTTAATCAATGAAATTATAAGAATTATAGAAAGTTAATCGAATCGGTATACTACTGAATCAATAAACATTCTCCAAAATCAGGGAAAATTGAAACAAAATTCTTTATCCAACAAGAGGACGACAGTGCAATTGTTAGAACTTTACACCTTTTTTGTCAATATTTCTAAGTATGTGTGTAGTGAAAAAACTTCGACTTACTCACTACTGCTTAACAAATCCAGTATTACAACGTCCCTTTGCTACCAGTCTACTATCACGTGATAGGTTTATGTCGATCACATTCTGCTACACATTTCTGATGATGCAAACGTGGTTCCCCGTAACATGGAAAGACGCTTCTTTGCATAAAATAAGATGTATTCATAACCAATTCATTGAGAAAAGTAAAAGTTCCCTTTTCATGAAATCCTCACTGTTAATGAGGGAATGTGTTCTTTCGAGGTGGACTGGGATTTAAAGTTTACATTCAAAACAAACCCCATAGATATGGTATAAAATATTATAAACAAAATGGTACAAAAACAAGCTATGCACTAAACATTGAAATGCACACTGACAAACAAACTGAAATTAGCAATGGTAGAATAGAATTAATAAACAGACTCTGTGGTGAATACAATTTCAAAAATAACACGATTTGTAAGGATCGACTTTTCTCCAGACCCTTATTATTCCATGAGTTGTGAAGGAAAACATTAGCTATAGGGATTGTACGAAGTAATAGGATTGGGAAACAATCTAATAGGGGATGACAATTGATGTTATTACAATTTTTTAAATATTTATTCAATATTTAAATTATAAAACTTTGGATGTTATAGGTCGGATTCGAACTGAGTATTTTCTCTTCGAAGTCTAGCGTTTGGGCACTGAGTTAACTTTCCTATAGCTTGAAATATACTTCCCAAAATGTATATAAACTTTTCGTTTACCTCTCTGGTTGACGTCGTAACCGCCATTATACAATCATAGATTGCTGTCATGGTTACCAGACGATAGCATAAATAATGCACTTTAATTAAAAATGAATTAAAAGAATAAAAAAAACAAACAAACTGGATTAACGTTATCGACACTTGCTTTACAAACGGACAATATGAAAAGAAATTGAAGAGAAACTACAACTCAATGCAATCAACGAAAAAATGAAAGCTTATAAATAGTAACAAACAAAAATTGATATTAATCACTTAAACAATAGTTTATGACTATCCGTACTTTGAATTTAGTAAATTTGTTAAGACTTATTGAGACAGAACGTTTTCGATCGCTATGTGCCGATCTTCATTAGTGTTTTCTTGATGAAAAACATTGATGAAGATCGGCACATAGCGATAGAAAACGTTCTGCCTCAGTAAGTTTTAACAAATTTACTAAATTCAAAGTTCAGATAGTCATAGACTATTGTTTAAGTGATTAATAAGATGCAATCAAACGTAATGGACTATAAAACTCAAGAAAAAAATATTAGTAAAATTCCATACATAAAAATAAACGTGGAAAATTACAAAGAAATTCTTTTTCTATTTTACTATTTATTATTAACACTATTACGTATGTATTTACATGATTATGATATTTGTAAAAGTATGATATTGTAAAAAGTAAAAATAAACTAAAATACCATTTTTCTAAATGATTTACTTATGAATTGACTTTTAAAAATAATTTTTCTATTACTTGTTTGGGTGTCAATATATGCTTTTTTGATGCATTTGAAAAGTAATGTTTTAGAGAAGAAAACTCACACAATAAAAATAATAGACCCTCGTGTAAGATGCTATTGCGGTCGCATTATCGTCTTAAATATAAACGTGAGGCTGTGGGAACGTGCTCCGTGAAGGATCCTGAACTTGTTGATGTCCCACATTCACTAAACCAGACTGTACCCAATTGTTTGCGGGTTTGAAAAGGATAATTAGAGCGAATAAACTCTAATTGCGTTAGACGTTTAACATCCTTCCTACCATTAAACCGGTACTATTCTGTAGGGATTTTCTGCATAGGTTATATCCAAGAAACACAAGAAACACAGGGGTAGGTTATATTAGTATTCAGCAGAATTGGTTATTTCTCTTGATTAACGCATTATGTAACTAAGTATATTTTAAGTCAAAATATAGAACAATGTACTTTAAAGATTATTAATTTCAAATATATAAGGGCATCTGCTTTTTAATATTTCACTATGATATATATATATATATATATATATATATATATATATATATATATATATATAATAAAACAACAAAGGTTATTCAAATACAAAAATATTTAATAAGGTGTTGGTACTGTTTACCAACGAAAAGCTTTGGATATATCTTAATAACTATACTTGTTTTTGAATAACCTGTGTTGTTTTAAATTAATAAACAAGAAAATGTATTTTATATTTATATATATATATATATATGTATATATCTGTGTGTATATATATATATATATATATATATATTTTTTTTTTTTTTTTTTTTTTAAACAACATAGGTTATTAAAATACAAGAATATTTATTAATTTTTATCCAAAGCTTTTCGTTGGTAAACAGTACCAACATCATCAGGAAGTAAGCTATAGGCCTCCTTACATTATTGTAATTTTCATTCCTGATGATGTTGGTACTGTTTACCAACGAAAAGCTTTGGATATAAATTAATAAATATTCTTGTATTTGAATAACCTATGTTGTTTTAAATTATTAAACAAGAAAACGTATTATATATATATATATATATATATATATATATATATATATATATATATAGAGAGAGAGAGAGAGAGAGAGAGAGAGAGCTGGAGGGAGAGATAAAGAGAGAGAGAGAGGGAAGAGAGAATGAGAAAAAAGAGAGAGCGAGAGAGAGAAAGAGAGAGAGGGAGAGAGAGGGAGAGAGAGGGGGGAGAGAGAGAGAGATGAATGCTGAGGTGAACGCTTGAATGAAAAGGAGAAATATGAGATAGTATGGTCGTCTTATTTGGCACAAGAATGCATGCGAAGGCTACTTCAGGTAACTATTCAGCAAACCCTGGGGATTAGCCCCTGCTATATACTTCAATATACCTAAAATAGTTTGTCCTGTTGATTCTTTAAATTACTTACAGAAGTATCCGGTTTGTGAATTGGTTTTCCCTTAGTATTGAAGACGGCATTGTCAGTGTTCTTTCCTTGAGCCGATATTTATTACTGACTTGAAAATGACGAATTGTTCTAATAAATAATCATTTTATTACTGATTTTTTGAAAACATCCGTCCTTCTATTCTAGCGGAATGTCTCCAGATATTTATGTAATTCCAAAATAAAATAGAAATAATGTACGATTAAAATTAAAATAATATTTCTAAGAGTATCCGACAAGGTCTTACAAATTGTTTACAAAGTGGTTTAACTATTCTCTTTTGGCAAAACAGGATAAAATAAATATTTTTTAATATTGTACTTCAATCAGTCAAACTTTACGTGGCCTAAAACTTCAGTTCTTTACATCCCACATATTGGGGAATGTTAAATATTCAATAAGGGAGGGACCTTTGTTTTAAAATGTTGAGTTTTGACGTAGGTTAGTATACAGAGAAAATAAATTTTTTATGTAATTTTTTTAAAATATTTTAACAAAATTTCACTACAATTATTTTTCTTTATTTTGTAAACAGATAATTTTTTGGGCTAAATATATATATATCGAAATAAATAGTATAATATATTCAATGTTTTTATTATAATAAATAAAATAATAATCGTTTTTATTACAGTTAGTCAATTATTATGAGATAAATGGTTACTTTATGTATTTCTTCATTTTCCTCACAGTTTCTCTTCATAAGGAAAACATTTAAGGAAATTATAACGGTGGTAGAAGCTTTCAGAAAGTGATAATTTAATCAGTATGTCACTGTTCTTTGACATTGTTCTATTAATGTAGCAGACAGATTTTACTTGCGGCATATCTGTGTAGATAGGTTGGTGACAATCGGGACCAGTGATGCGCGCAATAGAACCAGGAGTCACTCTTCACTGGCAACTGCTTCTTTTTGACCAACGGAAGGATTATGTATTTACCATTTCTCCGAATATATCTTATTTATTCCCTCTATTTTTTCTTGATGATCATTTCTTGACACACGTTACGTCATAGTTGGTAATTTCAATTACTACTAAATAATAGTAAGTAGAAATCTCTATCTTGCTTCTCTCTATCGGTTTTCACATTGCTCTTAACAAACATAATTTATATGACTTTATAGCTAATTTATTATAATACACAAAATCATAACAATTACATCTGTTATTTTGCCTATAACTAAATTATACTAATAGAGACAATTTTCAGAAAGGTTTGATGTATTTTTTCGGAAATTTATTAACCTATTTTATTTATATTAAGGTTGTGTTAATACTTTATTCCTGCTGTACTACATATTCAGAGAGTATAGCTTAAAATATTATGAGTATAACTCGTGAAAATTTAACAACTTGAAGCAACTGTGACGGAATCTTTTAATCTAAATAAATAAAACCTCTTGACCGCAAATAAAACTCTTTATCTATATTTAATTTCATTCAAAGTTACCGTCTTCAAAAAACATTATTGCAAACATAAATTCAAGATAATTTGATTTGTAATTTGAATAGCATGAATAGTAACAATACGCTCATAAATGTAATTACGTAGTAAACCTAAACCTCTTCAAGTACCTATAAATTTTAATGGCATTTATTATAAATTCAAAAGAGGTTATTGTATAAAAATCAATACTTTAATATTCTTCTACCATGTCTCACACACGACACACGCGTACTCACGCGCACACCCACACACATACACACACACACACATACACACACACACACACACACACACACACACATTCACTGATATATATATATATATATATATATATATATATATATATATATATATATATTGTAAAACTTAGATGAATTATTTTTTCTTGTTGAATATGTATGGTGACATAAAATAATTTTCATAAACAAGAATATACGAATATTACTTCATTTTATTGTTCATTGAAGCTTTTCGCTAATTTACATTATTAGCATTTTCAAAATATATGAATCACTGTACAGTTATGTGACCAGAGTAAGACTGTTGAATATATATATATATATATATATATATATATATATATATATATATATATATATATATGCTTTAAACACATATTTCCTTTAATAAATTATAAGAATACTTAGAAAAAAAACTTTTTAAACTCATACCATCACAGTTTTATTTCTACAAATTCCTGATACATACCACAACAGAAGAGATACATCTATTACGTAATAAACTAGAAACTGATTTCGAAAGAGTTATGATTTTCATAAATATCACTCCATATTTCAAAAAATATTGTTTAAAATTTTTAACGACTTTCCATATTAGAAATATTGCTTCACTTTTGAAGCACAAACAAGCTTTAGTGCTTTGCATATATTAACATCAGAGCCCCTTAATGAACCTTTCCTAATGTAACCCTAGGCGTAATTAGAAACGTGCTAATGTGAAAATAGCCTGCATTTGCTTCGATGGAGCAGGAATTCGTTTAGAGAAATAGTTTTAAAATCATTATTTTTTAGTAACATTTATATATAAATAAGTATATATTTTGTAAATAATGTCTTTCGTGTTTAATATTTATTACAACAATATTTATATTCCAACAAAAATATTAATAAAATAAAATGCCTATAGCTTTTTATTGATTTATAGTATTGATAACATTAGGGGCTATATATATATATATATATATATATATATATATATATATATATATATATATATATATATATATATATATAAGCGGTACAACATAGACACACAAACCCAGATTGGTACATATTTGTACAACTTTTCGTTTTGTGCTTGTGTTGATACGTTATAAAATTCACAGGGTAAAACAACGATAATATTACAAAAACAAATAAACAAGAAACAAAAAAATCATTAAATAAAATAACATAGACTCTATAAGTATCATAAGAGAGTATTTGATTAATACCGTTAATTGTGTTTATATTTTAGTTGTTGTACTCAATTATTGGCCAATTGTTGTACTTTTTCCTCTGTACTTAGGCCCATTTACTCTTATCCTATCCTTCTTATTTTATTTTGGCTGTTTTATATTCTTCCAAATTTAAATATTTGGAATTTTATAAATAAATAAAATTTTCTCAGAAAGTTGTTTGTAAAAATAAAGTGAAAGTCGATCCTATGTAGTATACTGAATGAAATAATAATTATTAAATATTTCTTTTTTCAACATACATTTGAAAAATTTATAACAAAAGCTACATCCTCTCAAAGTAAGTTCGTTAAATCAATTATGTTACTAATAGGTTTTTCATATGTACGAAAAAAATCGTTTATGATTTCATGGCTTTAGAAAAACACATTTATTGCCATCAATATTTGTTTAGCTTGGTCAGAAACGAGAGATCAGAAATTAGGTTAACCTTCACGTGGCTTATGTCTACTGAAAGGCTTTTCAATATCTATTCATTACTCTCGAAAGGTAAACAGAAAATAAATTTACGAAAGGAGACACAAAAACAAACAATTATAACTCAGAATCGAAATCGAGAGAAATGAAAAACCAACTCAGTTACTGGATGACAGTTAGTTGTTCAATACGTACATGGTTTTATTCCACCCATGTAAATTTATTCAGAGTTTCACTATTGAGTGGATCCAGCTGAAGACTCTCCACTCATCGCAAGTTAATTGATGATCAAATTCGCGTTATTATCATTTTAAATTAATTAAATTTATTAATTTAGGTTATTTTTTAAGGGCGATATGGGATAGACAATTGAAAAAAGGATAGACATTTTAAAAAAATTTTGAAAAAAGTAATGAACTATTTTTACGTTCTAAATTGATCTAAAATTCTCTATTGTTTTAAATCGTAATAAACTATTATATAAAAAGGAAAAAAATATGTTATCCTTTGTAGAATAATATTCAGGACTCCATTTCATTCTACATGCAAAATGGATTAATCTCGTTTTGATAATATATCAGAAAATCAGTGTTTTTTTATCAATACCTATAAAAGTATTATATATTTTAGGAAATATATACATTTAGTTTTTTATAGAAAATAATGGATGATTTCTTTAAAATATATTTGGTATTTGTTAGTACCCTTCAATAATACATTTTGTTATATATATATATATATATATATATATATATATATATATATATATATGTATATGATGAATTGTTACTATCTGGAGTACATCCGTTCATTCTGCAGTCCATAAATTCGCAGTTCCGACGTTTCGCTAGAATCTCATCCAGCATTGACGAGGTGAACCCAACAACAGTAGAAGAGCGAAGTAGACTCGCTCTTCTACTGTTGTTGGGTTCACCTCGTCAATGCTGGATGAGATTCTAGCGAAACGTCGGAACTGCGAATTTATGGACTGCAGAATGAACGGATGTACTCCAGATAGTAACAATTCATCATATTTTTCCATCCGTGAAGGAATACGTATCAGCATATATGTATATATATATATATATATATATATATATATATATATATATATATATATATATATAATTTCTAGAACTAATGAATTGAATTGTTTGCATCAGTTTATCTTAATTTTATTTACATACTAACTTTATTCACCTCGCCTTTTTGTTTATTCGAAACTTATTAGAGATTTAAATGTCTCCTTACAAATAATTTCCCCTTCCCTTGTAGAGAAACGTATTCTCGTTTCTATTAAAAGTATGCCTAAAGGTGAGATCATTACAAAATATTAAAGAGCTTCATGCCTCGCTAAACGATCAAATTTCAATTCATTACATTCGTGTTGACAGTTACCATTCTCTGGATAAACAATATTTAGTAATTCCTTATATATCTGTTTTGAATGTTAAAGTTGTTAAAGTTTTTACAAATATATAAGAAAACAAGTACTATAAACAAATTTGTATAAGTCAATGCAAACTAAGGACATCAGATAAACATGGTATTTTAGTTACTTTTTATTAGACAATTACAATTAATATAAATAAAGTCATATAACGTATGCATCAAAACAGTTGTTCTACTACATCTGTAAATTTAAATCAGCTGTTTTATGATAACATGTTATCGCTTATTTTTTTGCCATATTTACGGATATAACTATATGGTATACCTTACCCCTTACTTGTTAAGGTTTTTCGTCTATACAAAACTAAAATTATTTTAATAATATAAGAAATGAAAAATAATTTGAAAACACTGTATTCACATTAAATGTCATCCACTACAAGTTTAAAAAAATGTATTTGTCCTTGAGTGGATAAACGAAACGTATTTTGTTAACGATTGAAAATTCGAACAAGTTATATTAAATAAGGGTGTGAACTAACAGAAGGAATTGAATAATTGGAACCTGGGAAATATTTTTTTTCAGTTAAAGCCAATACATTATATGTAATATGTCTACTTTTATTTCAAAAATTGTCCATACAATTAAAACACCAATGCTAGGTTTCTTATGATTCTCTTCAGAAACACCTATTACCTGGTTATATATCAGGAATAATTACCTAAAGACTTTTGAATGTATTACATTTTTATGAAATAGATATTTTGGTGCAATAGCTACACATATATTATGTTTATAGATATATATTATTAAAACTTTATGGCTATATATCTAAAATGAATAATGTTTAAAGTACATTATTCTATATTTAGATTTAAAATCTTCTTAATTACATAACGCAAAAATCAAGAGAAATGACCATTTCTTCTGTATACTAATATAGCCTACCCTATTGTGTTTCTTGGATATAACCTAGACTACAAATCCCTGCAGAATAATAGAGTTTTAATGGTAGGAAGGATGTTTAACGTCAAACGTAATTAGAGTTTATTCGCTTTAATTATCCTTTTCAAACCCTTCAAACATTTGGGTACAGTCTGGTTTAGCTAATGTGGGACATATACAGTTTCCGGTTCTTTCACGTCGCAGGTTCCCGCAACCTCACGTTTATATTTAAGACAATGCTGTGACTGAAATAGCATCTTACACAAGGGCTATTGTTTTCATTGTATGAGTGTCTATTATACAGTTTTCTTCCCTACAACAATACCATACAAAGCATCAAACAGTATTGACAAAAAAATACAAGTAATAGAGATTTTATTTTAAAAAGTTTATTTTAATTTAATCAACAAAGAAAAATTGTATTTTAGTCTCTCTTTTGATTTAGAATTACAATAAAGATAAATATGTAAATAGATATGTCATAATAACAATATAAATGGGAAAATAGAAAGCAACTTTCCTTGCAATTTTCCTTTTTATGTATGGTGTGGGACTGTTACTGTGTTTTTTACTATCTATACGCTTTCTTTTATGTTAGTTGCTTGCATTGTGTTGTAGTTCCTTTTCTTTTTCCTTTCGCATTTTCCATTTTTGAAGCAAGGTTGGGTATCTTTAATCCAGTTCGTTTATTTTATCTATTCATTCATTTTTATTCCGAGAACATTTTTATGATGTCTTGTGGTACCCATTGCAACAATTTAAGGTTGGTAATGGAGATTTCGACTACAACAAGATGGGGCCAAAGACAAATTCATATACATTTTTTAGAAGTAGATTTCTAAGGGAAAGTTGACTCAGTGAAAAAGCTCTAGACTTTAACAGCGTCTGACCTAAAACACCTAACATTTTATAATTTAGTTAACGAATAAATATTTGAAAACAAAATAAGAAGTATTTTATTAACGTTTGAAAATTTTTACATGATATACATCAGGAGAGTGTGAGCTTACAGAAAGGGATTGAAAAGAAACAAGGTAATTTGATCAATGTAAATCGTGGCAATGTTGATAATAATTCCCAAGATCAGCAAAATAATTCAAGAATAACTGAATAAAAAAACTACTATGAAATAACCCTTATGCATAGTTCGATAACCATGTCATCATCATTTAGAGATTCTATTTAAAACAAAAATATAGTCCAGTAAATTTCCTGGGAACTGGTTTTCAATTCAGTGAGGCTTATAATTTTGATGTACGGGTAGTAAGCTGTCGTATTTCTCTTGTAATACGACCCTCTGATGTTGTTATCGTGGTGATCGAAATGTTCATAGGCTTTTACTCTCACTAACTTTTGCACAGTTACTATTTATTGTTTTTGTAGTTTTAGGGAGTTTGTAGAATGTTTCTGTCACCTCGCCAGTGTGTTCCTTATATTGTTGTTTGTTAATGTTAGCAACCTAAAGTTTGTTTAAAAGGTTGAAATTTTAGTTTTATTACATTTCATAAAATGAGAAACCCATTTATAAGCTTTTTCCAGGGTATTTACTGAATTAAAATAAGGGGTTGATAGATGATTGGTCTTTTAAAAACTTTCATACTGTTTGTTCTATGTTCGTATTTAGTGTATTTTTTTCTAATACAAAGATGACGTCATGGTTTGGTGGTAAAATTAGTAGTAGTGAGGATAGGATGTAGCTAGAGTAGAGAGCCACATTAATATTTGAAAAACTTTGGTAATATCTTCTACTTTAATAAATCACTAGGCAGATATCCCACAGTACAAAATTACTGTGATTTAAATACAAGAACCTTGTAAATACATATTTTAAATTTAGCGTTTACTGAAAAGTAGATATCTTTGAAACTCTCAAAATATTTAATGTATTTAATATATATAAGTTATATAAACATTTTATGTGAACATTTCATAATTAAATGCGTGCTAGGAAAATTCCTGCTTACGCAGCTTTAGTATTATATAGGTGTGAGAACAGAGCCCCGGCAGTGTTTAAGCGGCCACTGTATCGTACAGACGTTTCTCACTCCGATTGAGTGTACATCAATTGTATTTGTTTTTATTAAGCTAAATTATTGTAACCATTTCTGAATTAAATGTTTCTTAATTAACAAAGGTTTGTAAAAATAAAATCATTTTTAAAAACCTTTCGAGCTTAATATAACACGTAACTGGCGCAGTCGGTAGGACATCTCGGGAAAATTAATGAACATAATTTTTTCGATTTCAATCGTTAACCGAGATACTGCAAAAACGCGATTCGTTACAGAGCGCATATCTGTAACGACATCAAGAAAACGGTAGGACACCTCAAGGAAGTTAGTGAATATAAAGTCCGTCGGTTTTAACCGTTAATTGAGGAAACTTTAAGTAGAGTGAATATCTACAACCACTTAATAGAGCGAATATATATTAAGAGCACGAGTGAATATCATGTAAGTGAAAAGTGAAAAGTGAAAATTGTTCAAATGAGCAAAGTATTTTGGATCAACTTGTAAGTAGATCTTAAGATATAGAATTAAGAAAAAGTAGAGTTAATACTTTTTAATTTTATATAATTGATTTTTAATTTTATTATTTTAAAGAAATTAATATTTTAAAATGGCAACGCCAACATTAAAGAAGGAATATCTTGATGTGATTCCTGAGTATAGTGGAGAGCCCACTATGCTCCACAGATTCATTTCCATATGTGATAAAGTAGTAAATAAATTTTATGTAAGCGAAAATCCAGAGGATTTTCAAAATGAATATCTATTTTCTTCTATACTAGCTAAGTTAAAAGGCCAAGCATTAGAAATGGTAGTAAACTCAAATTCATATATTTGGTATGAGATTAAAAAAGTATTATTAACCAGCTATTCAGACAAAAGAGATTGTTTTACTTTAAATTTAGAAATGGCTGAGTTAAAACAAGAGAATAACGAATCACCTTTTAAATTTTATGAGAGAATTCAAAAACTATTAAATTTACAGATTTCATTTTTTGTTAATAAAGAGCCACAAAAACAATTGGCCAAAGATGTTTTAATAGAATATGTACAGAAATTAGGGTTAAGAGTTCTCCTTAGAGGTTTACATGAACCTGTAGGATCGCTAATGCGAACCAAAAATCCAGATTTTCTTAGCGAAGCACTTAATATGCTTACTAATGATTTTCAATTTAAAAATAACAAATTATTTCAAAATATTAAACAGAACATTCCACCTAGGGCCCCACAATACCCGCCTATTCGCAAACCCCTTCCTAACAAGCAAACCTTCCAAAATTATAGGCCCAACTACCAAAATAATCCTAACCAATTTACTAAACCTAACTCATACGTACAGCAAAATCAACAACCGAGACAGTCTAACAATTACACACCATTAAAAGTTCATCAAAAATTTGAGAACCAATGAGCATTTCCACACGTCAAACAGGGAACACAATTAGACAAAATAGACTTTATCAGATGACAGGGAAACCAATAGAAGAGGAAAATTACGATCAAACTATGAATCGATTGACTGAACAAATGACTAACTCTTATCTGACCGAACAAACAGATTATGAACCGCAAGAGGACCCTGACAGCTACAAAGACTTTGATGATTCAACGCAAGAGGAAAACGCATGCGGATTCACTCAAGAGGACAATCATACCAAAAATCATTTTTTAGGACTAACCACATTAAAAAGACATTTTCCATAATGCATATAGAAGACGACACAAACGAACTACCGTACATCCACGATCCCAAGACCAATTTAAAGATGCTGATTGACACTGGAAACACGAGATCATTTATTAAAAAATCAATAGCTTTCCAATTTTTCAAAAACACTCTAAAACAAGAACCATTTGAAGTGAGTACAGCTCATGGAGTATCAAAAGAAAAATACAGTTGTACGCTACCACTTTTAGGAAAAGAAACAACCAAATTCTATTTATATGATTTCCATAAAGATTTTGACTTACTCCTTGGATTAGATAACATAAAAGAATTAAAAATTAATTTAAATTTTGCGAATGATAAATTAATATTTCGCAATAAGCAAATGCCGATTAAATATTTTAACACAGAAGAACAAAATAATAATAATAATAATAATAAAAGCGAATGTCAGGAACAGAAAGCAAAAAAGGGAACAAGTTATGTTATACAAGCCCGCGCTAGCCAAATGATTAAATTTAGAATACAAAATATTCAAGATGGAGAACGACTCTTACCATACAAAAACTTAAATGGATTAGAAATTCCGCAGTGTATAGTCTCAGTACACAAGGGAGAAGCCTACTGCCCTATAATAAACAACACAGAAGTAAATGTAGAATTAACAGTAAATGAACCATTAGAATTAAAATCTTTAGAAGAATACAATATCCTTATACCTGATGCAATGCAAATGAACGCTAATTTCAATTTATTAGATTATAATCAAAAAATTTCGAGAAGAAAAAATTTAGATTTATCAAAATTCAGAATGGAACATATGAACTCGGAAGAAAAATCCGCTATAACAAGTTTAATAAAAGATTATGCAGATTTATTCCATATTGAGGGAAACGATTTAACTTTTACCAACCAAATAAAACATGGTATTAGGACTACTGATGAAATTCCCGTATACTCCAGAAATTATAGATATCCAGAGATTTACAAGAACGAAATTAATAAACAAACTGAGGACATGCTTGAACAAGGAATTATTAGACCTTCAAATTCTCCATGGAACTCTCCTGTCTGGATTGTACCCAAAAAACAAGACGCTTCTGGCAAAAGAAAATTTCGATTAGTAATAGGTTTTAGAGGATGAAACAAGAAAACAATTGACGATAAATTTCCCTTGCCAAACATTACCGACATATTAGATAAATTAGGACGATCTCAGTATTTTACAACTTTAGATTTGGCCTCAGGATTTCACCAAGTAGAAATGGATTGAAATAGCATAGAAAAAACAGCGTTTTCAACAGAAACGGGACACTACGAGTTTTTAAGAATGCCCTTTGGACTAAAGAATAGCCCCCCTACATGTCAAAGAATTATGAATAATATTCTGAGAGGCATTCAAAACCTCTGAAACATGTTTAGTTTATCTAGACGACATTATAATTTATTCCACTAGCCTCCAAGAACATATACAAAGACTTAAAGAAGTATTCGACAGATTACGCAGAGCCAACTTTAAAGTACAGCTGGATAAAACAGAATTTTTAAGAAAAGAAGTAGCATATCTAGGACATGTTGTTACACCGGAGGGCGTAAAACCCAACCCAACAAAGATTTTGGCAATCAAGGACTATCCAATACCTAAAACCACCAAACAAATTAAAGGATTTTTAGGACTAATAGGCTATTATCGAAAATTTATTAAAAACTTCGCCAAGATAACAAAACCGTTTACTAACTGTTTAAAGAAAAATGCAAAAATAAATATAGAAAATCCAGACTTCATAGAATGTTTTGAAACATGTAAAAATATATTGACTAACGAGCCCCTTCTAATATACCCAGATTTTGAAAAGGAGTTTACTCTAACAACAGACGCGAGTAATTTTGCACTAGGAGCAATTTTAAGCCAGGACAAAAATGGAAAAGACCTTCCTATAGCGTATGCCAGCAGAACTTTAAACGACAGCGAAACTAATTACTCCGCGATTGAAAAAGAATTATTAGCGATCGTATGGGCTACCAAACACTTCAGGCCTTATTTATTTGGGAGGAAATTTAAAATTTATACAGACCATAAACCTTTACAATGGTTATTTTCAATTAAAGAACCAAATTCTAAGCTTTTAAGATGGAGATTAAAATTAGAAGAATATGATTATGACATAAGATACAAAAAAGGCAAATTAAACCAAAATGCCGATGCTTTGTCTAGAATACAATTGAATATTACTAATAAAAAGTCAACAAACACCCAACACACTGTAGAACCAGACCTTGAGCTATCTCCAGCGAACTTACTGAGTCGTTACTTCCCGGAATTGAATGAAGATAATGAGTCTATGGTCGTACAACTCGACGCAACAGATAACGCCAACTTAGAGTACGATCAAGAAAGTGACAGTCAAACCGTGCACTCCAATTTTGAAGGAAACACCCAAATTGAAATACCAAGTTCCGACGAGCCTGTAAACTTTGGAAAAAATCAAATATTTTTGTCATTAGTAAAATATGAGCCAAAGAAAGTAAAAATTATAAAACTATTCGGAACTTCAAAAATTCGTTTAATGGTCGAAATATCAGAAAATAATTTTAAAGAAGACATAGTTAACTTTGTAAAATCACATTTGGTACCCAAAATAAAATATAATCTATATTTTGAAGACGATTTTTACGAGAAATTTGCATCATGCGTAGCCAAAAATTTCAAACAAACTGAACTGAATTTGGTTAAGTGTAATTACAAACTCTTAGACCTAACTTCGGAAGAAGATACCTTAGAAACGATAAGTAATTATCATGTCAGCAAAACCAATCAACGAGGGATACAAGAAACATACGAACAAATTAAGCGAAGATATTATTGGCCCAATTTAAAATCACTAATCCAAAATTTCATAAATCAGTGTGACATATGTCAAAGAACCAAATACGACAGAATTCCCTTACAGCTAGAAATGAACTTGACACCAACAGCTGCAAGGCCTTTCCAGATAATTCACATCGACACTATCTCTTTAGAGAAGAATTCGTTTATCAGCATTGTCGACAGTTTCACAAGGTATGCTCAAGCTTATCGCTTGGGAAGCTCTCAAGCTACAGAGATTGCAGACAAGTTATTAGATTACTTCGCGCAGTTCTGTTTACCAACAGTTATTATCTCAGACAATGGAACGGAGTTTAATAACAGAATTGTGAAGGAGATATTAGACCTGCATAAAATCAAAATCCATTTTATCAGTACACAAAACCCCCAATCAAACGGATTATGTGAAAGATTTCATTCCACCTTAATAGAACACATAAGGCTGTTAAATAATCAAATCGAATTTAAGAAAGACAGTATAATTAAGAAAGTTAAATATGCTATAATCGCCTATAACAATAGCATACATTCAGTCACAAAATTAATGCCGTGCGAAGTCTTATTTGGACACATAAATTCAAACTCTTTATTAGATATAGATTTGGAAAAACAAATTGTAAATGACTACGTTTTAAACCATAAAGAAAAGACAAAAATACTTTACAAAAACATTAGGGATAGCAATCAAAGAATTGAAGAAAAAGTTTTAGAAAAAAGGAATGTAAACAAAGAACCACTTCCAGAAATACTATCTGAAGTTTATATAAAATCAGTTCAGAAGCAAAGCAAAACTAAAAACAGATATAGCAAGGAAGAAATAGCTTCGATAGATAAAGAAAGAAAAACTGGAAAAATAAAGCCTAGACATCATAACACAAAAGACAAAATACATTTGTCGAAAATTAAAAGGCCTAAGAAGATAAAAAGTGTAATTAATGACCAAAATCCTTCTTGTTCATATTCGACACAATCAAATTAAAATCCCTACCATACCTTTGTCCACTAGTTCTATGCAAGAAACTTTATTAAACTTTTAAACAACATTGTTTTTATTAATTGTATGTGTTACAAACTTTTGTAATTAATTAAATGATATGTAACTAATTATGGTAATAAATATTGTTAATTATTTGAAATATGTTAATCACAAAAAGAAATGTAATTGAAGAAAATTAGAAACTATACTCTTAAAGAGATAACAAAACAAAAAGAATTCTTATAAACTGACTAGAATCCTTATCAAATCTATAACAGGCAAGTTGAATGTAAATGATGGTAAAAATTATGAAAAATTATATAAAACTTTTATTGTAATCAATGTAAATTTTGTAGAACAAAAATTAGATTCTGATAACAATTGTATATGTTATAAACATTTTGTATCTATCCTATGATAGAAAAGACTCATTATAAATTGTATTAATCAATTCCAAATACTTTTGCTCAGTTGAATTATAATGAACAGAAAATTAGACTGTAAAATGCCCATCATCAAAAACAATAACGCCTACAAACTACGAGGATACTGCGTTGGAAATCGCAGAAAACCCATTTAACTGGATCTTGGAAATCAACCTTTGCCTGGTGACTTTCTCCAGTGAAGAGGACTTCAACCCATGCCGAAAATTGCCCTTTACGGAGGCCTATTCAGCAGCTTATATACTTCGCCCTCATCAGGAAGAAGAAGAAGACTTAAACCAACGCCGAAACTTCGCCAACCCCCGAAGTTTTCTTTAGGGATGGAGGAGTTATATAAACATTTTATGTGAACATTTCATAATTAAATGCGTGCTAGGAAAATTACTGCTTACGCAGCTTTAGTATTATATAGGTGTGAGATCAGAGCCCCGGCAGTGTTTAAGCGGCCACTGTATCGTACAGACGTTTCTCACTCCGATTGAGTGTACATCAATTGTATTTGTTTTTATTAAGCTAAATTATTGTAACCATTTCTGAATTAAATGTTTCTCAATTAACAAAGGTTTGTAAAAATAAAATCATTTTTAAAAACCTTTCGAGCTTAATATAACACGTAACTTATATATATATATATATATATATATATATATATATATATATATATATATATATATGAAGTTAATATAGTACTATTCTAAGTAATTTTATCCACCATTAAGTGCAATAATTTTACCTTAATGGTGGATAAAATTACTTACAATAGTAATATATTAACTTCATAATGTCAGTGCAACGGAAAAACAATGGATAACGTTAAATATCAAGAATATATATATATATATATATATATATATATATATATATATATATATATATTTCGAGCTTGGTTTTTTAAAACGTATTTATAAAATGATGTTACAGTTTTTTATGCAGTATTTATGTGTACGAATAAGTAATGAATTTTTGGCGTATAGTAAAAAATTGGCATGCTTAATTTTAATTCAATATTCAAGGCAGATTTTCATGTCTTTACTAAAACTCAAACCTACTACGATAATGGGGAAAATATTTTTAAATCATAATAATAATAGGTAATGGTATGTCTGAAACTACAACGGGAGTATTTTTTCACATTGTTACTTATGTATTGATAATCGGTTAGAATTTATATATATATATATATATATATATATATATATATATATATATATATATGTAAATATCGCAATATGTATTCTTGTGTAATAATAAAGAAAATAAGTCAAAATACAAATACAAGAATTATAATTGAATTTTCAATTCAAAGCTTTTCGTTGGCTAACAGTACCAACGTCATCAGGAATATTAAACAATTGTTTAATATTCTTGATGATGTTAGTACTGTTAGTCAATGAAAACGTTTGAATTTTTAAATTCAATTATAATTCTAGTATTTGTATTTTAACTTATGTTCTTCACACACATATATATATATATATATATATATATATATATATATATATATATATATATATATGTGTATATATATATATATATATATATATATATATATATATATATATATATATATATATATATAAACATACAGTGTGTAGAATATCCTGTAAGTTGTTTTTTTTTACTTTTTCAGTATTTAAAATTGTGTCTGTTTTCTTTTATTCTCCTCTCTTTCCGTCCCGGGTTTTAACTGTGCAAAAAATAATCGGATGTGATTTTTGTAAATATTTTAGTTTATGCGTGTTGTGTACTTCCTTTGCTCGGTAATAAAACCTTTTTTCAAGAAATTTATTTTCCAAAAAGCCTTAAAGGTGTTTGTATATAAATTACGACATTGCTCAAATATATTCTTGTAAATTCCATGCAGGCTTCTCCCTCTCCTCATTGTTGAATGCTACGTGCTGTAACTTTTAAAACAATTACAAATGTTTGGCCTTTCGTTATCCATTCTGCTATTGCCAGGTCGTGGGGATGTATTTAGCCATGGAAAATTTTTCAAGTATAACGCAAATACATAGATTGGGTCGTTTTCGAATTAAAAATGTTAAAAAAATATGTAATTAATACTTTTACTCTAAAATTATATATTAGCTATTAAGTATGAAATACTTTTTCTGATAACAGCAATATAAAAGGGTGGACGTCAGCAAACTATCTGGATAGTGATAATTTGTATTATATTAGTGAAATTTGCACTACTTACTTAACTTTGATATCATTACTTAAATGTTTCAATGAAAATTAATTATTCACTTGTTGGTAAACCAGGGGGGGGAGAGGTTGCGTACTAAGGTAGATGAATTAACCCTAAGTTAAATACTGTTATTCTACGTTTTACGAGGAAAATTACTGGTTACAAAATTCAAAATACAATTTCAAAAAGAACAATAATAATGAAAGAGTACGGCTAAGTGTTGCAAGAATAAGTCGGTGTATTATGCAAACTGAAGAAAAAACCAAATTAAAATATCACATAAAACTGTAGGTAATGTATTTTTTAGCCAGGATTTGCGAGGGCAGACACGGTCAGGCTTTATTAGGTTAGACCGAATGAAATTGATGACCACGGTCTGTTGACATTTGACTATACAAGGAGTTTACATAATTTGTTCCATTTTGTTAACAATAATGTTTTATGCCAATTAGCGTAATTGTATAAAACAATAATAGCTATATATTTTAATTTTTTAATCATATACATGTGTTATTTTATTGTGTGAGTTTTATTCCATTATGATTTCGATAGTTTCCAAAACGAATGACTTTGGTTAAATTTTGTACAAATCTATTTGGAAAAAATACTAATTAATGTTTAAAGTTTTTTTATATTTATTATTTTTTCAATTCTAGTTTATTAATTTTTCTATTTACTATAAACAAAGTAATTAAGACATGTAGAAAATTATACTATAGTAAAATTATTGAATATTCTCTAAATATTATGTAATTTTTATCGGTTGAGATAGGTACAGGCTGTCAAAGTTTTGTAAGCGTAGTTCACGCATATAGGAGAAGTGAGTGGGGAGTACGGCGGGCTGTAGAAGGGATGACTCACGTTAGGCGCTTACGTTTACGGAGAAACCAGAAAATTCAATAAATATATTTTGGTTATAGTATTGGCTACATCGGTTTAATACATTACTTGTAACTTTTAATTTTATTTATAATGGCACAATGTCATCTGCGTCAGACTCTTCACTGTCTCTCAGATTTTCCATCACTGCTTCTGTCACTGTCATTTGTAATTATTAGACTTTCTAATTGCAACATTTTTTCCAAAAATCCGTACTCAATTCGCTTAACTTCTGTTCAACAATTGTTTTCACATTACGAATGTCATTCGTAACGTTCTCTATAGCAATCTCATTTTTATTTTCCCCAAATTAATTCCATGGGATTCAAGTCTGGGTGGTAAGGTGGCAGTCTCAATGCTTTATAACCTTCACGTTCTAATAAGCGATCGAAATAATACTCCTCGTGGCGTTACTTGTTCATTTTAACAAACTCATACAGTTCACATTTTAACATTGCTTCAAAACATGGAATGTATCTTTCTTTTAACCATGTCATCAATATTGACTTTCTTCTGTTTGAATTTTGAGTAACAGCCGCTAATTTATTATGATAGGGAGCGTTATCTACCACAAGAATAGATTTTGTTGGGAGATTTCTAATTAGCTGATTTTCAATCCATTTCTCATAGTTTCCCGCATCATGTCGTTGTGATAGTCTCCTGTTTTCTGGCATGCTCTAAAGATCAAAAGGGCATTTTCCACACCTCCTGTTTCACTGCTAGCGTGGACTATGATTAGTCTGGATCCCTTTGAAAAAAATTTTTTTGTAGCCGTTAACAGATTCATCAGTCCATGCTAAATTCGTGGTATGCGTCGAATGAATATAAGACTCATCTGAAAATATTATTGGCCTATTTTCCGCTCTATACTGTCGAATTTTATTTAAATAGCATACTCGTTTAAAGCGTATGTCATGTTTTTCGATCACAACCCTTTTTTATTTTCAGTTTTTTTCTATTTATATCCCATGGATCTTAAAATTTTGCGTAAAGTTTCATGAGTGAAATTAAATTCTAATTCCGGATATTCAAGCTTTAAAACTTTTACCACACTCTTCAATGTTGGAAGCGCGTGATGAGTCGTATGAAAATTAAGAACTAATTTTCGTAATGCACATTTTTGAAAATCATCGATGTAGAATTTTTTAAATTTTTCTTGTACGAATTTTACCTGGTGTACTGAATGTTTCGTTTTCTCCTAGTCGTTTTTCCTCCGTCAATAATTTCCTTAATGTATGAACAGATATTCCACAAAGGTTAGCTATGCGGTTTTGAATTACCGAACGACATGTTGGGATTTTCAGAAGATATGTTTTTAAATACATTAATAATAATACATTTAGTTTGGCTTCTGAGCGCCACTCTGCCGAACAGACTTGTTGTCTTCGGTTGAGGCATATTTAGTATTGCAAAATACTGTTTTGCTCGATACACTAAAGACATAAACACTGTCACACAAACTATAGCGATAACGGTACTCAGTCGGCGCTGCTTATTGTGATCACGGTTAATGTTATCATTCGGTTATTGTTATCGTTTCATTGAAAAACAAACACGGACGTATATTAATACATTGTAATTAGGCCGCTTATTGTAATCATCTGTTCGCTTATTATTATCATTTAATTTGCCATTCAAAATCATATGCGTTAACCTATACTAGCATAGACCAAGTAAAAATGTCTACAAAGTAGTGTAAACAGCACGTGCAACACACAATGACGCCCAATTCATAGAATGTTTATTTTTAGAATGACAGAAATACTTTATAACGGTTTCAGCACTTAGCACAGTTCTCAGAATGTCTCACTTACTCTTTGTTTACGCAAACACCCTAGCCTCGCTTGAGTCGACTTTAGTTGTTTGTTAACATTAGTTGATGTTACTACTGAACCATTTACAGTACAGTCCTACTGTATTTTTTAACAGGGAATTTTTATGAACGTTTATTACAGTATTTCAGTGTGATTTTACATAACTTAATTTTTAAAGATCTTTTTCGTTTGTTTTGTAGAGTTTAGTGTCACTTGAAGTTTCAAAGGACAGTATAGCAAGATGTCCGAATCTCAAAAGAAACGACGCGATTTAAGTCTTAAACAAAAACTTGATATTCTAGACAGGTACAGCAAAAATTACCACAAATGAGTCAAAGAAACGCTGCTTCTCAACTTGGCGTTTCTCAACCTCTCTTATGTAAAATATTGAACAACAAAGAAAAAATCTTGTCATTATGAAAGTGTAATGCAAATGTTGACAACAAAAGACATCGTTCTGGGTAGGATCCGCAAGTGGAATCAGCTTTGAAGTTGTGGTTTAAAAATGTTCGCGAAAAGATGCTCGAGTTCATGGCCCACTAATGCGTCTAAAAGCTGAGGATCTGGCCACAAAAATAGGAAAACAGGATTTTTAAGCCACAGATGGATGGTTCAATCGATGGAAGAAAAGGGAAAACATTGTTTACAAGAAAACGTGTGGTGAAAAAAGAAATGCTGATTTTGTTGGAGCTGAGGACTGGTTACAATACGAATGGCCAAAGATATTGGCCGAGTATTCTCCTAGCTGCATATACAATGCAGATGAAACAGGACTTTATTATCGTGCTTTACCCGAACATACTTACTTATTTAAAAATGAAATTGCTAACGGCTGTAAAATATGTAAACAAAGAATAACTGTTTTGTGTTGTGTTAACATGGTTGGTCATAAAGAAAAACTCTTAAATATAGGTAAATCTAAAAATCCACGTTGTTTTCAAGGTATCAAAAAGCTACCGGTTGAATATCATTCAAACTCCAATGCTTGGATGACATCAAAAATTTTTAATGAATGACTGACTAATTGGGATACCAGCCTCAAACGCAACATTGTCCTTCTACTAGACAACTGTACTGCACATAATGACATAAGCACTACGCTAAAACACATCAAAGTGATTTACCTTCCGGCCAATACTACATCAATTATTCAGCCATGTGACCGAGGCATAATTAAAAATCTCAAAAGTTTTTATCGACGAGAGATGCGTGCTAGAATTATAGAAAATATGGACGAATTTCAAACCCTTACCTCAAATGAATTGGCTAAAAAAACTTCTGTACTCGATGCTATTCATCTGATAGCAAAATCTTGGAATGAAGTTTCTGAAAAAACTGTGAAGAATTGCTTTAGAAAAGGTGGTTTTTGTTGAAGAAAATCAAGAGCAAGCTACATCTGAGGAAGACTCTGAAGAGAACTTGAAGCCTTTCGATTTGTCCTTAAAAGAATATACTGAGTGGATGGAAGTTGATGATAGTATTGAAACAGCAGCGGAAATGACTGAAGACGATATTTGTGACGTAGTTGCTTCAACATAAAAAGCTACTGAAGAAGAAGAAGGCACCGATTATGACGAAAATGATAAATGTGTACCGCAAAGATCTAAGCAGAAAGTTCACCAAGCTCTTGAGATTCTAAGGCAGTTTGTTCAACAAAAAGCAGAAAATTTCAACAAACATTATGAATATGAACAATTTATAAACAATATTTTACGAGAAGACTACAGACAGTCACATATAGAGAAATTCTTCGAGAAAAAGTAAATGTAAATTTTAAGTGTAAATAAGATTGAAGTTTTTTATAATGAAGTTTTATGTGTTAAAATGTTTTACGTAGTTCTATATACTGTATTTTTTCAATTATGCTAGATTCAGTGTTTAAAAAAAATCTACAGTGGAATAAAATAAACTGACATGAAATATGCCCACTAAGTTTAACAAGTAGAAAACTAAATTACAGAAATTCTACTACTGTGCATAAAACTGTCCGGAATAGCATCAAAATTTGGTAAGTACAGTTTAATTATAGTGTTAAAGAATTAGAATTACTTGATGTAATGATAGACTTACATATCGTTCAGAACAAACAGTTGTGGCAATAATACAGTGAGTTCAATGCAGTACGGCTGTAGACTACATCGTGATTAAACGTTCGGTTATTGTTATCAAATATGCTTCTGACAAATATGATCACAATAAGCGGCGTCGACTGTATTTGCTGTGTTGTGCATTCCAGCGAGTCAGCTGTAAAAGCCCCCTCCCCTACCGCACTACCCGCCCTACTCTTTCTCCCCACCATCGTATCTTTACCAAATCCGTCTCTGCGCTTCACGCCAACATAACTTTGACGGCCTGTACTATTGTTATTGTTTATAAAATAATATACGTTCTGTACATTATTATATTTTTATTGAGTTTATTTAAAAAAGTGTTAGTTATTGTCCTTTCTATATATTTATGATTGAAAGGAATATAAATAGCGATGCTACTGTGCATGATAGAAGCGACGTCATTATAATAATTATTAATGGCCACCAACTTAACAGTTCAGAGTTGTGACATTACAACAATGCAAGGACTTGGATATATAAAGTACCAAGACAATTACAACTTATCTAACCAGTGTAACATTAGTTTAGGACTATCCGAACTTTATAAATTAAATTACTGAAACGTTTCTGAGACAGGACGTTATCGAAAGCTCAGTAGCGATCTTCATCAGCGTCTAAATTTTTCGCTTGGAGTTGTTAGGTTAAGTGGTAACGGTTTTAAAGGTAGATTCTCTATAGTATCAAAGAGTATGTAGGATTTGTATCGGTTTTTTTTAATATGTTATCATAGTATTTTTAAAAAAACATAAAATACAAACATAGGCTATTAAACTAATTAATCCAATACAAATCATTTATAATGCTCAGTAGTAAAAATCGTAGTTTTATCGTAACTACGGGTACTTCACGCTTTACGTGCATATTTAAACGATCACCGCAGTTCCGTAACATTGGCGAGTTTCTCATACTTTTCCTGTGTTGTTGGTTTAAATTAAACTTTCAACGCGTTACCATCGAAACTTCAGTTTTCAATTAAAACTTGCATGAAATACTCTTGACATAAAATTTAGTGTTGCATGTAATATTTCAGACGAACTAAATGACCGCCTAACATTTCATTTTCATTTTCAGTAGGTGAATATTTGAATAAATTATTAAGTAATAAATCTATTCATAAATGTATGCTATTGACAGTAATTATAAAAACATCTAAATATCTATCTTTTACAATATATAATCATTTTAATTGAAATAATAATTGCAAATTAGTCAAATATTAAATTTAATTAGTATAATTAATATTAAAAATATGTATATACATATGTTAGAATCACAATATTAGGTGGCAAAATAGAAAGCGAATTTCCTTGTAATTTTCCATTTTCTGTTATTTAAGTGTACGAGCTATACGTAAGATTGTACAATGGAGTTTCGAAAAGCAGTTGGGAGCAACACAAAATTCATATACATCTTCAAGTTATCGATTTTAAATTAATTTTCCTTGTTTGCATATCCGTTGTAAAGAATATTACTTATTATGGCGCCTCGGAACCAGATGTTTTTTTGTAACGACGCAAAATAGAATCCATTTATCTGGTCCTGACGCTTTCATCAATGCGTCTCCAATCCTCAATCAATTAATACCTTCATGTATAAAAATTCATAAAGAGCACATTAGCGTAAATAAAATCATTAAACACGAACAACCCTTGCTACAAATATTTAAACAGCATTGATGTGCAATAGGCTAACACCCTTAAAATCATTAGGTGACAAACATACTATGCATAAAGGTATCTTTGTAACCTTTTGGTGACGCTATTTGTGTTTGCGAAATGTACATAAGGGTTGGTCAAATAATTGTAGCAAGAGTTATCGTTGTTTAATGATATAACCTTTATCTATTTAAAATTATTATAAATCAACTAAGAAATTAAATAACATTTATTGAGAAGGTAATTTTAAATGTTGTTTATTTATGTCTTCAATTAATATCTGTGGAAGCCGTACAGACTATAGGTATCATTTTATTGTAATATTAAAATGCCATATTTTTATGGCCATTAGGTATAGGCTATATCTATAGCTATAAGATATTTCCACTATATACTAAAAATACATATGAAATACATAAATATAAAGTACACACTATATAAACATATAATTTAAAAGTTGTTGTCAGACTATACAATTTGTTAATGTAGAATAATTGTGTAGTATCACTTGCTCCTGAGCATCGATCAATATAACGTCATTAGTAATAGCTAACATGACAATGTCCATACAAGGAAACAAGTTTTATTTTTACTACTAGGATTCTATGATGTTAATATTCTTTAAACTTTATATCCTCGTATCAAAACTATACATAGCATATTGTGAAAGAAAGACTATATGGGTCATACCAATTTAACCCTTGTTATAGGATATACAGTTTGATAATGCAGGTAGAGAGAATAATGTAAGTGGTTAAACATTCGATCAAGTCACCTAAAACCAAATGGGTTTAAGACATTGAAAAATCATATAAATATATAAACGAAAGAGAGAGAATTTCCAGGAGGTTCATCAGAAAAAGGAGTGTTTTAATGAAGACAAATGAGAGACAACTGCAAAAGAGTTTTAAAAGGTGGCCAATATCTGAGCTGAAGTTGATTGATTGCCTTTAACGAAATGTAAACAACATTTTCTAAAGCTGAATGAAATATTTAAAAAACTTAAATGAATAACAAAGTTTTTATGTAGCTAAAAAATTACAAAAATGGTGTTTATCTTAAACTTTGAGCTCATAAATCTGTATACCTATAAAAAAAACAAACATATATTAGGGTTAGTATAAAGTAAAATCTAAATATTATGGACAATCTAATGTTATTAATAATTACTTGTGTAAAATTCTTTGTCACGTACTTAACATAAAATAGAAATATAATATCTAAATGGTAAATTGGTAATGCATATAAAATAACTATTGTTTTCACTTTATAGATAAAAACAAGATTATTACCATATCATAATTTTAAGAACTAACGAGCCAAACCTATTTTCAGTTCATAGCATATAACATTTTGCTGTTTATTACCACCATAAACTATTTTTCAAAGCAACATTTACAACTATGTTGTAGTAATGAGACATTATTTCTTCTACGTGATATTTGTCAGTGAAATGGTGGCTTTTAAAAGTCTGCCTTTTAAACTGTTCGTTTTCCATCTTTTATTAGAGTTGTAATGTCATACACTTGTATGACGGGATAAACTTATTCTATACAAATTGTCTTTTTGTCATTGTAATACATACAATAAATATATATTTTAGGTTCCCACCTTTAATTCTACATAGTTTTAAATTGAAGTTATTAAACAAATAATTGAACGTTCTCGTAAAAAATGTAAAAAGTACAATTTGTAGAATGGTATTAAAAAAAAGGAGTTTCAAAAAGGATAATCAATGCGCATATAGTTCACTGTCTACGGAACTTATAAATTATTTTATTTTTTAACAAAAATTATTTCACCTTTTATCTCTAATCAATATAATTTCAATATAGTTAGCTGATTGGTTTCCTCTTTCTTCCTATCAATGTCTTTCTAAATATGCTTTTCAATTTTAATCGATTCTATTTTGGGGAGTATCTGTTAGTCCACGAAAAGGGTTGAATTACCAAAATTAGATTGTCACATGTATTTTCTCCATAGATGTATTTAGTATATGACGTCAATGATGCTTTTTATGAATAACTCACAATTTATTGCCACACCCAAAACCACCTAATTCTGTTCATTGGGTATATAGCGGTAATGATAAAAGTAAAACCGCCTACATGCATTATATTTATATATTACTTTTAAATTTTAAATATTGTTTAAAATATTAAAATATTATTGGTAAAATATTAAATTTTAAATATTGCTATATATTTTTAAATATTTATTGTTCCAGTACAATGTTGATTATCATATCGGTAAATTTTATAGATTCATCTGAGTTTTTTCATATTATATGCGACACAATTTAATTAAATTTCAAATATAATTTTAAAACTACTTTTCACGTGGATGTGCTTTGACTGTTGTCAATTTTTAAAATAGTTAACAAATTATTTCATATTAGCATAACCGAAATAGTTACCCATTCTATAATATATATGTCTCGTGTGTACAATTAACTAATGGAAATTTGGTAACAGAAACTTTCCTATCACATTTTAGCTTCCTTAAGATTTGTTTCCTTCCTGAGCGAAAGCTAATCCGATTTTCTGAACGTACAGCATCCGATATGTGTCCTTATGATTAATTAACACTGGGGCCTCATTAAACACGATTAGTATTTTATTTACGAAGACTGTGCGTGAACACTATTGCAAACTTTGGTCTTATTTAGGGACATCTGACGGCTACAGTTCTTAACATTTTCCTTTGATATAATGTAATACTCAGTCGTCGCTTAACATCCAAATCCCTCCCGCAAAATACCAAAGACCTTCCTCAAGGCAGGAATGTCTGATTGTGATACAGATTCCTGAATACAGCAGATAGACTACATTACCAATAGGGCTACCAATCTACTACTGGTAAATGTTTTATACCTAAAATTTAAGTATTCAACATCCATGACCTAAACTCCAAAAATACAGTTAAGGAAATCATAACAAAAATATTATTTACAATAAGTTTGTCAGGTGATAAAATATCCTCAATCTAAAATACGGGGGATGTTAAACCCTTGAAGGTTGCGATGAGACTATGACGTCTTGTATTAGTCTGATCATTTCGTCTGATCATTTTCAGTAGAAAAATACAAGGTGATTGATAGGTTTCTATATATGTTAAACGCTTAAAAACCCCATAATTGAAGGCAAGTAATAGGGTGAATGTCAGCTTATCATAATCCCTACCCTCTTTCTCGTTATCTGTCCAGTCTTATTTACATTCAACTACCCTCAAATTAAAGAAAATAGAGATAAACCTGCCTCAATTTTATAACTAATATACTTCTCTTACGTTAAACGGTTAGGCAAGTCTTGCGGCGGGCTGTATTCTGTTGGAATACATACCACAAAAAGAAAAAATTTAAAACACAGGGAGTTTAAATTTTTTTTTTTTTATAAAACAAACCAAGCCACCATAAAAGGGGTAGCAACGTTAAAGTAGAGTCATTTGCAAGGGGAAAATTGTCAAAATTGACCTAGAACTACAATCGACATTTCCAAAGATACAGCGAGATAAAAGAAATCAAAAAACAAGAATAAGAAAACTTCATTAAATGCACCCATAAAGAGTTATACGGCTAGAACGAAAAATAGTAAATATTTCGACCCGGGTATTGATTTTTGATAGGAACTTGGAAACAGGGGAAGTGTATGCGTGCGTAGTGGATGACGAAATCGATAGAGATCCTTATTGGTTGAAATGCATTGTGGGAACGGATACTGGAGATGGTAGACTCCTGGTGGGAGTAATTTTTGGCGTCATGACGCTTTCAGCTTTACTGAGACTGTCAAAGTGAACAGACGGGTGTCGAAGGTAGCTCCGGTCAAAGACAATGGACAGTAGTGTTTTTACCGTAAACCGATTAAAAACTATGAGCGGCTAAGTAAAGTGTGATTCGCCGGTATGTCGTGACGTGGTGTATCGAAAAATGGGGCCCTTTCGGTGAAGATCTTAGGTATCCCTAACAGTTAGATCAATATGTGCAAGCGTATTCTGAAGTTGGTGTGTTTAAAATATAACTAAAAGTCAACCTTACTCCGAAAGGGTAAGGCGAAGTGAACAGGTTGATTTAGAAAAAATGTTTAATAATACTTAAATTCAAACCTAACTAAATAAAGTTCAAATTAACTTTGTAAAAGATTTTAAAAATTCAAGTGTTAGAAAATGCCCAGCTAGGAACAGTGTCACAAAAGGGTGTAAGGTTAAAATTTTATTAGTAAGAGTTTCAAATTTAAAGATGTGCCAATTACATCGAAGACAGAAAATATGACCATTCAAGGAAAAAAGTGGAAGCCTAGTAGACCTGAAAGATAGCCGATCCGTAACACCAAGGAAAAGATAACTTTGACAGATGGCGGCAACTCATGTGAAAGCAGACAAGTAGCCAGCTTCGTTCAAGAATGAAGCCAGGCCTGACCTCCCCACACCGCAGGAGAACAAAGCGAGGACGGAAGAGAGAGGGAGAAATGTGTATACCTTGCTTTATGGAAAAATGCAGGTCAGATCTGCTTTGTGTTCCCTTTGCAAATTAGAAATTTTAATTTGAATTTTTTTTTTTTTAATGGGAAAATGTAATACAATTTAAATAAATCTTAAAACCATAAATAGTAAACTTGGAAATTCAGTAATAAATACTGGTGGCTTTGTTTAAGGAAGGGGTAAGAGTTGCAAGATGGCTGTGCCATAAAAGTAGAAAATATGTTGTATTTTATGAAAATAAGGGAAATGAAAATTTTAGGTTAGAAATGTTGTAAAGGGTTAAGGTTTCATTGTAAACAACTCAAATAAAGGTGTTTAAATTATTGAAAGGGTCAAATTTTATGAGGGTGTAAGGAAGTTAAGTAAGAGATATGTTGAAATAAATTAAATATGATATGGCAAAAGTAAACATTCAAAATGGCTGACAAAGATAGTTTGTTTACCACAGCTGATTCGAAGGCCATGCATTGTTTTCAAAAAGTCCTAACAGTGGAGCGGTATCTTATATAATTAAATTAAAGTGAATTGTTGTTTTATTTAGAAGGAGTTATTTTGTAATTTTTAAAAGTGAAACCAATTAACATAAATTGTTATTCTTTAATAAATAAGGGTTATACCATTAATTCAAGCTATGTAAATTAAACTGTTGATTTTATTTAGAAAGGGCTAAAAATATATATATGCATTAAATAAATTAAATTAAACTAAAGTTTGAGTAAAAATAAAGGGTTATGACTTTGATCCGTATAAAATTTAAATATTTTAAGAGTGCAACAAAAGGGTTAAGTAACACAAGAGATGTTTTAAAAGGAGGCTTTATATATATATATATATATATATATATATATATATATATAAATATATATATATATATATATATATATATATATATATATATATATAGATAGATAGATGAATTTTGTACATTGTGAAAATATGAATAATACCCAAATATTTAAAACAAGAGATTTTAAAATTGTGAGTGGGGCTAGCTAATATATTAAAGTAAGTTTTTTCTTTTATATTAATTATAAGTGTATTTTGATTATTTCATGATTTATATATATATATATATATATATATATATATATATATATATATATACATATATATATATATATAATAAACTGTTGGTGATATAAAAAACTTAATAGAAAAATGAAATTTTTGCAAGTTTTTTAAAATTCAAGTTATTTAATTTATGCAAATGGGTTAGTGACCATTCAGTAAATGTTAATCAAATTTTAGTAAATATACATCTCCTTCAGAAATTGCATTGATAAATGTTCAGTAAATGTTAGTAAATCTTCAGTGTGTATGACTTTTTTGTAGAAAGGGTTAATTTAAATGTAGCCAAAGGGTTAAATATTTTCTATTAAATGGGTTAAATAAATTTTAGTAAATGTGTAGATTTCTTTTTGTAAATGTTTGAGGATCTGTCAGAAAGGTTTTTAACTATGTTTCAGTAAACGTTTTAATTAAAATATGTATCAAATATTGTAATTTCAATTCAGTAAGTGTTTGATTTCATTCAGCAGATGTTTTAACAATTTCTATTAATTATGATTTTTTGTTCAGTAAATGTTAGTAAATTTCCAGTATGTATGACTTGCTTGCAGAAAGGGTTTAATTTAATTGTAACTAAAGGGTTAAATATTTTTTATTAAATGGGTTAAATAAATTTTAGTAAATGTGAAGGTTTCTTTTGTAAATAATTGAGGATCTGTCAGAAAGGTTTTTAACTATGTTTCAGTAAACGTTTTAATTAAAATATGTATTAAATATTGTAATTTCAATTAGGTAAGTGTTTGATTTCATTCAGCAGATGTTTTAACAATTTCTATTAATTATGATTTGTTGTTCAGTAAATATTTAGGAGATCTTGTGGAAGATATGTTTATATGTTTTCATATGTAATTTTTGTTTCAGTATGTGCTTGATAATTGGTTTTTATATAATCTAATGTAACTTGTGAAATTGTTTTAAGGTTGTTTGGTAAAGTTGAATTAATTTCTACCTGCTTGCTTTTAGCAAGTAGAAAATAACTTTGAAAGGTCAATTAAAGTTGATAGAGATATAGAAAAAATTTTATCACTTACATGGCTATATAGAATGTTGCCATAAATAAGTCGTTTGTTTAGAGATGTTAACTAGTTGAACATAGTTGAACATAATGTAAAAGTTAGGGAGCTTTCGGAGTGAACTGAAGAGTAAAGCTTTGCTAGAAACAAAAGGGTTAAAACGAAAATTTGTATAATGTAACAAATAACTTTTAAGTAAAAATCCAAGTAAACATAAACAAACATTCACAATTAAAATTTCAAGGTTACATAATCAGGGATATTGAAATAAAATTAGGACAAGCAGTCAAAGGTTTTAAATAGTCACTTAAGGGAAAAGAGATATTTAAATTGAAGATAATAACAAAAACTTCATGTTGAAAGGGTTTAATTTTGACAAGCAAGATTGAGGGTAAAATTGAGTAAAGTTTTACGCTTCTTTATAGTCCGATAGTTAGTAAAATAAAATTTTAAAATCCTAATTAAATGTTTAATTTCAAATAGAAAAAAACAAATAGTATGTTTTCTTAGAATTAGCAAGAAACAACACAAAATGTAACACAAGGATAAAAAATTAATATGCATACTGTGCTATGCATATTTTAAATTAATAAATTTTAAAATTAAAAAATAAATATTTTTTAACTAACTTGCAAACAAACTGAGTATTCTTTTAAACAAGTTTCTTACACTCTCCTACAATCGATATGGTCATTTCGCCGATTGTATGTCTTTCAAAAGAACTCCTTCCCCGGGATGACTCACCCGTTAAGGGTAAAATCCTCAACAAGTTAGGTTTTTTCTTTTTTAAGTCCAGTGACTTGTTCTTTGGCAGATTTTGGCGAGCACTGCACAGCGTTCGTGGCATTGGCTGCGAGCGGCTCGTTTCAAAATTCTTGCTCTGCAGCGGGCGTGTGGTGCCGGCCTTGCGCTATTGAGCTGGTCAACGAAAGGGTTGACGGCTGGGTAAGTATGCGCTTGTGTGTGGTAGAGCGTCATGAGGGTAGGGGCTGGCCCGTTGCAGTCTGAATGTATACTGAGTTCACTGTTAGATTATGTTTATCGAATGTGATTTTTAAAAATATTAAATGTTTAATTAAATTGTTTAAATTTGTCTTAAAGTGTTTTTAGGTGTTTAAGAGTTATTTAAAATAAAAACTGATTTTTGAAAAGTTTAATTATCCTATATGTAATACGAGTAGCCCATAATTTTGTATTTATCTTCAAAAACCCTTATGGAGATAAGGTAATACTACTATATATATATATATATATATATATATATATATATATATATATATATATATATATATATATATATTAAATATATTAAATATGGTGATATGTTTTCTTGTAATATAGTTATTATTTCAAATATATTTCAAAAACAAGAATACTTTTAATGAATATATATATTCGTTAAAAGTATTCTTCTTTTTGAAACATTTTTAATTTATTATATATATATATATATATATATATATATATATATATATATATATATATATATATATGTGTGTGTGTGTGTGCGCTTGTGTGTGTGTGTGTTTGTATGTGTGTGTGTGTGTGTGTGTGTGTGTATGTGTGTGTGTGTGTGTGTGTGTGTGTGTGTGTGTGTGTGTGTGTGTGTGTGTGTGTGTGTGTGTGTGTGTGTGTGTGTGTGTGTGCGTGCGTGCGTGCGTGTGTGTGTGTGCGTGCGTGCGTGTGTGTGTGTGTGTGTGTATCTGTGTGTGTGTGTGTGTGTGCGTGTGTGCGTGTTTATGTGTGTGTGTGTGTGTGTGTAATATGGTCTTTTGGTATTGAATTAGATGAAAGGAGGAGTAAGTTAGTGAGGGACATTTATTGAGTGGCAAGTAGAGAAAGGGTTTTTATGCTTAGGTACTGCGTTTATATATTCTGATTAGGAAAAGTGACTACTGAACCTCTCTATATAACACTCACTACCCGATCGAGTAAACATTGCGGCCTAAGATGGATATACTAGTAGTAGGCCTACATACACTCCTTGCCCAATGTGTACTGGGTCCAGCTGTACCTACTGACAGCAGCATACCTGCATACTTATCAGGCAATAATACCTTTATATTTGATTGTCGAAATAACGAGATAAAAAAAAATTCTATTATAAAGAAATTTTAAGAAAAAATGTCTGTAAAAATTACTATTATATTTACTTCGACGTTTTACAGAATATTGTAATTACTTATTTGATACTATAATAAACTTTTTTTTCATAGTATTATAATAGTTATTGTTTAAAAATAGTTTTATAATTTCTCATAATATTAGGTCATTGTTTGTGTGTTATGATATACGAACACACTGGATTTCATAGAAACATGATTTTCAGTCATGCATTTAAGTGGTCATTACTGTGGCCTTTTGATATAATAAAATAAACAACGACCTGTAGATCTGCTCTTGATGTTAGAATTAGAACGATTTCATGTTTTGTAAATATCTCATTGTTTGGTTTAAAGCAGATATACAACAGAAGCGAGGTGGGGTTAATAGGGATGAATTAATATAGATGATTTTCTCGACCACTAATATGTTGCCTAACGGCGCTTTGGGATAAGCTGGGTTTTCCTTACGTTAATAAAACATACTTCAACTATTCATGCTGCAATGTGGTTGGCAAAACTCAACAATGTGGCAGTTAGTGCACTATGTACTAACTCTGACTAATTCTAAATTTCTTATTAGAATTTATTCATTGAAGTTAATAACGTAAACTGTAGTAATAGAAAAACTGTAGCATATGTAGATATATTTAATGCATAAATCTTTTATTGAACTAATTTTATTTAAATAGGCTCTTAAAAAGTGTCATACAAGCTTAAAGAAGTTTACATTTAGGAATTGAAATCCAAATATATAACTTGATATTAAGTATATTTAATTATAATATCACTTCCACTATATGTACTTAAACAAAAATCTTACTTGGTATTTATGCGAGTTAACTTTCAAAGATTGGTAGGATCTCCATCATCAAGCATCACTGACCTGGGGTTATAGTAGCCTTTTAACTCTTTGAAAGTTAAACGTTTGAAAGTTATCTTGCATAAATACAAGTGAGATTCTTGTTTAAGTACATATAGTGAAAGTGATAAGTGAATAAAAGGAAACGGTGTTGTAAAACTAAAAATATTAATTATAATAGTAAAAATAATTGAAATAATTATTAAAATGAATAATAACTTATACAAAAAGTAAAGAAAAGTAAAACTAAAAGTAAACAAAAATATTCTTTTCTCTTAATAGTACAGATTAAATAAGGTAACATAATCACAGCTGTTCTACCGCAAAACCTACTCCATATTTGGTACCTACCCACCTGTTATATCAAATAATGTTATCAAATAATTAAGGCTAAAATAGTTGTATACACCTCATGTTTAAAGAAAACCAGGTATGAAGGCAGAGCGTCTTATTCTACAGCAAGTTGTAAAGGTTAATACTTCCAACTCGAATTTTGTATAACATGTTTCAATTCAATTCGATTGGTGGAAAAATTGATGAAATACATCTCTATATAGGGCAAACTATCTAAAATGCATAAACTAGACACAAGGTTATACTATACTAAAGGCTATACATATACTTTATCATGCATATATATTCACTCTAGTTACTTATATAGTTCGACAACCGAGATCTTGAACAATTATGCAGTTTTCTATGGTTATAATGTAATGCACCAAACAGCAAATTAGTTTCTCATCTGTACAAACCATTTGTTGCGGTGTTGTTTCATTTATTTAAATTAAATTAGTTTTTTGTTTATTAGTAAATGTTTCATACATACGATCTGTGACATCTAGGAATGATTTCAACAGAATTTTTTTTATTGTTACATAATAATCGTCATTGTATAAGATTTTGCGGCTGGATTAGTTACTATTTCAAATCGACATTCAACGTATGTGTTCTTATGTTGTTATCTTTAGTCTTGGAATCTTTTCATTGTCCAGTATTTGTAAATATAGTTTCCATTAGGCCTCAGTATGACTAGATACACACAATAATTGGCGTTACTAGGTTGAAATTTCTATAAACTAGAAAATTGTATCTTTATATTTTACAGCTATTTACGAGTTAGTGATTTAGTGATAACATTTACTAGCTAACAGTTTTTTTGAAGGCGATTATTATGTTTTTTTAATGAGTGAAATATGCCATCGTGATTGTATCACATACATATTAGTAAAACAAAGTACATTTGAATTATTAGCGATAGTCAGCTCAAGTTCTAGCGGTCTGGCAGTTGTTATCTGCTTTAAAGTATAATTAAAATACATCTGCACCATCATCGGACTACCTACCCGTTCGCTGATGCTCAAACTTCAGTTAGATGATACTAACCTAAGCATTGAAATAAAAAATAAACCAATAATTAGGGAAAAAAGGAAATAACTAAACCCTAATATTTCGATTATCATGGTTTTTCTACTTTTCTCAGCATTGTTACATCAATTCCATTTGGAAAACCGTTATCAATCAGACCTTCTATTTACTGTTCGACCCGACCTGGACGACGACCTATGTTCCTATACAACCACGTTGTATTAATGCTACATCATTTATAGCAGCTGGTATTACAGAGTGAGGAAAGGTTTGTCATAGCACTGTGATTGGTTTAGTGTACAAGAAGATTTTACGGTAGTGGTGAAAACAACTGAAGAAGGATACAAATTATCCGACACCCATACAGATTCAAAACTAAAAATTCTAAAAGCGGAAAAATAAGGCACTCAAAGTCTAACTTCAGTTAGATGAGACTAACTTAGTCATCGAAGTAGGACTAAACCAATAAATAGGAAATGAGAAAATAACTAAATCCTAATACTTCGATTGTCATAGTTTTGTCCACTTCTCTCACCACTGTTTATTTCAATTCGATTTGGAAAACCTTTATCAATAACACCTTCTATTTATTGTTCGACCCAACCAGGAAGACTTATGTTTCTAAACAACAACGTCGTATAGTCGTATTAATTTATAGCTACTATTATTAGAGAGTGGGGAAATGTTTGCCATAACTCTGAGATTGGCTTAGTATATAAGGTGAGTTTCTGGTAGGGGCGAAAAGAACTTAAAAATGATGAAAAATATCCGAAACCCGTCTTAAAGATTCAAAATAAAAATTCTAAAAGGGGCAAAATATGACACTCAAAGTATTATTTTACAAAGTGAGGGTCGTAAAAAAAGTTACATCCCAATAAAGTCTTCCTAACCTTTCCACCTGACAGTGTATCATAGTGTATTCAAATCAAGACGGCAGGTATTTCATACACTCATCCAGAAGAAGGGAACTAGTCTTTACAGGATAGGTTTACACCAAGAAAATTGGTAAGATTACAGAAAGATCACATCTGACTCACCATTGTTTCTCATACTTGAGTCTCGTAATATTATCTTTACCACTTCCCGCTACGACTTACAACCTCTGTAGCTTTCCAAATATAAATACGTACTATGTAAGATAGATCTTCGCTCCACTCAATGCTGATATGTGAGCCATGCACGTATATTATTGTATAAGTACAAGTCCATAACGAACTACGCAAGACATAAAGTAAAGTCATAGAAACATACAATAAAACATAAAATATGTAATAATCGATTATGTAACTTTTCGAACAGCTATATTGTCAGTAGCTAAGTTTAAATATTTTACTTAGTTTCTAATAACTGTCTGTTTAATAAGATACAAAAATGACGATTAGATGTTTTATGTTGTATTTCCTGTGCCTATTATTTTATTTATGGCTTAAAAATAATCATAAAGATATGTGAAAGGCCGAAGTTCGAGATGAAATAATTAAATTAAATAAATAATATATAGTGTAGCCCTGTAGAGTCACCGCGCCTACCCCCTCCATCACGACATACTTGGACGGCCCAAACCGACAAAATAAAACTAACCGATATTGGCTCCGCAGAGGGATATTCACAAGAGAATCTAAACCGAATACAACAAATGAAATACTTATCACTATGGATTTTTAAAACAGTATTGTTGTCTCTAATTGTTGAGATTTTTATGTTTACTAATGCATTCCTTTATAAATATTTGTACATATATCTTTATAATAAAAATCAATCTAATATCCTCTAATTAAAAAAAAATTGGACAGTGAAATTCCATTAAATTACTTATGAGATGATTAAAAAGATTTAATTCAATGTGGGCTCAATGAATAGGGGATTCTATAAATTTTAATGAACTTAAATAAACAATAAATCTAGCATGATCTATCGAATAGATGAGAGGTTGTACTATATGGCTTAAGGAGGTTATTATATTAGTAACTATTCAACAAATTAAGATAAAATTACTTCCTCTCCCTCAGTAAGTCAGACTACAGTGCACTATCTCTTTCTTCGCATCTGTGATGCTTGGGTTAATTGGCTGTGGGGGAATATGAGGGGCTTTGTGATGCATCTACTAACCTAGTTCTGTATTCTCTGTCAGATTTCCAAGTTATTATTGAATATGGGCCCTATAGACCTAGTAACCAATTACAAACGTTTAAGATTTATTCTTTATGCACGATTTTACTGGATCATCCAAACATAATGCCTCAATTTAATAAAATTGTAACTAAAAAACTATTAAAGATGCTTTATTTATGAGAAATGGAAGCTGTACGGGAAAAACTGGAGTCTTTTTGGTGTCTTAATAGGTTTCTATGTAGAACCCTTCTGTGGCTCGGCAGCTATCGAATCTCTAGTCGGTTTCTCACCAAGTCTGTTGAATCATATTTGGAGTCATAGTATTGAGGGCGGTAGTGATGCGCTTGCGCAGATGCTCTAAGTCACGTATTTTCTCAGCATAGTCTATGTTTGTTATATACCCCCAGTGAAAGAAATCTAAAGTGGTGAGGTTGGGGTTTCTGATTGGCCAAGGAATAAGTGCATCTCTGCCAATCCAACCATGTGGAAACCTTGTATTCATGGCATAACGTACAGCTAGAAGATAGTGAGGGGGAGCTCCATAGTGCATAAAAATGTCACGTTTTCTGGTATGTTGTTGAATTTCGTCAGTCTGAGGAAACACAAACACTTCTAGCATGTCCAGATAAATTAAACCTATATTTGTTCATTGAGAAAAAAAGAACGCAAAGAGAATCTATTCTGCACATCTAAATGTCAGGCAATCCCTATACGATAAATATAACCCATTTGTAATCATTAAATTTTCTTGAATATCGATTCAAGATTTTTTAAATCAAGAAATGTTTTTTTTAATAACTATGTATTGTTTAAACTTATACGGTTCATTAGATTCTCAAATTCGATAGTTGAGATATCAAACTCATATGTGAAAGATTTTTGCAATGTTAATATATTCCAATTAAGTTAATAGAGCTTAGCTAGTGAGAAAATTGCAACAGTTCCCTCTAAATCGCACTACAGACTAGTTTATTAAAGCAAACACAATAGTTTTTTAAAACAAACAGAACACTTCCGACGACGATGTCGCCTTTATCAGTGCTTGGCTACTACTGAAAAAACGTTTCTTTACAGAAAATGTGTGTCTAGGAATGTAGAAGACAAACGGTTATTAAAATGGTCATAAATTAAGAGCCTGAAACTATAAATATTAGTTTGAAATTAAATTAACATATATTGGAGCTGTTGAGTATTTAGTTTTAAAGGAAATAAACCTCCAATCATTGAAAACCTGTTACATGTAGAGTAAATGTAATGTAACAGTGATGTACCGAAATGGATTAATCATACAATGTGTATAAAAGCTGTAATTTAAAACACAGTTATAAATCTTCAAATCTACAGAGAATAAATATACTTGTCACATTCTGGTAATAGAATAATAAATATTCGGCCATGTGTAGAAAAATTCAGATACGTGTACGCGATGCCTATATCTGCACTCAAGTCTCTTGGGTCTGTCAATTTATTTCTAAACCTCGGAAACTTAATTTCATTCCAAATTGTCCCAGGGGGACAACTGATAACGTAACCAGCTTTAGAATCACCTTCAAATAAACACATCTGCCTTGGGGCTCCTCGTGATATAACCGTAACAGCATCCCGTGGCTTTATAACTCGTCTGTTTATGAAATAATAAGATTAGATAGCATTGTACATTGTAAAAACTGTTTAAAGTATCCTAATGTTGTATAATTATAACACACAATACGTTTAACAATTTAAATTTATCTTTGATGTTTTTAAATATAAATATTATTTTATAATTTCTTTGCTTTATGTTGTATACCATACAACAAAACACACAAGTACAAATTTGTAACTATGATAACAGAGAAAAAAATAAATCATGAAAAATAATACTATTGTGTATAGCATAAATAGGATTTATAAATAATGTATTCTTTGTTAATGAATAAAGCATAGGAAATTTAATAAAATATTTGTCATAAATAATTTCAGTTTTGAGTAACGTTGAAACCCGTAAAATTCCAACAATCTTTATATGCTTCAGAAATCACATTCCTTTGGAAAAAAGCAATAATGTAACGGGCACCAATATTGACTTAATTTTAACATTTTTATAGCCATAGACGTCCACACGTAAACTTACAGGTACCTAACCCACAGCGCCTACGCATTCATGCACAACCCAGCAACACACACCACACACACACCACAGACACACACCATACACACACACACACACAATATATACACTTCTCAGACATTGAACATTGTAATTTTATGGCTGATTTGAGTGGCTCGGATTAGGCTTCTGATGAATTTTGTTCCAGATTTTTATTTCCTTGTAGGTTTCAAATTTTCATGTTTATTAAAATGTGACCATAATTTTTTTTTAATTCTGTTACCTATTTTGAAATTCATTATTTATGATTCCGTGTTGCACCTCTGATGAGAAAGAAAAATATTGAACTCCATTTATCATCAGGCAATGAATATGTAACCAAAGAAAACATACTTATAAAACATAGTAAATAATAACTCTAAGTGCACACTTCAATACACACACACACACACTCAAAGCACACGAGCACATAAGACACACACAGACTCACATACAATCTAACAAATACAATACACAGTAGGTTTTTTTATCGTGCGTTTTATAGTTATTAAAGATTTTTGAAACATATTCCAAATGATGTGTGGCGTTTCATAACCCATTTTCAAAGAACATTAGTAACTAAACCTAAAATTCACTAATATATATAAACACACACACACACACACACACACACACACACACGCACACACACACACACACACACACACACACACACACACACACACATACAAACACACACACACATATATATATATATATATATATATATATATAAATATATATATATATATATGTATGTATATTATGTTATTTCATAATATAATATACACTCTTTTTATAGTACTATCATAATTATAATATAAATTATTTTAACAATTACTAATATTATTTAGGGCAATTGTTCATGTTTTATGATATTTAATTTTATTTTATCTGGATTTCATATCAATGAACTATATGAACTAATCCTATATAATACATAGATGAGATTCTAGCGAAACGTCGTAACTGCGAATTATGCACTAAATAATGAGCGAATTTACTCCAGATATTAATTATTCATCATATTTTCAATCCGTGAAGGAATACGTATCAGCATATATATATATATATATATATATATATGCGTGTGTGTGTGTAGGATATATCTCTAAGATCGAGGTTCACAAATTAATTTAGTGAAAAACAATTTGCAACTCTCAGAGAAGGAGGATGTACCTGAAGTATGAGCAATTACGTTGCCTCGTATTACTTCTAGCAATTTATTATCACGTTGTCTTTCTTTAATGAAATATTGGGCCAATAAATCTTTACTTGCATCTGAAAAGGGATTTAATAAATGTTATGGAATTAAACATATATTTTTCAACATATCTAAAATCTAATGCAGTAATAAAGCATATAGCAACATAACAATATTATTGTTAATTTATGTTCAAACCTTGCAATGGAAGCGAGTTTTGCATCGTCAAAAAGGAGTATAAATTGTACAAAATTACAATTTAACACTTTTTGTACACTTTTTGTTTATGGACATAAATACGAAATGTATATTTTTAGGTATGAAATGTATTAGGTAGGATTTTGCCATGCATTTTGCTAAAGCATAATTATGCACAATTCTGTCAACTTAATTTTGAACGTACGAACAACAATACAGGTATTTCGTTTTACAAATTACAAAATACAGCCTGTATTTTACAGTTTTCAACAATGTATAAAAATTTAGTAATCATTAGAATTATTGTCTTAATAAATATATTGGGACTCATTAATTTAATATATTATATATTGAAATAGTTTTAGATGCGTTTTAGGTCGCTGTTGGTAAAAACCAAAAGTAAACAGATGCATTCACTCACACTCGTTTAATTTAGGAAAAAACGAAATTTCATTTTAGGGGATGAATTACTATTTCTACGTGCCACGTTATTGACTATAATGACAACTTGTAATATAAAGTTTAAAAAAATATGTTGATGTTCTAGTAATATAAGTTTTAAATAAAAGCCTGCGCATATTATAAACATCATACACTTTTATAAAATCATGAAACCTAAGAGGTTAAAGCCATTATTAAATTTAAAATTTTCGAGCTATATATGAAGTAATAAAAATTATATAAACTAATTTAGGATAGTTTTAAAATGTTGCTTACAGTTAAAATTACTTAAACCTATCTTTTAAAATTTTATTTCTAGGGATCCAGAAAAAAAGCTTTAGAAATCTTTACTTTAAGAAAAACATAATTCCTTGACATGTTATTTTAAAATTATATACGACCCAAGTAGATACAGATATGTAGGCTGATACAACCACCCTCTAACACTCTTTTACTAAAGGTTTAATGAATTTCGTTAATTAAGTAATATAATTGTATTTACTCATGTGGAAATATTTGTTTTAATATCTGTTGCTCTATGGAACAAACAAAATAAAAAATCTAATTATAAATAAACAAAGAGAAATATCAACCCGGTGAATTTGCAATGTAGTGTGTTCATGTTTTTGCTAATTAAATTTATTTCCACACAAATCTTTATTTCATTATATCGAAATTACTGCCTAAGGTATAACTTTGCCATTCCAAATAATCCAACGTCACCATAACTCGCACAACAGTACAAACATAAATAGTCCACGAAAAGCGGAATGTTTGTATTAGTGTTTGTGTTGTTGCTCATTGTTTTAGCTACATTGTTTGAAGTGCAAGCTTGAAAATAGCCACGCAGTTTCTTTACAGACGTGCAGTTTCACAACTACAAAATATTGTATTTAGAAGAAATATATTGTATAAAAGAAAAAGTAAGGTTTTGAAATGTACTTCAACAACGTTGAATTTCAAGCAATACGGAATTATTAAACTGTCGAGCATTTATATTTTGACTTAGAAATTGGTAAAAAGTTATATTTTTAAGAACGATAACTAGGGAAAATTTATATCTTTTTAGTTTTTGGAAATTTCATTTTCAATGTAGGCTACTAGGAAAAATGTTATTATATGTCAAATATTTTTTCTAAATTATATTAGAATTTTCAAAGCATTTTCAATTAGATAAATTTATATTATTACGAAGACGACCAATATGGTTCAAAATAAATAGAAAATGTATTATATTTTTATTACACGATAGACTATGGTTTTTTTAAATTGAATTTTGTTTGTAAAATTTCCAAATGATATTTTAATGAAACATTAGATTAGTAGCAGAAGGGTTCAGATGCTTATATTTATATTTTATTGAATGTATTTTGCTTTTAGTAAAAAACTCTTTCATAAAGTAATGTTCCCATGTCTAGAATATAATTACTAAATGAATCTAATTATTAATTTCTACGAAACTTGTTTTTTAAGCTATTTGTTTTATTTGTAAAATTTAGGATGTGAAAGAAAAAGTTCATAGTGCATTACAAAATTCATTCAATGAGCAATTCAAATTAGCTCATTATTATTATCATAATAGCTCATAAATATATGATATAATATAGTATAGTATATAATATAGTATGATATATACCACATATAATAGTTATATATATATATATATATATATATATATAAATATATATATATATATATATATATATATATGTATTGATATCCGTTGCACAGACTTTATGAAGTTAATATATTACTATTGTAAGTAATTTTATCCACCATTAAGTGCAAGATTTTACCTTGTTAGACGAGGCGCCTTTCGGTCACTTGACCATTGTCGAATCACACATTACTTTTTTCATGAAAAAGTAATCAGTGATTCGACAATGGTCAAGTGCCTGAAAGGCTCTTCATCACACAAGGTAAACTCTTGTACTTAATGATGGATAAAACTACTTACAATAGTAATATATTAACTTCATATATATATATATATATATATATATATATATATATATATATATATATATATATATATATACATATATATACATATATCAAGATTCTCAAATAAATTTTAGCGGTTAAATAAAAATAAAAAAATTTAAAGACAAAGGTGCCAAAAATTAATTTAAAAACATGAAAATCATTAAAACATCATCACAATATTTCTAAAGTTTTTTAGTACATAAATCACAAAAACAATACAACTACATAAATTGTGGTTCAGGGATAAGAACATTATTGAAATATTTTATCATCTAATATAAGAGGATCGTAACGGAAAAAAAGCAAATCCAAGATATTAGCCAGTTGAGGAGGGTAGGACAACGCTCGCTGTGTAAGCTAGTTTACCATATATATATATATATATATATATATATATATACATATATGTGTGTGCGTGTGTTTGTGTGCTGTTTAAATTTGAACCTTGGGTGTATCGATCTGTGTTAAAGTTATCATTACTCAAAAGAAATTCAAAAGTACTTTTCACAAATCCTGATAATGGCAAACAATATTGTATATTTTGAAACAATACTACTTAAAATAATGTTACTTTATAAAAGATAAAAAACTAATTTATACCATTAATAATTGATACTCTACTTTGGAAAGTTAGGTAATGTCGGCTTTACTGCTAAATGGCAATACTAGGGTATTTCATTCCACTTTACGATGTTATTACACTTAACCCAGTTCCAAGCTCACCGAAGCTGTTTACGTCAGTTAACGGTTACATTGGTGCGGTTACGTATGTTGTAGAAACCACGAAGATATTCACACCTTCAGGGATTTTGCTAGCATTTGGTAAAGTTGTGAATAAACACTTTAGCACAAATCCTTCAAGTTCTATGTTTGCGCATAATTACTTTTCTATAAGTTAAAAGTGTGCAGTGTTACTCATGTATTGTAACGAAAAATAAGCAAGTAATTATTATTTGATTCATTTAAAATTGAATATATATATATTCAATAAATACTTTTGTTGGGTTTAGATGGTAAGAATATGTATTTAATTTTGATAAAATTACTTTATAACAAAACCTTGATGAGATAATTAATTACTGGTAACTATATTAGACTTTCAATAGGTAAACTTTTGAGTGATAGCTACTGTGAAAAACCCTCATTTAAGTAAAACACCTTTAGGAATAAAATTAATTTGTTTACTAGATCATAAACTGAGTTTAGAGACTGAATGAAATAGCTGGAAAACCTGTGTAACTTGGTGTAGTTGTAAAACAAAGCAAGCAATAACTTTTGACATTAAATTATCTACACAAGTAAAAAGGTTTGTATTACTTTATCATCAGCTGTTCTTTAAACTATGCTGTTTTCAGAAATATGTATTGATATAGTTTTTTAATAGAAAAATATTTGTGCATAGCTACTGATATTTTGTGAATGTTTTATAAGTTTGTATTGTAAATTTTTATTTACAAGGATTTTACGCGGGGTGGTCAGAAGGTGAACATGTCTTGCTGTAACTGAATAAAAATAAAGGATGTCTTTTATGCCATCATAAAAGTAAATAATATTTTTCCATACCGTGGCCGCAGATGTAAAGGCACTTGTTTGAGGGTGTTATTTGATTCCGGTGGTAAACTCTTCAACCGACTGTGATGGAGGTTATAATAACTCTTCTTCGTTCTGCTCTTCGTAATTGTTGAATTGTTTAACTCAAGTTAAATATCGGAAACAAATGATAATATAATCGAAGGCGTTACTCAACAGATATCGTAGGGGTTGTAACGTTTCAATTTGGACGATTAAATTTGTTGTTTCTGCTTTTCTCATAAACTCGATTTGATTAAACACTTTTGGTAACAAATAACGGTTGCCATTAGCTTTCAGTTTTTCCTATTTATTTTTTCGCATACTCTTATAAACTCTTATAACTCTTATAAAATTGTCCTTTTGTAGATAATATATGGCATTCGATAAATATCTGTAGGCTGGATATTTGTGTATTCAAAAACCAAATGGGACTACGCATTCAGCGGGGCTCTATTTAAAGTGCAGTCATCCTTGAATATTCACAGAACACACAAACGTTTTCGCAACGTCGTTTTGGCTGTCTATTTACTGTCTCAATGGTGGCGGATCGTCGCGGTTTGCGATGCGCAAACGTTCCTTACGATCTGGACTGTATGAATGATTGTAATAACTGCATTTCATACCTATAGAGTATGGTGTAGAAGTGACAAAGTAGATCTGTCTTACTTGGGCCCCACTGTATTCAAGTAAGGCAACGCTGAAGTACGCCTCAAAAGCTAAATACTACCCTATGTTCACCTTAGATACTTATTCCCACCGGCTGAGTTGACCTGGGGGTTGTAAACGCGCACTTAAATTCTAAATACTTACTGGGAATAGAACCTAAAAGTTTTAGTTTTATATAGTCTATCCACTTGACCATCCAGCTAACCATTTCATTATTTATAATTTCATTAAAATACGTTTAAATGATAGTAAAACAAAGCTTTAGCAGAAAATATTCATTGTATATATAACGTGAATTCTTCAAAATTATCCATTTAAATACACTCCAACCCTTGTAAAATCAAACACCCAACGAATACAATAACAGGGATATATATATTTTTCCTAAGCTAATATTTGTTACTGAAAACCTATCACCATTAATATTATATAAAACACACAAGGAACAAGTAAAAAGAGCAATTTTGTTTTGTCCAGTATTGCTTTCACTAAATTGTTTGAAGAAATATCTGTTCTTCAAAATAATTGACGCTTCCTGGCAAATATATTTTTAACACTTATACTTTGTTCATTAAAATATATTCATGTATTTAAAATGATTGTGTTTATCATAGCAGGAATTCGTTTAGTTACATGTATAAATAATATATATATATATATATATATATATATATATATATATATATATATATATATATATATGAAGATGATGAATAGTTACTATCTGGAGTACATCTGTTCATTCTGCAGTCCATAAATTCGCAGTTCCGACGTTCCGCTAGAATCTCATCCAGCATTGACGAGGTGAACACAACAATAGTAGACTCGCTCTTCTACTTTTGTTGGGTTCACCTCGTCAATGCTGGATGAGATTCTAGCGAAACGTCGGAACTACGAATTTATGGACTGCAGAATGAACGGATGTACTCCAGATATTAACTATTCATCATATTTTTCCATCCGTGAAGGAATACGTATCAGCATATATATATATATATATATATATATATATATATATATATATATATATATATATATATTTATATATATATATATATATTAAATATTGTGATATGTTTTCTTGTAATATAGTTAATAAATTTAAAATATTTCAAAAACAAGAATACTTTTTTAATGAATATATTTATTCAAAGCTATATTTATTCGCCGATTAAATATTACCAGCATCTTCAGGAAAATAATTATCTAATAAAATATTTTTACAAAATTAAACCATATCTAATTAATATGGTTTATCTAATTAATATGTAAGATATGGTTTAATTTTGTAAAAAATGTTTTATTAGATAATTATTTTCCTGAAGATGCTGGTACTATTTTATCGGCGAAAAGCTTTGAATAAATATATTCATTAAAAGTATTCTTGTTTTTGAAATATTTTAAATTTATTATATATATATATATATATATATATATATATATATATATATATATATATATATTATATATATATATATATATATATATATATATATATATATATTTGTAGATTATGTAACACTGATTTCTTGTATACACTTATCACTTTTACTTATGTACTTAAACAAGAATCTTACTTCGTATTTATGCGAATACTTTCAAAGACTGGTTAGTGTCTCCATCCTCGGGCATACTGCCCAGTATATATATATATATATATATATATATATATATATATATATATATCGCAGTATTGTCAATTCAATTATAATTCTTGTATTTGTATTTAGACTTTTGTTTTATATATATATATATATATATGTATATTATTTAAATGTAATGTATATGTATTACTTATTATGTTTTCTTTAATATATATATATATATATATATATATATATATATATATATATATATGAATTTAATTTTGTATATTGTATATGTATTATTTATTATTTTGCTGCTCTGGTTGTAAGAAAGCTATGTTTAAAAACAAAAAAACTACTTCTGTTCTTTGTGCATAGGTTCTATATTTATAGAAAATTTCACAGGAAATAAAGAACTATTTAATTTCTGATTACAATTTTTAGCTATTCTTTATTTCAAGACCATTGATGTGATACAATGAAAATATTGATACAATTTTAATATTTACATTGCAATATATTTTAACACGGTGCTCTTGATATTGTATAAGTGGTGTGATGCCTAACATAAGAGAAATAAAAGCATGCAGTCAAAATGGTTCATTTTTGGGTTCACAACGACTAACTTAGATTATAACTACCACGAAAACAATATAAAATTTGGTAGGGTTTTATTCCAAAACTTTTGGTCGAAGTATATTTACTTGGCTTAGTCATTTTTACTGGAAATTATTTTTCAATAAATTACTCTTTTGCTTGATTTTACGTACACTGACAGACTTAAAACATATATAAAACATAAATACACTAATTTGTTACTCCGTGCTTACCGTTTGTTTCCTGGACTAATTAATTATTTTCCTGTCACAGCTACTGCATCATAGACAGGTGAAAGATCAAATGCAAATGAAAGACTCAATAAATTGTAGGTTTCATGTCCGATCAACCCATTCTGAGCACGTTCCCAACTCCCTACCGCCCTAGTTTGTGCAATTTGTGGGAGGTCTGTCTGAATATAAATTTAAGGATTGCAGGAGGGAGTGGCTGAGTCTCGTTATAACACTGTTTACTTCGGGCGACTCTCTTACGGGTTTGTTTCTATTATAGTGCCCTATTGTTACACTTCTTGACCAAGTGTGATTGAATCAACAAATACATTACACATATTGAAGTAAAACCATTTTTAAATTTAAATATCACTTTTCACAATCTAACTTTTTATGGGATACTGATGTACAAAATCAAAATTATAAGTTGTGGAGAAGTTTAAAATGTTCAATGTTCTAACTCACGATAATTATTATATTTAGGTTGAGGATATAGAGCTAAATGAATCTCATATCAGATTATTACAGAAAACCGTGTCATTAAAAAAGTCATATGCCAATAGTAGGGATTTACTACCTTTTACTTTATTTGCTTTACCATGGTACTCTTTGTACTACTACTAATACTAAAAACATTTTTATATTATAATTATTCCTAATTTTCTACAGTTACTATTTTTTAAAAACACTTAAAAATTATAAAAATAATAGTGAATACTGTATATAAATAAAATGGTCAATTTTAATAATAGAATAACGCTGATTAAAGAATACTGAAAAATACAATGCATGCGATTTTAATAACTTAATAGAACATTCAATTTTTAACTAGTATTAAGACAGGGCGGTAGTTAAATAGGTTTGTACTTTACAAGTCCAGTACATGGTTAAACGATTGATAAGAAGCAAACCATTTGAGTTAGTGTAGTGTAGTGTTTTGTTGTGCCATTTCTATGTATTTGCCTATGTCCAGACAAGAACTTAAGAGATAGTTTGCACTTTAGTTATATGACTAATTAAGGTAAGATAATGCAAAGAAATTTGATGGTTGGTCTAATAAGATCGTTAAAAAGAAATTACAGTTTTCAGCTTTACATGGTCACTGTTTTGAATAATAGCTCGTGGACGCAAATCACAGAGTTCCTTAAATTTCAGTTTGAATTTTTTTAAAAATAGATTTTAGTGTTTTCAAAGCCAGATTCTGTGTGTATCAATCTGTGTGTAAGATATTGCTATTACTCTTAAAATTAGGAAAATATTTTGGTTCTTAAAATAATCTATCTCGCTCCACAGCATTACCTGTAGTACTACGTATCATACAAAGTAACGGCAAAACACAGAAGCAAGGCATTCATGCAATACAAAGTAGTTTGATTAGATTTTACCATTGATGTTGTGGACTCTGCAATAGGGTTCAAACTCTAAGCCCTAATGGAAGCCTGACTTGATTTGTTCATCCTGCTCCGAGGCTTTGAATAAATAAAATACAACCTCCCTTATTAATGATTTATGTTGTACGACCAAGTTGCAATCCAGGAAAAATATTAAGAACCGTTTTATATTGTAGTGAGTTGGAAAATAAATAAAAATGTAACGCAAAGAATATAAGTTGGTAAAATCTTCTGAAACACCTTTAGGCAAATATAATTGTCCTGAGTGGGTAAAGTATATAATTCAATTTAAACATCAATAAACTTGTACAAAGGAAGGGGAATTATACGCAGGGCTGCCAAAGTTAGAACATAAATTTGTATTTGGTAAATATACCTCTATGTACGTTTAATGACATGAAAACATCAGTTATTGTATAAAAATGATTAGTGGATTACTGTTAAATTTCTTATTGATCTCATTTTAAACACGACATATTTACATTTACAAATGTTATATATTGACTTGTTCTACTTAGATGCCACCGGTCTGTTAGAAACTAATTTGTCGAAAACTTATATTAACATTTAAGTAAATTTTTCCCATACATATATCCTTTTTTAATTTCTAGTGTCCTCCTTGTTTATATGATACCTATGCTGTTATTTAAAACATATTATTTTCTATCAAGTAAAGATACAAAACTTTGATAAATAAATACATTTTTTTGAGTATTTTGGATTATTATTCTGTTGATTGAAAAGTTGTGGCATAATGAAACCTTTACTATTCGCATAATTCATTAGCTAAATGCGGTACTTGTAAAAATAAATGGTTACATTGTACTGTTTGTTACAAATTTGTGTTTTGTCTGGAGTTATCTTTTGACCAAAAGCATTTTTCAATTTATAATATTACAAACTCATGATTATTAATTTATTTTTTTCTCAGTATACAATATATATATATATAAATAAATAAATAAATATATATATATATATATATATATATATATATATACACATAATATTAAACCTCTTTATCTTTAAAAGTACAATTCTCACATTAACTTTTTAATAACCTAACTATTAGAAAACGAACTCAGTTCTTACTAAATAGTCAATCTGAAACCGCTAGAAAACATTAATAAAAGATTGGAATTATTTATTTTGGCAGAAATACAAAACATAATGTAGCCTTACTTAAGCCGAAGAAACAACAAAGTTTTTCTGAAGGGTGAAAATGATTTCCCTTTGAGGTTAAAGATGAAAGCGGATATTAATAAATCGAAATAGTCGCCCTGGCTACAAGTGGAAATAAGAAATTTTAGAAACCAATTTTAAGTCGTTGATTAGAAAAAAAGGAAGTAATTAGGAAGAAAAGCGGAAGTAAATAAAAACGAAAAGCATTTTAAGTTTATTACAACTATCAAAATGGTGGATCTCGTTTTTGGCCTAGAAGAGAACATGTTTAGGAGTAACAATAGTATCCGTTACACATATTTAAATACATGAACTAATCGTTTATGACTCACTGATACGTGAGCAATGCACGTATATTGTTGTAAAAGTTCGAATCCATAACGAACTGTGCAAGGCACAAATTAAAACATTAGAAACATACGATAAGATATGTAATGATCGATTATGTAAATTATCAAACAGCTGACTGGCAGTAACTAGGTTTAAATATTTTCCTTAGTTTGTGATAATTCTCTGTTCGATAAAATACAAAATTGAGGATTAGATGTTTATGATGTATTTTCTCTACAACAGACGCTAAACCAAAGACAACAAAGTAAGTAAATATTGCTATGGATTTTTTAATGCAGTATTGTTGTCTCAAAGTGTTGACGTTTTTTATTTACTGATAAATTTCGTTAATAATATTTGTTTATATCTCTTTATGTTAAGGATCAATCTAACATCCCCTAATTAAAGTAATTTGGACTGAGGAATTTAATTACATTTAACTATGAAATGAATAAAAAGATTTAATTTTATAAGGGCCCAAAGAATTGAGAGTTAAATAAATATCAATGAACTTAAATAAACATTAAATCTAGTATAATCTATCCAATAGATCAGAGGTTGTACTATATGACTTAAGGAATTATATTAGTAACTAATCATCTATTTCTGTAAAATTACCTTCTCTTCCTCAGTAAGTCGGACTGCATAGCAATATATCTTTTTTCGCAACTGTGACGTTTGTCTTGATTGGCTCCGATGCAAAATAAGATACATTGTTCATGCATCTACTAGTCTTGTTTTGTATTCTTTGACAGATATCTGAGTTAATATTGGATATGGGCTTTTGGATCTAGTAACTAGTTACAATAATTAAAGATGTATTCTTTTAGCAGGATTATACAGTGTCATCCAAAAAAATGCAATTTTTTAAAAAACAATTTAACTGAAAAACATTTAACTAAAAGAAACTACAAAGAAACTGCACGGGAAAAACGGGAGTCTTTTAGGTACCTTAGTAAGTTTCTATGTGGGGCCCATTTGTGGCTCGGGAGACATCGAACCTCTAGTTGATCTCACACATAGTGCGTTTAATCATTTCTGGAGCCATAGTATTGAGGGTGCTCCAATCACGTACCTTCTCAGCTTAGACGATGTTTTTTATGTAGCCCCATAGAAAGAAATCCAAAGCTTAAGGTCAGGGCTTCTGGGCGGGCAAGCAATAGGTGTATCCCTGCCTATCCAACCATTAGGAATCCTAATACTCACGGCGTTACGTACAACTAGAAGATGATGAGGGGTAGCTCCATCATGCATAAAATTGTCACGCTTTCCAGTATGTTGTTCTGTCAATCTGAAGAAACACTAAAACTTCTAGCATGTCCAGATAAATTAAACCTGTAATTGTTCTTCGAGCAAAAAAGAAAGGCCCCATCCATTCTGCACATCTAAATATCAGACGTTCCCTATAGGATAAAAATATCCCTTCTTTTCTCTACATTTTCCTTTTGTAATTATTAAATCTTGAATAGATTATTACTTGCGATTTTTTTTAATCAAGGAAAGTTTTTTTGATAAATGTATTATTTAACGTGTCATTAGGTTTTCCAATTTGATAGTTGAGATATCAAATGCATACATTTACGTTAATAGAGCTTAGCTGGTGAGAACAATTTACAACGGTAATAATGAAAACAATGTATACAAAATCTCACTACAGAATAGATTTTAAAACAAAAAGACAAGTTTCGTCGATGATGTCGCCTTCATCAGTGCTTGGATACTACTGATGCTTGGCTACAACCATTCCAAAAACGTTTCCTTACAAAAATGTCTGTCGAGGAATGTAGAAGACAAATGGTCATTAAAAATGGTCATAAATTAAGAGTCTGAAATTATAAATCCTGTCTTAAATTAACATATCTAAGGAGCTGTTGCGTATTTAGTTTTAAAGGTATTAAACCTCCAATCATTGAAAACCGGTTACATGTAGAGTTAATGTAATGTAACAGTGATGTACCGAAATGGATTAAGCATACAATGTGTATAAAAGCTGTAATTTAAAACAAAGTTATAAATCTTCAAATATGCAGAGAATAAATATACTTGTCACATTCTGATAATATAATAATAAATATTCGGCCAAGATACGTGTACACGCTGCCTATATCTGCACTCAAGTCTCTTGAGTCTGTCAATTTGTTTCTAAACCTTGAAAACTTAATTTCGTTTTAAATTGCCCCAGGGAGACAACTGATAACGTAACCAGCTTTAGAATCACCTTCAAATAAACACATCTGCCTTGGGGCTCCTCGTGATATAACTGTAACAGCATCCCGTGGCTTTATAACTCGTCTGTTTATGGAACAATAAGATTAGATAGCATTGTACATTGCAAAAAAGGTTTTAAGTACACTATTGATGTGTAATAATAATGCACAATACGATCAACAGCTTAAATTTATCTTTGATTACTTTAATTTAAAAGCTCTTTTATAATTTCATTGTTTTATATTGTTTATCAAACTATACGACACACGAGATCATAATTGTAACTATGATAACAAGGCTATTTGAAAAAAAACTAATCTTTAAAAATAATGCTAATACTGATGCTGTATAGCATAAATAGGATTTATAAATAATATATTCTTTAATTATGAATAAAGCATAAGACATTTAATAAAATATTTATCATTGAAAAGTATCAGTGACAATTTCAAATATCAATGTTAATTTTCAATTAACGTTGAAACCTGCTATATTCCAACAATCTTTAAATCCTACAGAAATCAAATTCCTTTGAAAACAAAGCAATAATGTAACGGACACCACTTTGAATTTTATTTTAATACTTTCTTAGCCATACACACACACACACACATACACACACACACACACACATACACACACACACACACACACCTAAACTTGCAGGTACCTAACCCACAGCTCATACACAGTCATGCACACACACACACACTCTCTTTCTCTCTCTCTCACACACACTCACACACACACATACACACACACACGCGCGCACACACACACACACACACACACACACACACACACACACACACACACACACACACACACACATATATATATATATATATACACACACTCACATACACACACAGACACACACACACACACACTCACATACACACACAGACACACACACACACACACACACACACACACACACACACACTCACACAAGCACACGCGCTGGCTCAACCTCGCATACAATCGTGCAAATATGCTATATAGTTTTTTCACTTTAACATGCTTTTTATCTAAGCCTCTAAGACTAAATGAAGGGTTCGTCGATACGTTGCATGAAAGTAAAGGCCCGAAAATCTGACTTTAAGGCACAATTTCTCAATCCGGGGTGCTCGGGCAGTAATGAATGCGGACACAAATGTTAGTATTTAAATATGTGTTACAATATTATGTAGAAAATAATATTTTAAACTATTACGAATGTCTATTATTAGATATATTGTTTGGTTTACCATCAACACAGAACCTCGAAGTCTTCAAACCCTCTCTTCGGTGACTCTGGTTGCTTGTATTCAAGGCGACTCTGGTTATCTCTGGCAAGTTCACACCCTAGTAAGTCTCTAGGTATTATTCTATTAAAGGTCCACTTCTCTTCCAAGCAAATAACATATTCTTTCAATGCTCCTTATTTACAACGAAATAAGATCTTAGAGAGATAACACATCTTTTGTAACTGATTGTTTTACACAACTTGTCAACATTCTGGAAATTAAAGATACCGTCGTGTTTCCCAACCAATGAGTCTTAATCTACTACCAATTCTAATAAATTAAGGGTTGTATTTTGACAATTTAGCAAGGATTTAATGTTAATAACGTAACATTTATAGGAAGAAGAGAGTATGTATCTAAGAAACCTTTTCTAAGAATCTCACACTCCTGAGTGTTATTCTTTTAAAAATTAGCATTTTGTTTTTTATCTTTACCTATTTCTGCTTCAACTCTCTGTCATATTTTTTATTCTCTATCTCTCCCAATAATATATTTAAATTTTTCTTTATATTGTTAGCTTCCGGCCTTAGGCAATGATCTTATCACAGGTTATTTTATTCTCATTTTCCTAAGTAAATAAATCGCTTTTACAATTTGTGTCGTTACGACAAGTCTCAACGTTGCTCACTTTGTCTATTTTCTGACCTTCTTCATCTGTTATTGTTCCTCCTAGGGATAGTCGTTCTCCAAAGTTACAGGTGTTTCTATAATACATAAATAAACGTATTATTTATTGACTACTGGTTTGCTTCCAACAACACAGTTCGCAATAACTTGTTCGGTGGTAACTTCCATCTATCTTTGTGTCCCAAGTACAGAATTATTGCAACTATTCAAGTTAGAGACCACACGGAAGTGGTTAGAAACTCTTCGTATGTTTGGATTTCTTTGCAGAAAGTATTTTCTTATAGATTTATTTTTTCCCTTTGAAAATTAAAATGTATCCTATTTTTAATAATAATGATAAAACTACGTGCTATTTTTAAAATTCAAAGTAAAACATTTTTTTAAAATGTTTACCATTATAAAATACAGATAATATGCTCATACGCATGAAAAGAGATTAGGCTTTAAATGGATTTTCCAAAATATGATATTTTCAGTAATTATAGTCGAATTTTGTTTAGTTAGTTGAATGAATAAATTAAACACATGTTGATACTAGTACATCACTTTAAATATTCTAAAACTACTATAAAAACATTTATAAATAACTGGACAATCGAACTATTTGTTATGACGTCATACTAATACCGTAACAACTTAATCAAGTGTAGAAGAGATGGTTTTACCGAGTTTAAAATACAGAAAATATTATCATACGCATGAAAATAGATTCAATGTTTTAAAATGACATTTCAAAATATAAAATTTCGGTAATTATGAGACAAATTATGTTAGATTAGTTAACTATAAAAATCAAATATATTTTGACATTAGCATATGACTTTACATATTCTGAAGCTACTATAAAAACATTTATATTTAACTGGACAATCGAAGTATTGGTTATGACGTCATACTAAACACGACTTGTTTCGTAACAACTACGTCAAGTTTAGAGGCGAATGTAACAGAATCGGTTTGAATTATACTTAATCACGTCTGATTGCACTGAGTACCTTCTGCAACTACAAACAGTAATCACAATTAGGTTAAACTGGAAGCTAAAATTATTTTTAAAACATCTGTCCCAGGGAGAGGACCAAACTGCATTTGCTAGATGTAAACGTGATACAAATATTATATTGTAAGTGAAAGAGAAAATGCCACTTACTTGATTAATTCCGTTTTATACAAATTATGTCTATATTTTCAACTAGCGCATTGCACTATTATTGTTTAAATTTAACCCTAAATGTAAACTATTTTAATTAAACAATTTAATTAACATTTCACAATATTGTGAGGGGTATTTTCCTAACCGATTAAATTAAATTCAAGTAATAATAATTATTGATTTAGACTCTTCCATTGTATTAATAATTAGATTTATCTTTGTCCATAAAACATGTCAAAAATAAGAAATGAAAAATATAAAAATGATACGAATAATATGTTAATCTTTCATGTTATCGTAAATAGTTGTATTTTATTAACGTTATTCCTGATTATAAATAACGCAAGCAGTAAATCGAATATCTCGTCTTGCAACGTCCCTTCCCTCCTTTGTTTGCTTTATTGATATCCCTTCTCGCAGAATACCAAAATTTTCGTTGTTTAAAAACTTATTTATAAACAAACCAAACATCTGCCAAACATCCCGCTTGTTAAACCGTGCTAAGATCCCTGAGTTACGTGAATATTTCCCGCTTGTGGGGCCAGGCCCAAAACAAGCCTATTCCCGCTGACTACTATTTAAAATAAGCATAAACTCCACAAAATTGGTTTATTAATTATGTATGGTATAGATATAGTCACTCATGTCATTTCAATAGTCAACTGGAAAGAAACACATTTAAAATAATACACAAAATATTCACAGAGTCTTACCACCTGATGATGATCTGCAGAGACAGCAAGGGAACGTGCAAAATATGATCGTGTTTAAATTACCTATTTTAAAAGGCTTGTGCCCTTTTAAACACAATCTGCCAGTAGATAAATCTCTGGACTTTTATACAAAAAAACCCACTAATCTTTAGGCTAGCTCAATGACGTTAGTTGAGAGAAACTCTATAAAAACATTAGGTTTTAAATATTATCATTTAGTGAAATTTAAATAAACTTGTTTACTGATTTAATAATCATTTTCATATTAGTTGGAGAAAGCTAAACAGTTTTTATTGATTATTCGACACAGGATGAAATGCAAATACTGTTGATTTTTATAACATATTTAATTTTATTTATTTAAATAAAAAAGAAAATTTATACTTTCAAATAGAACACAATTATATTAACAAAACAATTCACTAAATAACTTGTTGTTTTTCATCCTTTAAAATCTTATAATTTCCATTTATATCAATTACATTTACATAAACATAAAATTATTTTCCAAATTACGCATAATAAAAATTTATCTTCTATATTGAATTGGTAAATTCGTATTTATGACACTTAATTTTTAAATTTATAATATCCAAAAATTCTTATTTCCTTGAAAATAAATGGCTTATGTCCAAAAACCCTTTGTAATTTTAATATTTATCATTTGAAATATTCGGATCACATAAATTCATTTTATTAAGCATAAATTTATTTAAATTTTATAAAGAGTGAAGTCATTGTTTAAGCTTGAATATTTGTTTGAATTTAATAAAATTAACTGACTAAATTTGACGTAATTGGTATCGAATAGAGAAAATTACTTGCCAAAGATGTTCCTTCCGGGCCTGGAGTCCCTCGTCTGGATTCCCTGGTCCTTGGACATCGGAAGTGGCCATCCCTGGTTCGTCGGTGGTGGTTTTCCTCTATTCCAGCGTCCTGGAGGCTGAGTCTGGAGCCTTCATCCCTTGGTAGTCCTAGACGTCGGAAGCGTTGAGGTTTGGTCCATCTGGCCTGAGGGCGGTCCAACTCGCGGTCCAGCATAGCGTTCCGCGGCACCTCGTATTAAAAATTTATTTCAGACTGTCTCTAAGGTCCTAGAGACCTAGTATATATAGCGGTGAATTTAACCTACCTCACCCCGCCTGCAATACTTGCTATCTTTGGATTTATTCCTTGTACAGGCAAGTCGGGCAACGAATCCGTTTTAGCTTGCAGAGTTTGATTATCATTTTTGGAACACTGAAAAATGTCTATTTTATTTAAACTGCTGTAACGTTTTTGTTTTTTAAGTTTTTCAAATTTTGTTTTCACTAATGTTCTTTTAAAATGTCGATGAAAGTTCTACGTGGTTTGGTTCTTAAGATAGCTTTTTTAAGCACTTAGAAAATTTTCGCCTCACTCCCGATGGTCAAATTTAGCTAGTTATTACAAATTTATTCTTTAAAACTTTTTAAATTAGCTTAATTATTCTATTTATGGTTTTATTTACTTCTTCACTCTTTATTATTCTTATAACTCCAAACTTGATTAATTTAAAAATCAACTTTATTACTTAAAAACAGGAAATTATTTATTTCCTATTTGTCACAGTATTTGAGACCGTTACAACATATGTTTAATAATGTCGGTATAGTCAGTATACCGTTAGGTTTAATAATGTCGGTATAGTTAGTATACCGTTATATTTAATAATATCGGTATAGTCAGTATGCAGTTATGTTTGATAACGTTTGTATAATCACTATACCGTTATGTTTAATAATGTCGGTATGGTTAGTATACCGTTATGTTAAACTGCTGTAACTTTTTTGTTTTTTAAGTTTTTCAAATTTTGTTTTCACTAATGTTTATTCTGGCTTATTCTGGTTCTTTTAAAATGTCGATGAAAGTTCTACGTGGTTTGGTTCTTAAGATAGCTTTTTTAAGCACTTAGAAAACTCCCGATACTCAAATTTAGCTAGTTATTACAAATTTATTCTTTAATACCTTTTAATTTAGCTTAATTATTCTATTTAAGGTTTTATTTAATTTTTCACTCTTTATTATTTGTATAACTCCAAACTTGATTAATTTAAAAATCAACTTTATTACTTAAAACCAGGAAATTATTTATTTCCTATTTGTCACGGAATGTCACACCGTTACAGTCTGGTGGATGAGCAAGTTCTGTCACGGATACACGTTTATAGCAAATTAATAACTCTCTACAAATATAGAGTTATTTCGCAAAATGTTTTTAAACAATCGTTGTAAATGAAAATACGCATTAAAAAAGAAACATTTTAGGACCACATGGAAATAAGTTTCTACACGAAAAAGAAATACGTCGGATCTTGAAGTACCAGCCTAAAACCTTCTTTAAGGTAAAGTATCGGCTTAGGGATGCCCGCCTTTTGTGACGCATCTTGAATTAATACTACCTGAGCTACCATTTGTCCAAGAATGTAAAAGGACTGAATAAGACGACAAAGTAGATTGTAACAATTACTAAGATAATAGCATCGTGAAAGTGAAGTTAAGATAAAAACTGAGTTAAAGTAAGCAAGAAACCAAGAAATAATGCTAATCATTTAAAATTAGTTTTATATAAACAAATGTTAAACTGTTAAAAAAACATTTCTCATATTCTATTTCATTTACCACCTAAATCTACATATATTACATATTATTATTTATATTTTTTAAAGTTTCCACGTGATTATGAAACAATATACAGTAAACTCCCGATTATCCGTGGGCGGATTACCCGGTTTTCGGATTATCCGGGGTCTACAATTGTTTTACAAAAATCCAACTTTTATTCCAATCAGATTCATTAATGTTTTTTTTAACCACTCAACGCGGCACAATATCGGGTTCTCAAATAACGCAAGGATAAACGATAACTGTCCTGTTAGACTGAATGAACCAACTCAATAGGGAACAGACTACTGTATATAAGAGACAATGACAAAATGCTTGGTCGCCCGAAAACCTAATGTGTATCATAAGATTGTAAACAAATGTCAGCTAATCTCGGCTATAAATAGTTAGGACGTGATATACGCATTATCCATGTCTGTCATATACATTATCGATCTTTATGGCTTTGTGACACAAGTATAAACAAACATTCCGCGTTGAACGTTGAATGGTTATTATACTAAAATAAGTAGTAGGTACTTTGAATTTTTAAGCGTTATTTTTATTTCTCTGTATTTTTAATTGAATTTTATTTTTTGTCATGCAGTATTTTATCATTTGTATTAGTTGATATTTTATGTAAATTTCCTTTTATTTGTAAATCGATAAATAAAACAACATTTTAATGTCTAATACACTGTTTTCATGTCACAAATAAACCTGTATATGGTAGAAATACAATTTTTCAGATGAAAACAACGGACACAATAATTAGAGCAAGACGACTCTTCACTGTGCGACAAAATGGTTCTTAAGGAACTTAAATCGCACATTAAAGCTAAATCAATGCTCACAAAAAAACAGACGAAAGTGACAGAATTTTTTTGTTAAAAAGTGAAGTATTATGTGTACAGGAAATTACATATGTACATACATACTTACTTTTGACATATACTTATGTACGTATTGTAAATAGTTAGACATATAAATGTACATGTTATAATCCGTTAAATACATCGACATTTTAAATTATTTTCTGTATTTATTTTGTCCTCTGAAGATTATTTGTGAATTGCATTAACCGGGGTCATTATTTGTGTAACTTATGGTATAATAATCGATTATCGATCGTTTTGCGTATTCTTTTTTCATAGTGGATTATCCGGGGAATTCGTTATCCGGCGTTGCAGGGCCACCCTATTCCACGGATAATCGGGAGTTTACTGTAACCGTGAATAAGTCCTTGGCGTCACAACGACACATGTGTGTGGTGTTTCAATGCACATAAACAGATGATATGCAAGTGAAAGCGCAAACAAACAGCGTTATAATGCCGGGAAAAGTAGGATCGGCGGGGAATTTTAATGCCCCTTCGGTTGAGCGACACATTACGTAATTCATAACTAAGCCTTGACAGTTGAGACTAAACCTGGAGCTGAAAAGTTGAGCACCATGGGTTTATAAACATAACACGGGGCTTATACCAGTAATTAGTTTATTCCATTAAAGTTGCCCGCACACGTTGTGATACCACTGTTTTAAAATCATAAAGTATCACTCTAGAACCAACATTTTTTAAAAATAACGATTTTTGTAATCATTATGCATTATTTCACTAACGTTAGTTTCTAAAATTATTTTTAATCTGATTGTTTTATTATTATTATTAAATGTTTTAGTCATTTTATGCAAACACTTTGATATATTCTTAGCTGAAGATGATGATAAATTAAATATCTCGTGAATTTCTTATAAAATATTATTGGCGTGTAGTGCTGTAATGTTACCATTTGTTTGTTTCGCAATTGATTGAAAATTGAAAGCAATTAACCGATTAAAGGGTTAGGAAAAAATTAAAGTCCCTTGATAATCACATTTGTAATACAATGAAATCAAGGAAAAGGTTATATGTTCAGATAACATGTTTTAAATTATGAGAATAGTCACTGGTAATGGTGATAGGGAATAACAATATGGTAGCGTTGGCAGTCTTGCTTACATAGTAGTTACCTGCTCTAAACTGAGTTAAAGAGATGCATGTACCTGCAAAATTTATATTTCTACTATACAACAATTTTAAAAATATATTTTTTAAGAAAATATCTCTGCGACACAAATGTAATAACCATAAATACAATTCTAAAATTACAAGTATAAAATTAATATAATTACATAAATAAATTTTATATATTATAAATATTGTATTTTTTATAACAAAGGAAACTTTAACTTCCTTTGGGCATTATTAATAAGTATTGTGTCCATCACATTTAAAACCAAATGACTATTTGTATTTCTAAACACTAAAGGACCTAAACTATCTTTGTAATAACACCAAGAGAAATTAAAGTATAACAAAAGTGACAATAAAATCTGAAAAGTGGTTTCTCATTTGCGACAACAATGAAGCATTTCAATATGACTGAGAAAGCATGTTACAGTTGGTTTCCTCACAAAGCTGATGAATAGCTTGCCTTCGTAATTTACATCAAAGCGTTTTGACCACTGCATTAAATGATACCGGAACGAGGAAAATTACCAAGAAAAGCGTCCAACTGTTTGACTTCCCCTCATTAATGAGTAACGGCCCGTTCGAAAAGTTACATGACCAAGGTAATTACGCAACTGACATGGTAATGAATTTTTAAAGTCTGTTTGGATTTAAAGAATGTATCTTACACTTACTTGCTAGAAATAGCATTTCACAATGGTTGAATAATAACAAAAGTGAATTAGTTACAAATCAGCGCGGGTGAACTATTGGTACGAAGTAAAAATCTACAAACTTTGTTATGTAAAACAAAAAATTATATATATATTATATAAAAGTATAAATACAAACAGTATAATTTGATATTTGCAATGTTTTTAGTGTGAGTATGGGAGAATAGTTGTAGCTTCACATGCGCGTGAGTGTGTGTGTGTGTGTGTGTGTGTGCTTGTTTTGCAAGTATAAGTGTGAGTGTGTGTGTGTGTGTGTGTGTGTGTGTGTGTGTGTGTGTGTGTGTATGTATGTGTGTGTGTATGTGAGTGTGTGTGAGAGAGTGAGTATGTGCGTGCGTGTGTGAGTGTGTGTGTGTGTGTGTGTGTTTGTGCGCGTGCGTGTGTTTGTGCGTGTGTGAGTGTGTGTTTATGTGTGTGTGTGTGTGTGTATGTGTGTGTGTGTGTGTGTGTGTGTGTGTGTTGTATTGCATATGCATGTGTGTGTTTTTTACATATGGACATTGGTTTCGGCAACGCGAGCATAATAGTGCAAGACCGTGTCGTGGAATTTGATATAAAATTTCTGTTCATTGTATAGCAAATGGTCGCCTGAAACTAATCGCAATTGTGAAGAATCGTAGACACTTACTATATAAATATATTACGTTACTGTAGGAGTATGACGTTAATGTATTTGTAAACGTGTGCGTAATAAATTAGTTTTTTAAAAAAGTTTGATTCAAATAAAATACCAATAGTTTGGGAGACGATGGTTTAAACGCTTATAAACAAACAGTATTAATGAGTATAGCCTCATATATAATTTATATACTTATTACACCATATTAAACGTATGTACATATATATATATATATATATATATATATATATAATACGTTTTCTTGTTTAATAATTTTAAAAAACATATATATATATATATATATATATATATATATATATATATATATATATATAATAAATTAAAAATATTTCAAAAACAAGAATACTTTTAATGAATATATTTATTCAAAACTTTTCGCCGATAAAATAGTACCAGCATCTTCAGGAAAATAATTATCTAATCCTTAAGATTCTAGTACTATTTTATCGGCGAAAAGCTTTGCATAAATATATTCATTAAAAGTATTCTTGTTTTTGGAATATTTATAATTTATTAACTATATTACAAGAAAACATATCACCATATTTAATATATATATATATATATATATAACTTATTATATGGTCACTTACACTTGTGTGGAGCTCTTACACCATACAACATAATCGCTTCTTAATACATTCGCACGTGCCTTTACAGTTCTGTTAAATCGGTAAAAGAAGTTATATTACTATGAAGGTCAGAGTTATCGTGGGAAAAGTAATTTAGCAAAACTTGGAAGTAATATGAAATCGAAGGCAACTTGTAGCTAGCAATATTAATTTTTTCACGTAGAAATGTTTATCATTCACAGAAAATAATTTATTGTTATCTAAAAATGGGAATAACTGAAAAACGAAAAATTAATCATAGAAAAAGAGGAATAACATAAAAGATATTAAAATAACAATAAAATTTAAACGTATGAATGATTATAAAGTATATATAAACAAAAATATCTTTAAAAATATCCATAAAACTGACAATTCAAAAATGAATTAGACTTTGTGTAAGCAATTTAAAATTACAACGCAATCAATTATGAATTTCGATTAATTAGATCACTGAGCTAGATGTTTCTGATATAATTTCAGTATCAGTTAAATCAGTCTCGCGAACGTTGGTGAATCTTGACTCGTAGTGGTATTTTATTGTCACAAACGTTTTTAAATAAATTATATTCTTTGGATGTACTGTATATATTTTTAAAAACCTATAAATTTTGTTACTTATACATTATCCAACTCTTTATATGAATTCTCCTTATAAATTAATATATCAAATTATGTCCTTTTATAATATAATATTTACCTGACTTTATACCTTTATACATGTTGATAAAATGTTGAATTTACTTTCCATGTTGAGAGGTTTACAAGGACGATTATAATTAATAAGTATTACGCTACTGATAACTCTTGTTATTTTTCGTTTGACATGAGTTAAAACTTCTCATTATCCACAGGCAGTTTCAAACTGGAGACTACAGCTCAAACCACGGCGCTGCACGTAGCCAAATCAGTACTTTAAGTTTAAATTGAGTTATGATGGAGGTTATACAAAACAGAGGTTGTAGAAACAGAGGTTTAAATACATGATTGTATTAAGCGAAAAGGTCAGGTAATGGAAGCTGAGCACTAAACAGACAAAACTATGCAAATGATGTCAGATATTACATGGAAACCTGCATTGTGTCCACGCCATGATTTTAATGGCCCATAAATAGTTGGAGTTCTGCATGAAGCAGGTGGCTGAAACAGTTTGGTTTGTCTTCTCGCAAATGATATATATTTATATTGTTTATCCAAATGGTTATTTTTTTCCTTTTTGTGCAGTTTTATTTCTACTAAATATTCCTAAATATAATTTAGAATGTATTAAGATTTTCCGTTTCTATTACCGAAAGATAAAAACTTTGTATGAAATACCTCTAAAATATTTATTATTCTTGATAACTGTTTATTATTACAATTACCGAAAACATTTTTATCATCAGAAAAGAAATGCTCAAGCTTAAACTTCGTTAATTTTATAGACTATTACGTTTGTTCGGTCGTCAGTTGGGTTTTATCTCTCTAAACATTCATTCATTTATAGTTTATTCGGAAAATATTAAAGATATGAGTGTCTTCTTACAAATAATTTCCACTTTCCATGTAAGAACCTATTCTTGTTTCAAATAAAAGCTATGCTTAAAGATGAGAATATTACAAAATATTGAGGAACACCATGATACGCTATTCTCGCGAATTACAAACCATTAGCATCGGAATGACAGCTAACGGTCTCCGAATAAATAATATTTAGTATTTCTATAAATATCTGTTTCGTAGGTTATAGTTGTTATAGCTTTTATAAGCAACTATATAAAAAAACAAGTAGCATAAACCAATTTTTATAAGTTAGTGCATACTGATACTGATAAAAATATTATTGTAGTTACTTTTTATTAGATAATTACAATTAATATAAATAAAGTGATATAAAATATGCATCAAAACAGTTGTTCTACCAGAATATGTATAAATAAAATCAGCTGTTTTATTAAATCCTGTTATCACTTATTTCTAGACAAGTAGAAAGATCTAGCTATATTTAATACCTTGTTCCCTACGTTAAAAGTTTCCACCATTTAAAACTATAATTGCTCCATTATTATATTTAAGTAATTAAATAATATTCGAAAACACTGTATTACCTTCAAATGCCTTCCAATACAAGTTTTAAAACGTATCTTTGAATTTGAATGGATAAATGAAACGTATTTTATTAGCGATTGAAAATTCAAACAAGATATATGAAAGGAGAGTGTGACCGAATAAAAGAAACTAAAAATGTAAAACATTGAAAATATGTTTTTCAGTTAAAGCCAATAATTATGTTATAAAGCCAATATCCCTATATATTTGAAATTAAAATACTTTCAAGTACACAACTCTATATTCATATTTAAAACCCCTCTAGTTACATAAAGCATGAATCAAGAGAAATAACCACTTCTGCTGAATACTAATATAACCCACCCTATTGTTGTGTGTCTTGGATATAACGTAGACTACAAATCCTTCAGAATAGTACAGTTTTATGGGTAGGAAGGATGTTTAACGTCAAACGTAATTAGAGTTTATTCGCTCTAATTATTCTTTTCAAACCCGCCAAACAATCAAGTACAGTCTGGTTTAGCAAATGTGGTACATATACAATTTCCGGTTCTTTCACGGAGCAAGTTCCCGCAGCCACACGCTTCTATTTAAGACAATGCTGCGACCGCAATAGCATCTTACACAAGGGCTATTGTTTTCATTGTATGACTGTCTATTATACAGTTTTCTTCTCTATAACATTACTTTACAAAAGCATCAAAATATATTCACACATAAAACAAGTAATATAAATTATATTTTAAAGTACAATTCCTAATTAATTATACAAAGAAAAATTGAATTTAATTTATTTTTTATACTATAATTACAATAAAATAAAAATGTAATTACATACGTCATAATAACAAAATTAGAAATATAATCGCAAAAAAATTATATTTAGATTTTTTTAAATTTTATAATTTCACAAAATATAAATATGTAAATACAAACGTCATATTATCAATATCAAGTGTTAAAATGAAAAGCGATTTTCTCAACAATTTTCCATTTAATTTCTATGTATGGTGTTGGAGTATTATTTTTATTTGTTAGCCTTTATACACTTTCTTTTTTTCGCCACTTGCATTATGTTGTGGTTCCTTTCCTTTTCGCTTTCCTTTTGCATTGTCCGTTTCTGAATTAAGGTTCGATGTCGTAAATCCAGTTTGTGTATTTAATTTATTCTTTTCATTCATTTTTAACCCCAAAGCATTATGTATGCTATCTTGTGGTAACCATGACAACACTCTAAGGTTGTGCAATGGAGATTACGGCGTCAATCAGATGGGGGCAAACGAACGATTTATATACATTTTGGGAAATATATATTTCAAGCTACGGGAAAGTTGACTCAGTGGTCAAGCGCTACACTTCGAAGAGAAAATACTCAGTTCGAATCCGATCTATAGCAACCAAAGTTTTATAATTTAAATATTGAATAAATATTTTAAAAAGTTATAATAACGTCAGTTCTCATCCTCTATTGGATTGTTTTCCAATACTTTTACCTCGTACAATAGCTAATGTTTTCCGTCACAACTTATGGAATAATAAGGTTCTGGAGGAAAGTCGATCCATACAAATCGTGTTATTTTTGAAATTGTATTCACCGTAGAACCTGTTGAATAATTTTATTCTAGCATCACTAATTTCACTTTGTTTCCCTGTGTACGTTTCTATGTTTAGTACATAACGTGTTGTGTGCCATATAGTGTATAACATTTTATACCATATTTATGTGGTTTGTTTTGAATGTAAACTTTAAATCCCAGTCTACCTCGGAAGGACATATTCCCTCATCAACAGTGACGTTTTCATGAAAAGGGAATTTTTACTTTTCTCAATGAATTGGTTATAAATTCATCTTATTTCATGCAAAGGAGCATGCCTTTCCATGTTTCGGGGAACCAATGTTGCATCTGTAGCTTAGCCATGAACGACATGAAACTGTCACGTGACTGTAGACTGTTAGCAAAGGGACTTTGTAATACTGGATTCGTTGACAAATGCACTCTCGTCCACTTGTTGCATAACAAATTTTGTTTCAATTTTCCCTGATTTTGAAGTGTTTATTGATTCAGTAGTATAGAGATTTAATTAAATTTTCATAACTCTTATAATTTCATTGATTAAAAAGCAGCAACCCATTGTGACTACAAATCTGTAAAATGTATTGTTATAAATTCAAACATTGAAGTCTATATACTGAGAGAAATTTATACATACCCGTCTATACTATCTTAATCACTGCTGAAGTCAATATCACTGCCAGAATTGTTCAAAGTTCCCACTAATTTCCAATAGTATCGTACCGAGAATCCATTTTTACGAAGCACCAACAGGTGACACTTCACCACTTTTAAGACTACGTGCTGTAACTTTTAATATAAATCAATATCATTAAAAGTCAGTTTCTTGAAACAGTACAACAATTGAAGGAAATGATGTATAGCAAACCATACTCCATTTATTAAAGCTTTACCCCCCAATAAAATACTAAAATTATTGCATTTTTAATTTTTACTAATGAAACAATTTTCGAAAACACTTTATTAACATCAAATATCATGCACTACAATTTCTTATGAACAGTCAATTTATTTGAACTTGAGTGGACGAATAAAAAGTATTTTTTAACGATTGAAAATTCGAACAAGATATATAATAGGAGAGTGTGAACTCATAGAAGTGATTGAATAGTTAGAACCTGGGGAATATGTTTGTGAGTTGAAGCTAATACATAATTTTGGCGACGTCCCTATAGTAACTAATAATGGCCACAAACTTGACAGTTTAGAGTTGTGATTTTATACAATGCAAGGACTTGCATATATAAAGTGCCAAGACAGTTACAGCAATATATTTCTAATGCGAAGTAGTTAAAATCATAGTTTTATTGTAAGTACGGGTACTTCACGCTTTATCGTGTATATTTAAACGATCGCCGTGGTACCGTAATACTGGCAAATTTCTCCTACTTTTCAAGTGTTGGTATAAATTAAACTTTCAACACGTTACCATAGAAACTTCAGCTTTCAATTAAAACTTGCATGCAATACTCTTTACATAAAATCTAGTGCTGCATCTAATATTTCAGGTGGAATTAACTCTATTTCAGGTGGATTTAACTCTACCACTGATTATTTCGTGTTCCCCTTCTTTAAAAGTAGCATTTATATTGATAATAATGTTCCTAAATGTATGCTATGAACCACCATGTAAAAAAATATTTAAATAAGTGCTTTCTTTAGGTATTATTATTAATTTGAATTGATATAATAAACATAAAAACAACAAAAGTTTTAGGTTTAACTATTTATACACGAATCATATTTGAGTGTTTATTAACACGGTATTAAACACAATTTCTTAACATGAAGGATGTCAAACACATCGAAGAGTCTAAGTCATTGAAATGAATTTAATTTTAGTTCCTTATTTTTATAATTACCAGTAATATAAATATGTGTATATATAGGCATAAATATGACAGAATCACAATATACTGTAGTGAAATAGAAAACGAATTTCCTTGCATGTTTTCATTTTTTTTTTATCTAACATTTTTCTGTGTCATTTATAAACTTTTCTTGGTGCATTAGATCTTTTAATTTTCCCTCATTAATCGTTACTTGTGTTGTGTTGTAGGTTATATTCGCTTTCCTTGTACTTTGTCCGTTTGAAGCAAGGTTCGGTACCATTAATCCAATTTGATTGTTAAGTCAAATATGTTATGCATTATTAATCCTTGAACATTATTTATGATATTGTCTGGTAGCCATGACAACAGTTTAAGATTATAGAGTAAATTTTCGACGATGACCAGTTGTGGGCGAAAAATGTTTCTCATACATATTTGTGTAATTTGATTATAGCAGAAAGAATGTTAACTCAGTGCCAAAGGGCTATATCTCAAACATGAAATTATTTACTTCGAATCCTACGTAGTCATCAGCTTTTGTTAAATGTGTAGTTATTGAATAAATATATATGTAAGAACTATATAAACATATATTGTCACCCACTGTTTTTTTATATATATGTTTTTGAACTTGATTGGATGAATAAATAGTATTATATTTCATGATTGAAAGTTTGTACAAGATATACACATGGAGAGTGTGAGTTAAGATAAGGAAGTGAAAAATAGAGAAATGATTTCATTATAATAAAATTTATTTTTACCTATTATTTTTCATTTACTAAATTTGTTTTAAAGGCAACAAGAATAAAGTTTTTTTTATTTACAAAATCATAACTGATGGATAAGGTTTGTATGTAGCACATGTTATAACAGAAATTTGTTACCTAATAATTTTGTTTTAACCTATTTGCATCATCATTCAATTATAATTATTTTTAACCTATAATATTTTTAATTGTCATTTGTAAAAAATACAATATATTGAATATATTTTTAATGATATTAATATTGAATAAACTTCATTACGTCATAACAATGTGTAAATATTGTGCTAACGTGATATAGAAGAGGTGTGAATCATCTTAGCACATGCAAATAATACGTTTGTGAAAATATCTGAGGCACAATATTAAAATAACTATTTATAAATTCAGTTTCTCAACAAAACAATGAAGTTAAACTAGTATGGTATTATTTATTAACATTGTTAATTTTTAAAACTCAATAAAAAAAAGTGTTTCCTTAGAGGGGTGTTTCAATAACGTTAAACAAAGACAGCTACAATATTATATCCGCAAATCGTATCTGGATTTTCGTCTATTTTAAACACACACTGCTTTCTACTCACTTCATTACGTAAGGGGTGAGGGGCGACTTTAGTGTAAGGTAAGGAGATGTTGCTATGTGAGTTTTAATATTACATCTTGTAAATTTTCCTTGCTATGCACACCCGTTATAAAGAAACTTTCATATTCTGGCGCTTTGAAACCAGGTTATGTTTATAACGACGAAAAATAGAATCCATTTATCTGGTCCTGACGCTTTAATCAATGTGTCTCCATTCCCTCACAGCTGTTTATACTCTTCCTAACTTGATGACAATTCGAAATTGCGTGAAAGTATTTCTAATTAACAACTTATTTACAAAAACCTATAAAGAGTACAGTAGTGTGAATCTAAATATTAAACAGAGATAACCCATGCTAAAAATATTCAAACAATATTAATGTATATTTCTCTCTCACAGTTAGCACCATCAGAAGGTAACAAACATACTATTTATAAAGGTATCTTTGTACCCTTCGGGTGGTCCTAACTGTCTTAGTGAAATGTAAATCAAGGTGTTTAAATAACTTTATCCATGGTTATTGTTGTTTATACCCTTATGAATTCTAAACTATTACAAATTGAAGTTGTTTGATGTAATCATCTTGAATTGACTGATTAAACTATATTTAAAAAATACTTAACTAAGTGAATACGTAATTGCTTACTTGCTGACGCGTTTCAAAACAGTCGTTCCTTTTATGAAGGTAACCCTCTATTGGCGGCATCGGTTAGGTACAAAGCGTGTACCGGGATGGATTTATTACTGTGGAATGGGGTGGGTTATATTGGTTGTGTATCATATGATGAAAAAGCGTTTGGCTTCAAAATTTGTGTGATCATTTAATATGTTTTCTTTATATGTGGTGTAGCGTTTGTATATCTTGTATTTTTCTAAGGTTGTTAGTTTTTTACTTTGTTTTAATGTGTGTAGAACATTTAAAATAGTAGGCATGTCCATGTGTGTGTGGGTTATGTGTTTTTTAGGTGTTTTGCGTAGCTGGAGTTTGGGGTTTTTTTGGCCAATGAGTTTTTCGAATCGTGTATGAATTGACCTGCCGGCTTGGCCGATGTAATAGCCATTACATCATACAATTTGGTTGTCTAAAACAAAAAGGTAAAAGTATAATTCAGATATAGTTTCTTTTCAGTAGGGTCATTTGATATAGCGGTTCAGCTTTATTTAGATTCACCTACCCTCAAATAAAAAAAAACATGAGATACTTCTGCTTCATTTTTATATCAAATATACTTCTCTAGTTCAAACTGTCAGGAACCTCTGAATGTATACTGAGTTCACTGTTACATTTGGATTTTTAAATGTGATTCTCAGAATATAATTTTTTATGAAATTTTATATAGTTATTATTTTTAGATTGTCTAATAATAACTTATATTATTAGGGCATTGTTCCTGTTTTATGATATTTAATGATGCCTTACCTTAATTTCATACAAATATGATTTTCAGTCGTGCATTTAAGTGGTCATTACTGTGGCTTTTTGAGATAATAAAATAAAGAAATACCTGTAGAGCTGTTCCTAATGTTGGAATTAGAACGGTTCCTTTTATTGTAAATATCCCATTGTTTGGGGAATAGCAAATACACACAACAATAAGAGCGAGGTGGGGTTAATAGGGATGGATTAAAATAGATGATTTTCTCGACCACTAATATGTTGCCTAACGGCGCTTTAGGATAAACTGCGTTTTCGATTCGTTAATAAAACATACTTCAACCCTTCATGCTGAAATGAAATTAGCAAAACTCAACACTGTGGCAGTTAGTGTACATTTTACTAAGTCTAATTGAATAATTCTAAATGTCCTTTTAGAATTCATTCAATGAAGTTATTAATATAAAAATATATTAATAGAACAACTTGATTATATATGTAGAAATATTTATTGCATTAAAGTTTTATTGAACTTATTTTATTTAAGTAGACTCTTACAAACTACAAAACAACCTTAACGAAGTATATACTTGAAATTCAAATACAAATATATAGCTTGATTATATATGTAGAAATATTTAGTGCATTAAAGTTTTATTGAACTTATTTTATTTAAGTAGACTCTTACAAACTAAAAAACAACCTTAACGAATTATATACTTAAAATTTAAATACAAATATATAGCTTGATTATATATGTAGAAATATTTAGTGCATTAAAGTTTTATTGAACTTATTTTATTTAAGTAGACTCTTACAAACTAAAAAACAACCTTAACGAAGTATATACTTGAAATTCAAATACAAATATATAGCTTGATTATATATGTAGAAATATTTAGTGCATTAAAGTTTTATTGAACTTATTTTATTTAAGTAGACTCTTACAAACTACAAAACAACCTTAACGAAGTATATACTTGAAATTTAAATACAAATATATAGCTTGATTATATATGTAGAAATATTTAGTGCATTAAAGTTTTATTGAACTTTTTTTATTTAAGTAGACTCTTACAAACTAAAAAACAACCTTAACGAATTATATACTTAAAACTTAAATACAAATATATAGCTTGATTATATATGTAGAAATATTTAGTGCATTAAAGTTTTATTGAACTTATTTTATTTAAGTAGACTCTTACAAACTACAAAACAACCTTAACGAAGTATATACTTGAAATTTAAATACAAATATATAGCTTGATTATATATGTAGAAATATTTAGTGCATTAAAGTTTTATTGAACTTATTTTATTTAAGTAGACTCTTACAAACTACAAAACAACCTTAACGAAGTATATACTTGAAATTTAAATACAAATATATAGCTTGATTATATATGTAGAAATATTTAGTGCATTAAAGTTTTATTGAACTTTTTTTATTTAAGTAGACTCTTACAAACTAAAAAACAACCTTAACGAATTATATACTTAAAACTTAAATACAAATATATAGCTTGATTATATATGTAGAAATATTTAGTGCATTAAAGTTTTATTGAACTTATTTTATTTAAGTAGACTCTTACAAACTACAAAACAACCTTAACGAAGTATATACTTGAAATTTAAATACAAATATATAGCTTGATTATATATGTAGAAATATTTAGTGCATTAAAGTTTTATTGAACTTATTTTATTTAAGTAGACTCTTACAAACTACAAAACAACCTTAACGAAGTATATACTTGAAATTTAAATACAAATATATAGCTTGATTATATATGTAGAAATATTTAGTGCATTAAAGTTTTATTGAACTTATTTTATTTAAGTAGACTCTTTCAAACTACAAAACAACCTTAACGAAGTATATACTTGAAATTTAAATACAAATATATAGCTTGATTATATATGCAGAAATATTTAGTGCATTAAAGTTTTATTGAACTTATTTTATTTAAGTAGACTCTTACAAACTACAAAACAACCTTAACGAAGTATATACTTGAAATTTAAATACAAATATATAGCTTGATTATATATGTAGAAATATTTAGTGCATTAAAGTTTTATTGAACTTATTTTATTTAAGTAGACTCTTACAAACTACAAAACAACCTTAACGAAGTATATACTTGAAATTTAAATACAAATATATAGCTTGATTATATATGTAGAAATATTTAGTGCATTAAAGTTTTATTGAACTTATTTTATTTAAGTAGACTCTTACAAACTACAAAACAACCTTAACGAAGTATATACTTGAAATTCAAATACAAATATATAGCTTGATTATATATGTAGAAATGTTTAGTGCATTAAAGTTTTATTGAACTTATTTTATTTAAGTAGACTCTTACAAACTACAAAACAACCTTAACGAAGTATATACTTGAAATTCAAATACAAATATATAGCTTGATTATATATGTAGATATATTTAGTGCATTAAAGTTTTATTGAACTTATTTTATTTAAGTAGACTCTTACAAACTACAAAACAACCTTAACGAAGTATATACTTGAAATTCAAATACAAATATATAGCTTGATTATATATGTAGAAATATTTAGTGCATTAAAGTTTTATTGAACTTATTTTATTTAAGTAGACTCTTACAAACTAAAAAACAACCTTAACGAATTATATACTTAAAATTTAAATACAAATATATAGCTTGATTATATATGTAGAAATATTTAGTGCATTAAAGTTTTATTGAACTTATTTTATTTAAGTAGACTCTTACAAACTAAAAAACAACCTTAACGAAGTATATACTTGAAATTCAAATACAAATATATAGCTTGATTATATATGTAGAAATATTTAGTGCATTAAAGTTTTATTGAACTTATTTTATTTAAGTAGACTCTTACAAACTACAAAACAACCTTAACGAAGTATATACTTGAAATTTAAATACAAATATATAGCTTGATTATATATGTAGAAATATTTAGTGCATTAAAGTTTTATTGAACTTTTTTTATTTAAGTAGACTCTTACAAACTAAAAAACAACCTTAACGAATTATATACTTAAAACTTAAATACAAATATATAGCTTGATTATATATGTAGAAATATTTAGTGCATTAAAGTTTTATTGAACTTATTTTATTTAAGTAGACTCTTACAAACTACAAAACAACCTTAACGAAGTATATACTTGAAATTTAAATACAAATATATAGCTTGATTATATATGTAGAAATATTTAGTGCATTAAAGTTTTATTGAACTTATTTTATTTAAGTAGACTCTTACAAACTACAAAACAACCTTAACGAAGTATATACTTGAAATTTAAATACAAATATATAGCTTGATTATATATGTAGAAATATTTAGTGCATTAAAGTTTTATTGAACTTATTTTATTTAAGTAGACTCTTTCAAACTACAAAACAACCTTAACGAAGTATATACTTGAAATTTAAATACAAATATATAGCTTGATTATATATGCAGAAATATTTAGTGCATTAAAGTTTTATTGAACTTATTTTATTTAAGTAGACTCTTACAAACTACAAAACAACCTTAACGAAGTATATACTTGAAATTTAAATACAAATATATAGCTTGATTATATATGTAGAAATATTTAGTGCATTAAAGTTTTATTGAACTTATTTTATTTAAGTAGACTCTTACAAACTACAAAACAACCTTAACGAAGTATATACTTGAAATTTAAATACAAATATATAGCTTGATTATATATGTAGAAATATTTAGTGCATTAAAGTTTTATTGAACTTATTTTATTTAAGTAGACTCTTACAAACTACAAAACAACCTTAACGAAGTATATACTTGAAATTCAAATACAAATATATAGCTTGATTATATATGTAGAAATATTTAGTGCATTAAAGTTTTATTGAACTTATTTTATTTAAGTAGACTCTTACAAACTACAAAACAACCTTAACGAAGTATATACTTGAAATTCAAATACAAATATATAGCTTGATTATATATGTAGATATATTTAGTGCATTAAAGTTTTATTGAACTTATTTTATTTAAGTAGACTCTTACAAACTACAAAACAACCTTAACGAAGTATATACTTGAAATTCAAATACAAATATATAGCTTGATTATATATGTAGATATATTTAGTGCATTAAAGTTTTATTGAACTTATTTTATTTAAGTAGACTCTTACAAACTACAAAACAACCTTAACGAAGTATATACTTGAAATTGAAATACAAATATATAGCTTGATTATATATGTAGAAATATTTAGTGCATTAAAGTTTTATTGAACTTATTTTATTTAAGTAGACTCTTACAAACTACAAAACAACCTTAACGAAGTATATACTTGAAATTCAAATACAAATATATAGCTTGATTATATATGTAGAAATATTTAGTGCATTAAAGTTTTATTGAACTTATTTTATTTAAGTAGACTCTTACAAACTACAAAACAACCTTAACGAAGTATATACTTGAAATTCAAATACAAATATATAGCTTGATTATATATGTAGAAATATTTAGTGCATTAAAGTTTTATTGAACTTATTTTATTTAAGTAGACTCTTACAAACTACAAAACAACCTTAACGAAGTATATACTTGAAATTTAAATACAAATATATAGCTTGATTATATATGTAGAAATATTTAGTGCATTAAAGTTTTATTGAACTTTTTTTATTTAAGTAGACTCTTACAAACTAAAAAACAACCTTAACGAATTATATACTTAAAACTTAAATACAAATATATAGCTTGATTATATATGTAGAAATATTTAGTGCATTAAAGTTTTATTGAACTTATTTTATTTAAGTAGACTCTTACAAACTACAAAACAACCTTAACGAAGTATATACTTGAAATTTAAATACAAATATATAGCTTGATTATATATGTAGAAATATTTAGTGCATTAAAGTTTTATTGAACTTATTTTATTTAAGTAGACTCTTACAAACTACAAAACAACCTTAACGAAGTATATACTTGAAATTTAAATACAAATATATAGCTTGATTATATATGTAGAAATATTTAGTGCATTAAAGTTTTATTGAACTTATTTTATTTAAGTAGACTCTTTCAAACTACAAAACAACCTTAACGAAGTATATACTTGAAATTTAAATACAAATATATAGCTTGATTATATATGCAGAAATATTTAGTGCATTAAAGTTTTATTGAACTTATTTTATTTAAGTAGACTCTTACAAACTACAAAACAACCTTAACGAAGTATATACTTGAAATTTAAATACAAATATATAGCTTGATTATATATGTAGAAATATTTAGTGCATTAAAGTTTTATTGAACTTATTTTATTTAAGTAGACTCTTACAAACTACAAAACAACCTTAACGAAGTATATACTTGAAATTTAAATACAAATATATAGCTTGATTATATATGTAGAAATATTTAGTGCATTAAAGTTTTATTGAACTTATTTTATTTAAGTAGACTCTTACAAACTACAAAACAACCTTAACGAAGTATATACTTGAAATTCAAATACAAATATATAGCTTGATTATATTAAATTGAATTATAATAGTAAGAACAATTGAAATATATATTTTAATGAACATTAGCTTACACAAAAAGCAATGAATAATAACGATTCTCTTAATAGTGCACAGTAAATAAGGTAACATATCCACAGCTACTCTACATCTAAACCAACTCAATAAAACGATTTGTTGAATGGAAACAAATGTTATCGAATAATTAAGGCTAAAATAGTGGTATACACTAGATGTATAAAAAAAATGAGGTATGAAATCAGAGCCCCTGATTCTACAGCAAGTAGTAAAGGTTAATACTTCTAACTCGAGTTTTGTATACATGTTTTGATCCAATTCGATTGCTGGAAAAATTGTTGAAAAACCTCTCTATATAAGGCATACAAACCGATATGGATAAACTTTATATAAGGCCATACTCTACTTAAGGCCTAATATATGTATATTTAAGAACTTGAACAATTATACACTTTGCTACGGTTATAACGTAATGGATCTAACAGCAAATTTTTAAATGCATATTAGTAAATGTCTTATACGATCGGAATAAATCCAACTCTTTTTTTCGTAACATAATATTCATCATTGTATAAGATTTTGCGACTGGGTTAGTTACTATTTCATATCGACATTAAATGTATATATTGGCATATTTAGTCTTGGAGACGTTTTATTGTCCTTTATCTTTAAATATAGTTGATCTTCATATTCGGACTCAGTGTGATTAGGATCACAAAATATTTTCCTTTATTAGGCTGAAATCCTATAAATTAGAAAGTTGAATCTGTATATTTCATAGGTATTTACGGGTTAGTGATTAAGTAACTCAATAGTTTAAGAGTTACTAACTAACGGTTTCTGAAGGTGTTTATTATGGTTTTTATTGAGTGAAATATGCCATCGTGACTGTATCACATACGAAATAGTAGAACAAAGTACATTTGAATTGTTAACGAAAGTCAGCTTAAGTTCTGGCGGTCTGGTTGTTGTTATCTGATTTAAATAATAATTAAAATACATCTTCACCATCATCTCATTACCTATCCGTTACCTATAGAGGTGCTCTAACTGCAGTTAGATGATACTAACCTAAACTTCGAAATTAAAAATAAACCAATAATTAGGAAAAGAGAAAATAACTAAACCTTAATATATCGATTATCATAGTTTTTCCACTTTTCTCAGCATTGTAATATTGGTTCCATTTGAAAAACCTTTATCAAACAGACCTTCTATGTACTGTCCGACCCGACCTGGTAGGAGTCCTATGTTTCTATACAACCACGTTGTATAAATACAACATTAATTAATAGCTGTTGTTAATAGAGAGATGGGAAAGGTTTCCCATAACGGTGAGGTTGGTTTAGTATATACGACAATTTTTTGGTAGTGGCTGAAATAACTGAAAAACTATGGAAATTATGCCCAAGCCGTCGTAATGATTAAAAATCACAATTCTAAAAGTGACAAAATATGCCGCTCAAAGTTTTATTTTACAAAGTGAGGTTCGTAAAATAGCATTTTTTTAGTTTGCATGAAAATAGAACTGTTAAAGACTTTTAATTTAAGGTTATTGCAAAATTAGAATTTCTTGTAACACTGGTTTAAGATGGCTTTCTTTACGAGACGTATTGAAGTAAATTAAAAAAATGGCCGCCGTCTTCTTTCATCGGATGTTTACTTAGTATCAGTGTTTTATATTTATTATTCTGAAGAAACTTCTAAGGACTGGTATAAGGATGGCGGTGGTTTATTCATAAGACAAGCGATTAAACTTTTTAACTTCACTTTTTAAAAGTCGCACGACCGTTTAAATTCATCTTGTGCTTTATAAATCTGTAAAAGCGTGTATTGTGTCGAAAACCAGAATATAGAAATTGTATTTTACTAAAATAAATATCATGTCTTCAAAGGAGTTATGAGATAATACAACTCGGCATAAAATTTCACTTGTAATACGAAGAATAACAGATGAATATCTTAGTTACTGATATTATACAAAAAAATTAATTTAAACTATTAGGCATAACACAATGTTAATACTATATATATACCAATAATTTATAAATAAAATTGCTATTAAAAAGAAACTGATTGGCTGTTTAATGCATTACCTTATAATATTACAAGTATTCCAGTTGCTCAAGTTATAGATAGTTACATTATAAAGGCAACTATAGTCATCATTATCAGCCCTTATGTAGGGAATACATTCTTTTAGCAAAGAAAGTTTAAATTGTAACATTGAATATAGTATTCGAGTTGTCATCCTATTCAACTCGTTATTTAATAAGGGCCTCTACCTTCGTATCGCCTTCCTCAGTTTTGGGTTTTCAATTAATTACTTTTGAATGTAGCTTCAACTTTACGCAGGCTTCAAAGAGTTGCTTTATAAACATCAGGGTAATACTTTATCTGACCCCAAATAAATTGTTTGAAAGTTTAAGTAATGAGCTCTAGTGGGCAACATAAAATTCAACTAAACAGACCTATTGCTTACTTAATTCTTATTAAAAATACTTTGCCAACGCTTTTTTATACCTTTTCAAACAAACTAAATACTAACATTTGTTGATTCCATCTTCGCGTGAACTACTAATAATCACTAAACATTTAAAAGTGTTTAGTGAAAGTAAATACTATTTTTTTAATTGGAAAAAATACAGTCAGTTTACAAAATGAAAATTATATAACTCTATATTTGTAAATTTCTCATATAATTATTTCAATACTATTTATATATTATTTTCTAAGAAAAAAAAATAATATAATTAACAAATTGGTTGTTTATACTTATCTGCAAAGTTCTGCTTCGTTATAACCAAGAAGTTAACGAAGAAGCTCGGTTAACTGTCAAATCGTAATATGCAAACAAAGTATGTCATCAAATTACTTGGACATGATAACCATTGAACATGACTGAAATAATACAAATTCGGCTAAAATTAAAGATTTTCTTACTAATAATGTCATATTTATTCAACTTGTGTAAATTCAAAAATTGCTGTTTAGTTTAATCTAACATTCATTAGATATTCTTAATCATTCCATAGGATATTGGTACTGTTTGCCAACAAAAGCTTTGAATTGTATATTACAATAAAGTATTCTCGTATTTGTATTTTCTCGTAGTTTTTTATTATATAATATTAAACCTATGGTATAATAACGTTTTCAATGTTATTGCTTCTTTAAAAATTTGTTAGACATTGTAGTTTGTAAATTTATAAGACAGTAATTTAACGCGAGATTTACAATCTGAAATCATTGAATTGATATAATATATGTATAAATTGATAAAATACATTAATATAATATAACTCTATATTGAGTATAAAATCCGAAATGCATAAACACTATATATGTTCAGAGTGCACACACACACACACACACACACACACACGCACACAAACACACACACTGCAACGTCCCCCTCCCTATCGTCGCGTTGCAGAATAATATATTTATTCATTATATTTATATTAATATATCTGCTGCTCACACCGTTTTGTGTACCGTGTCAAGATCCCTAAATTTTGTTTTGTGTTCCCGCGTAATGTACCACGCCTAAATGCAAGCCTATTCCCGCTGACTTCTACCTTAACGTTTGTATGACCACCCCTAAGTTGGTTGGCAGGTTTGTTGTAGTCTGTATTTAGTCACACACGTCAGTAAAATAGTCAGCTGGAAAGAAACAACATTTATACGAACACACAAAATTTTCAAAGAATCCTACCACTTCATGAGATCTGGAGGCACAGCAAGGGGACGTGCAAAATATGATCATGTTCAAGATACCTGTTTTAAAAGGCTCCTGTGTTCTTTAAACATGATATGCTAGTAGACATCGTCTCTGGGCTTCAATACAAAAAAAAAAACTAATTTTTAGAATAGCTCAATAAAATTGTTCTCAGGAGAGAACTAGTTGAAAAAACATTAGGTTTTGAATTTTATATATTTATTAGTTAATGAAATTTAATTAAAACTGTACTCTGATTTTATAATCATTATTTATCAGTTGGAAAAAACTAAAAGGTTTTATTGGTTGTTCACCACAGGATAAATACTGTAAGTTTTTATAATGCATTTAATTACTGATTTTAACTAAACTAATTTTCTTTTCAAATAAATCATATTTAGCTCTCTCTTAATCTTCACAAATTATTAATTAAAAGTTCGTTAATTTTCACATATTTAAATCCTACCTTTCATACACAATTCATTAATTACATTTACACATTTTAAAACAAAATTATTTCCAAATTTAACATAATAACATATTTTATCTTCTTATTTCAAGATTGAATTGGTAAATTTACATTTCATTATAAATAATTTTAAAGTTTATATCATTCAATAAATCTGGCCTTCTTGAAAATGCTTGGCTTATGGCCAAAACCACTTTGCAAATTTAATATTTATTATTCATTATTTCAACAATTTTGTTATACTAATTAATTTTATTACTTTTAAGATTTATTTAATTTTTCAACATAAAATAAAGTCATTGTTTAAGTTTAATTGGTATTTAGAATTTAATAAATTTAACTGACTAAATTTGACGTTAGTTTGTATGTAATAGAGAAAATGACTTGCCAAGGATTTCCCTGCCGGTCCTGGAGTCCTCTCGTTTGGATTCCCTGGTCTCTGGGCATCGGAAGTTGCCATCCCTGGTCCGTCGATGGAAGTCTTTCTCCATTTTTACGTCCCGGAGGCTGAGTCAGAAGCCCTCGTCCATGGATGGAAGTAGACGACGGAAACGTGGTGGTTTTGTCCCATCTGGCCTAATGGTGGTTCTAGACGCGATCCGACATATATGTCCAGAGTGCACACACACACACACACACACACACTCACACACACACATATATATATATACAAACATACATATGTATATATTTAAATATATATAGACAAACATACATATGTATATATTTAAATATATATATATATATGGTGAAGTAAAATAATTTTCATAAACAATAATATATTCGTATATTCTTGTTTATGAAAATTATTTTATTTCACCATATATATTCAACATGAAAAAATAATTCATCTAAGGATTTCAATATATATATATATATATATATATATATATATATATATATATATATATATATCTGAGATCGAGGTGCAAAAATTATTTTAGTGAATCACAATCGATAGATCTCAGGGAAGTGGGATAAACCTGAGGAATGAGCAATTACGTTGCCTCTGATTAGTTTCAGTAACAATATATTACCACGTTATGTCTTCCTTTAATGAAGTATTGGGCCAATAGATCTTTCCGAGTGTAACATTATTTTAGGCAAAAATGTTACATATCACAGCAGCATCAGAAAACAAATCGAGATATTAGTTTAAAAATTGAACAAAAAGTTGTAAATTTTAATTCTATGTTTAGTAATACTGGTTTTTTTACGAAAACAGCTAACAATCAAAAATGCGCCGGAAAATTGCGCAGAAGGTCAGGAATCGCAGCGTGAACTCTAAACACTTTGTTCTCGGTTAAGTCTTCAAATCGAAAGGACGTCGTAAGTTGTGGCATATGAAGAAAAAATATTATTTTTTATAGTTTTAATTTAATTTTATTAAATTATGTTAAGAGGTGTCTAAAAGTTTCCTTTAGTATTTTTTAAAACGTTTCATCACTGAATAATCGACATCTTGCGAGCTCCCTAGCCAACTCTTTCATTCTAGTCCCTATTACCTTTTATGTAAATTGTGTACATTAAAATTTGATTTATATTATTTTGAAATAATTAGTAAATTAATTGAATGCACCATTCTCAAGTTCAATTTAGGAATGCTCTTGACTCTGCAGGTCAATATATTAATTATGTAGCAGATAAATGTAACAGCTAAATTCCTTAAGAATTTATTTAAAATAAATCCTACAACGAAATATTGTGTTACACATGAGAAAAGTAATTTAATAAGCGTTATAAAATTAAACATATATTTTTCAACATATCTGAAATTTAATGCAGTAATAAAGCATATAGAAATATACAAATATAGTTCTTAATTTATGTTTAAACTTTTCAATGGAAAGCGAGTTTTTTATTATCAAAATGGAGTCTAAACTTTGAAAAATTACAAATTTACACTTTTTTTTTATTTACATAAATTATAAAATTTAAATTTTTAAGTGGCCAATTTACTAGGAGGAATGTTAATATGCATTTTGATAAAAGATATTATTTGCACAGAAATATTGTTACCTTTATTTTAAATGAACGAATAACAATACAGGTAATTCTTTTTACAAATTTCCAAATGCAACGTGTAATTTAGAGTTTACAACAGTATATAACAATTTATTAAGTACTATAAATAATATAAATAAATATATTGGGACTCATTGATTTAGGATATTATATCTTGAACTGGTTTTATACAAATGTTAAGTCTTTATTGTTGTAAAGAAAAGTAAACAGATGCATACACTTACACACTTTAATTTCGGGAGATATACACGAGAGTACTCTTTATGTGATCATATACTATTTCTACGTGTCACGTTAATGAGTATAATGACAACTTGTTATATAAAGTAAAAAAAAATATTTTGACGCTCTATTAATATAAGCTTTAAATAAAAGCCTATATCAATAATATCATTAATATCGCGTATCATTAATATCATAAGCTTTTATACCATCGTAAAACCTAAGAGGTTAAAGCCTATATTTATTTAAAATCTTTCCAGCAATATCTTATGTTCTACAAATTTCACAAACTAATATAGGATAGTTTAAAAAATATTGGTTACAGTTAAAATTACTTACACCTTTCTTTTAAATTGTTATATCTAGGGACGGGGAAAAGGTTTTGAAAACTTTATTTAAAGAGAGATTAAAAATTTGTAATTACCTAAAATATAATATTAAATTATTTTAAACCAAGTAGATACAGATATGTAGGCTGATATAACCACCCTCTAACACTCTTTTACTGAGTGTTTAATGAATTTCTCTCTAATGAGAGAGCCTATAAATTTGCTACTCCAAATAATCCAACGCCACCATAACTCACACAACAGTACAAACATAAATAGTCCAAGAAAAGCGGAATGTTTGTATTAGTGTTTGTGTTGTTGCTCATTGTTTTAGCTACATTGTTTGAAGTGCAAACTTGAAAATAGCCACAGCAGTTTCTTTACAGACGTGCAGTTTCACAACTACAAAATACTGTATTTAGCTCTGGCTGACTAAGTTTCTAAAAAAAGTAAGGTTTTGAAATGTACCTCACAACGTTGAATTTCAAGCATTATGGAATAATATTACTGTCGTGCATTAACATTTTGGCTTAGAAAGTTATATTTCTAAGAGCAATAAGTAGGCTAAAGTTATACGGTTTTTATTATTTGTAAAAACGTTTTAAATGTAGGCTACATAAATTAGAACATAAATAAAACAATGTTTAAACTATTATAGAATGTTTTAAGCATTTTCAGTTACACAAATATTTATTATTACAGAAAGGACTAATGGGATTCAAAATTAATTAGGAAGTGTAGAGTTTTTTTAATATACGGTAGACAATATTTTATTAAAATTTTATTTTGTTTCTAAAATTTCTCAATGATATTTTGATGAATAATTAAATTAATAGCAGAAGGATTCACAAGCTAAAGTTTATATTTTAGTTGATGTGCTTTTGCTTTTATTAGTAAACTTATTCATAAAGTAATGTTCCAACGTCTAGACAATAATTTTTAAATATATCGAATTATCAATTTTTACGATTTTTGTTTTCTTAACTAACGTTTTATTTGAAAAGTTTAGAAAGTAAAGAAAAATATTCATTGTGCATTTGAAATTTATTCAATGAACAATTCAATTTTTTTCATAATTATTATCGTATTAGTTTAAAGATATAAAATATAATATAGTAGCGTATAGTATATATTATAGGATGATAAAATATATAATAGTTTTATATGCATATATATATATATATATATATATATATATGTGTGTGTGTGTGTGTGTGTGTGTGTGTGTGTGTGTGTGTGTGTGTGTGTGTGTGTGTGTGTGTGTGTGTGTGTGTGTGTGTGTGTGTGTGTGTGTGTGTGTGTGTGTGTGTGTGTGTGTGTGTGTGTGTGTGTGTGTGTGTGTGTGTGTGTGTGTGTGTGTGGTGTGTGTGTGTGTGTGTGTGTGTGTGTGTGTGTGTGTGTGTGTGTGTGTCTGTAATGATATTATCAAATAGCTTTTAGTGATCAAATAAAAATAACAATTGTTTTTTAAGAAAGGCTGTCAAGAAATACTTTTAAAAGCTTAACAATCAATAAAAATTCATCAGCTATTGTTTATAAAGTTATTTAGAAAATAAATCACAAAACAATAGAACTACATAAATAGTGGTTCATTGATTAGAACATTAAATATAATATTTTATCATCCAATATAAGAGGATCCTAACTGTAAATATGGAGCCAATCCAAAATATACGGTTGGGAAAGCTAATACAACGCTCGCTGGGTAAGCTAGTTTACCATACATGTTATCAATTTGTGCTGTTTGAATTTTTACCTTCAGTGTATCAATCTGTGCTAAAAACTTCATTACAAACAAATCATTTGAAAGTGTAACGATTTCACAAATACTTTTCACAAATCCTGATAAGGGCAACAAATACTGTATAAATTGAAACAATACTACTTAAATAATGTTACTTGATAAAAGACATAAAACTAATTTATAAAATCACTAATTGATTATCTACTTGATGGAAAGTTAGACAATGCAGGCTTTACTGCTAAATGGCAATACTAAGGTACTTTATGCCACTTTACGATGTTATTACACTTAACCCAGTTCCAAGCGTACCTACGCTGTTTACGTCAGTTAACGGTTACGTTGGTGCGGTTATGTATGCTTGGGGGACCACGAAGATATTCACACCTTCAGGGATTTTGCTAGCATTTGGTAAAGTTGTGAATAAACACTTTAGTACACAACCTTCAAGTTCTATTTATATTAATTAAAAGAACCTCTCGCCACAAATTCAACAAATTTTATTTAACCTTATGTACATTTCGAGTTATCAGTTACTAGTTATTTGTAAAAATACCTCTGAAGATGATTACTTTGTAATCGAAATGTACATAAGGTATTTAAAATTTATTGAATTTTGGGTGAGAGGTTGTTTTATTAATTATAAACATTTACGCCACAGTTGCTTCAAGTTGTTTTCAAGTTGTATGATTGGGCATAGTTACTTTTCTATAAGTTTAATGTGTGCAGTGTTACTCATGTATTGTAACAGAAAATAAGCAAGTAATTATTGGTTGATTGATGAAAGATTGAAATAAATATATTCAATAAAATACTTTTGTTTGTGTTTAGAGGATAAGATTATGTATTTAATTTTGATCGAATATTTCTATAACAAAATCTTGATAATGGAATTATTATCAGATAAAAATATTAGACCTGCAATTACTAAACGTTTGAATGATATTTACTGTGGAATAACCTCATTTAAATAAATAAGCATAAACAGCATTAGACTTAAATACTATATAACCTATTTAAACGTATAGCATTATTTTCAGAAATATGTATTATTACAGTTTTTTAATAGACAAAATAATTTTGTACAGTCTATCGATAGTTTGGGGATGTTTTATAGTTTTTTATTGTAAATTTGTAATTACTGGGAATGTACGCGGGACGTTAAGAGGATGAACAATGTTTTTTTACAACTGAATAAAAATAAAGGATGTCTTTTCTCATCATTGTAGTACCTAAATATATTTTTCCATGCTGTAGCTGCTGATGTAAAGTGCAGCGGCCAGAATGTCCGATGCAAAGAATCTGGGTAATTGTACAGAATACCAGAATCAAACCTAACCGGGTTAAATAATTGACTAAATTTATATATATAAAATTTTTAAAACATTATAATAATAATAATATTAAAACTAGGGTAAATAATAGTAAAATGAAGAAAATTAGAAATAACTTTAGACTTAAAAAACATAAATTATAAGCAATAAGAAAAATTATCACTTCAAAGTGGATAGCCTAAATTATGTAAACAAAAAAAAGACGGTAATTGTGTAGTATAACAAACTAGGCCTAGATGCCGGCTATTAAAATAATTGTACTTAAAAATAATCAGGAATAAAGAATGTAAATTAAGATGTGAGGAAAGTAAATTAGGCCTAGCTAAGGAAAATAGTATTTATGTAAAAGTAAAGATTAAATGTTAAAGTGTAATAGCCTAAGAAATTAGGTTATAATAGAAGAAGTCATATTTGATTTCGGAAAAATCCGCTTAGGGCATTGATTATAAATCTTGTCACTACGAAACGAAAGCGCTACAGTCGAACTTTGGATTAAGAATGTTAAAAAGTTAATTAAATTAAATGAGAAGAAATAAAGTAAAATATGTTATTAAATAAAAGGTAAAAATGCAAAGGACACATCAGAATACAGAAACGCCTTTTATAAAAAGGGAAACTAATCTTAGTTCAGAATTTCCGAACAAACAAAGTCAATTGCCATGGCAACGGCTTTCTGATTGGTCAAAAGTTGAAAAATGGATACTGGGACGTGGGAAGTTTGAAATTGGAGAGGACGGGCCTCACAAAAGAACGCTATCCAAGATCAGAATGCATTAGGCTCTCAAAGCGAGCAGACGTGTTGTTGTACCATGCGATCAAGACAAGAAAAAATGTGCTAAAAACAGAGTAAAAAGTGCTACGATGTGATCAGGGGAAGGAAGATATATATGAGCAAGGGCTCATATATACCCAGAACAAAATTTCGACCACCAAAATGCAAAATTAAAGAAAATAAGAAGATTGACCGAAATTATGGAGAGACGCCTACCTACCAAGACCCTTGAAGCTGTAACAGGACCGACAGATGACAACATTAATGAAGATAAAAAGATTTCTACAGTACAAGGTTATATAATCAATTTAATTACTCTTTTTTAAATAACATTTTACTTCAAATTATATTAACTTAATTTCAAAATTAAATAAGATGGGAATAACCTAAGGGACTGATTAGTCAACTCTCTTAGGTTACCCAAATTTAAGTAATAAAGATTCAAAATTGACTTTCCATTCCCATCGCTGTGGGAATGTATGGATTAAGTATAAAGATGTATATCTTATATGGCTTTTTCTAAGTGAATTTCTAATGAATAACTTCCAAAGAAGTTAATTGTGTTGTTGCTCATTGTTTTAGCTACATTGTTTGAAGTGCAAACTTGAAAATAGCCACAGCAGTTTCTTTACAGACGTGCAGTTTCACAACTACAAAATACTGTATTTAGCTCTGGCTGACTAAGTTTCTAAAAAAAGTAAGGTTTTGAAATGTACCTCACAACGTTGAATTTCAAGCATTATGGAATAATATTACTGTCGTGCATTAACATTTTGGCTTAGAAAGTTATATTTCTAAGAGCAATAAGTAGGCTAAAGTTATACGGTTTTTATTATTTGTAAAAACGTTTTAAATGTAGGCTACATAAATTAGAACATAAATAAAACAATGTTTAAACTATTATAGAATGTTTTAAGCATTTTCAGTTACACAAATATTTATTATTACAGAAAGGACTAATGGGATTCAAAATTAATTAGGAAGTGTAGAGTTTTTTTAATATACGGTAGACAATATTTTATTAAAATTTTATTTTGTTTCTAAAATTTCTCAATGATATTTTGATGAATAATTAAATTAATAGCAGAAGGATTCACAAGCTAAAGTTTATATTTTAGTTGATGTGCTTTTGCTTTTATTAGTAAACTTATTCATAAAGTAATGTTCCAACGTCTAGACAATAATTTTTAAATATATCGAATTATCAATTTTTACGATTTTTGTTTTCTTAACTAACGTTTTATTTGAAAAGTTTAGAAAGTAAAGAAAAATATTCATTGTGCATTTGAAATTTATTCAATGAACAATTCAATTTTTTTCATAATTATTATCATATTAGTTTAAAGATATAAAATATAATATAGTAGCGTATAGTATATATTATAGGATGATAAAATATATAATAGTTTTATATGCATATATATATATATATATATATATATATATATATATATATATATATATGTGTGTGTGTGTGTGTGTGTGTGTGTGTGTGTGTGTGTGTGTGTGTGTGTGTGTGTGTGTGTGTGTGTGTGTGTGTGTGTGTGTGTGTGTGTGTGTGTGTGTGTGTGTGTGTGTGTGTGTGTGTGTGTGTGTGTGTGTGTGTGTGTGTGTGTGTGTGTGGTGTGTGTGTGTGTGTGTGTGTGTGTGTGTGTGTGTGTGTGTGTGTGTGTGTGTGTCTGTAATGATATTATCAAATAGCTTTTAGTGATCAAATAAAAATAACAATTGTTTTTTAAGAAAGGCTGTCAAGAAATACTTTTAAAAGCTTAACAATCAATAAAAATTCATCAGCTATTGTTTATAAAGTTATTTAGAAAATAAATCACAAAACAATAGAACTACATAAATAGTGGTTCATTGATTAGAACATTAAATATAATATTTTATCATCCAATATAAGAGGATCCTAACTGTAAATATGGAGCCAATCCAAAATATACGGTTGGGAAAGCTAATACAACGCTCGCTGGGTAAGCTAGTTTACCATACATGTTATCAATTTGTGCTGTTTGAATTTTTACCTTCAGTGTATCAATCTGTGCTAAAAACTTCATTACAAACAAATCATTTGAAAGTGTAACGATTTCACAAATACTTTTCACAAATCCTGATAAGGGCAACAAATACTGTATAAATTGAAACAATACTACTTAAATAATGTTACTTGATAAAAGACATAAAACTAATTTATAAAATCACTAATTGATACTCTACTTGATGGAAAGTTAGACAATGCAGGCTTTACTGCTAAATGGCAATACTAAGGTACTTTATGCCACTTTACGATGTTATTACACTTAACCCAGTTCCAAGCGTACCTACGCTGTTTACGTCAGTTAACGGTTACGTTGGTGCGGTTATGTATGCTTGGGGGACCACGAAGATATTCACACCTTCAGGGATTTTGCTAGCATTTGGTAAAGTTGTGAATAAACACTTTAGTACACAACCTTCAAGTTCTATTTATATTAATTAAAAGAACCTCTCGCCACAAATTCAACAAATTTTATTTAACCTTATGTACATTTCGAGTTATCAGTTACTAGTTATTTGTAAAAATACCTCTGAAGATGATTACTTTGTAATCGAAATGTACATAAGGTATTTAAAATTTATTGAATTTTGGGTGAGAGGTTGTTTTATTAATTATAAACATTTACGCCACAGTTGCTTCAAGTTGTTTTCAAGTTGTATGATTGGGCATAGTTACTTTTCTATAAGTTTAATGTGTGCAGTGTTACTCATGTATTGTAACAGAAAATAAGCAAGTAATTATTGGTTGATTGATGAAAGATTGAAATAAATATATTCAATAAAATACTTTTGTTTGTGTTTAGAGGATAAGATTATGTATTTAATTTTGATCGAATATTTCTATAACAAAATCTTGATAATGGAATTATTATCAGATAAAAATATTAGACCTGCAATTACTAAACGTTTGAATGATATTTACTGTGGAATAACCTCATTTAAATAAATAAGCATAAACAGCATTAGACTTAAATACTATATAACCTATTTAAACGTATAGCATTATTTTCAGAAATATGTATTATTACAGTTTTTTAATAGACAAAATAATTTTGTACAGTCTATCGATAGTTTGGGGATGTTTTATAGTTTTTTATTGTAAATTTGTAATTACTGGGAATGTACGCGGGACGTTAAGAGGATGAACAATGTTTTTTTACAACTGAATAAAAATAAAGGATGTCTTTTCTCATCATTGTAGTACCTAAATATATTTTTCCATGCTGTAGCTGCTGATGTAAAGTGCAGCGGCCAGAATGTCCGATGCAAAGAATCTGGGTAATTGTACAGAATACCAGAATCAAACCTAACCGGGTTAAATAATTGACTAAATTTATATATATAAAATTTTTTAAAACATTATAATAATAATAATATTAAAACTAGGGTAAATAATAGTAAAATGAAGAAAATTAGAAATAACTTTAGACTTAAAAAACATAAATTATAAGCAATAAGAAAAATTATCACTTCAAAGTGGATAGCCTAAATTATGTAAACAAAAAAAAGACGGTAATTGTGTAGTATAACAAACTAGGCCTAGATGCCGGCTATTAAAATAATTGTACTTAAAAATAATCAGGAATAAAGAATGTAAATTAAGATGTGAGGAAAGTAAAAGGCACTGGTTTGAGAGTGGTTTTCGATTACGGTGGTAAACTCTTCAACCTTCTGAGATAGAGTTAAACACTTCTTTCCACTCTTCGTAATTTTCTAATTACTTAACTCAATTTCAATTTTGGAAACAAATGAAAGTCGAAGACGTTGTAATGTGTCAAATTTGACGACTGACTTTATTGTTTCTTCTTTTTCCAAACATTCGACTAGATATAAACCTTTTTGGTAACAAAAAACAGTTGCCATTAACTTTCAGGTGTACAGATTTATTTTTTCTTGTGTTTTGAGACTTATTTTGCGTGATTACATCCTATAGATTGGTGCTTCTATAGATGATACGGATGACTATCAGTAAATACCGATAAATTTGTATGTGAGCACCGATTAATATATATATATAGACCAAACGTTTGTGCATTCAAAAACTAAATGGTCCTACACATTTCGTATTTAGCGTGGCTTTATTTTTAGTGCAGTCATCCTTGAATATTCACAGAACACACAAACGTTTTCGGAACATAACGAACCTTTGCTCACATTGTATGCGTTGTGTGGGCTGTGCTTTTACTGTTTCAATGTTGGCGGAACGTCGCAGTGTGCTCTGCGCAAACGTTCTTTACGATCTGGACTGCATGAGTGATTGGAATAACTGTATTTCATACCTATAGGGATGGTGCAGAAGTGGCAAAGTAGATTTGTCTTACTTGGGTCCACTGTATTCAAGCAAGGTAACTCTGCACTACGCCACAACCACTCATTACTACCCTATGTTCACATTAGATACTTATTGCCACAGACTAAGTCGACCTGGGGTTGAAAACGGGCACAATATTCTAAAGAACTACTGGGAATTGAACCCAGAAGCTTTAATTTCATATACTCTGCCCACTTGACCTTCAAGCCAACAACTTCAGTAACTATAATTCCATTAAATTATGTTTAAATGTTAATAAATAAAAACTTAAGAAGAAAATATGCATTCTATATATAACGTGAACACTTCATTATTAATTCATTTAAATATACCCCAACACTTGTAAAATAATAAACCCAACGAATACAATAACAGGGTTATATATGTTTTTTCTTAAGCTAATATTAGTTGCTGAAAACCTATCACAATTAATATTACGTATTTAAAACACACAAAGAACAAGTAAAAGTAGAACTTTTGTTCTTTGCAGTGATGTTACACCAAATTGTTTAAAGATCAATTTGTTTTTGAAAATTATATATTGACGTTAGTTGCGAAATATATTTTTAACACTTATAATTTGTTCATTAAAATATATCCTTGTATTTACGAAGATTGCGTTTATTCATAGCAGGAACTCATTTAGTTACATGTATAAATAATATATATATATATATATATATATATATATATATATATATATATATATGTGTGTGTGTGTGTGTGTGTGTGTGTGTGTGTGTATTTTATTTAAATGTAATCTATATGTATTAAGCAATGTTTAAAAACCAAAAAAGAACCACTTTTGGTCTTAGTGCATAGGATCTACATTTATAGAAAATATTACAGGAAATAGAAAACTATATACTTTCTCAATACAAGACAAAGGAAGCGATGCTCATCATGAGGGATTTGAATACATGAAGTTACGAGAGCACACGTTTGTGTTTACACCGACTAATTTAGATTAGAATTACCACTCAAACAATATTACATTCAGTAGGCCTTTTATTACAAAATTTGTTGTCGAAAAACGTTTTCATTCAAGGATTTTTACTTGTGTTACTCATTTTTCTCCGGAAAATGTTTTTTCAAAGTATTACTCTTCTGCCTATTTTTCTGCCTAAGACGTATCCATACAGACTTAGTTTTCCAGCATGTTTGTTTATTTATTTTTATTTCAGTATAAAAAATTGAAATAACATTTATTTTTTTACTCCGGGCTTACCGATCGTTTCCTGGAATAATTATTGTGGAGGAACTTCAAATTTTCGATTTTCAAAGTCCTCGATATTAACAATATTTAGGTTGTGGGAATAGAGCTGCTATCGACTGTTGAATAGTAGCAGATTGCAAAATAATTATTTACGTCTTACCTTTCAAATAATGTAATCTGTTTAGAAACATTGTCCTATTTCGTGCAAGTATTTTAGTTCCGACGGACAATCCTGAGTATATATTGTTAGTGTACGATTGTTATTTTTGTAAAAAGAAAATATTGGAAAAGAAAACTCTACTATTCTTAAAGAAATTCATATGACAAAGCCACTATTGTAGTCCTATGTCAGACATTCCGACCTTTAAAATGGTATTATATTATTACTAACGATGTAGTTACCGTACCGAGATAAACCTCGCTAAAGCATTGGTTATATTTCATAACAATTTTATACCACATGGAATATTAGAGTCTTGCTGATAAGGTATTACTAAAAGCGTAATGAGAAATATAATGTCTCTAACTTATCTCTAATCATAGTAGTTTATATCCTTAATACTTGTATTCTTATGAGATGTCACTTTTACCACTATATTCTTTATAAAAATCACTACATTCACTATCTGCAACTTCTAAAGCATGGTATCCTCTGGCTTATAGAACAATATACTGTATAACCAAAGGCAGGGCTTGTTGCATTTATTAAAAGGCACGTAACCGTGTTGTTAATCCGTAAATAGATTTATCGCGTGTAGCTAAATGAGTGACATATCAGATTGTTACAGAAAACCGTGCCATTAAAAACGTCGCATGCTTGTAACTGGGCTATTTAATTACTACCTACTATTTTAATTGCTTTACTATGGTACTCTTAGTGCTACTACTAATACTGAAACCATTTTGCTATTGTAATTATTCCTAATTTATTACAGTTACTATTTGATTTCAAAACAATTAGATAATTATTAATAGTGAATACTGTGGTTAATAGAAAAGTAAATTTTAATAAGAGAATGTATACATGATAATATATACTGAAATAATAATACATGAGATTTTAATAACATTATAGAATATGCAATTCTTAACTAGTAATAAAACTGGTTGTGAGATAAATAATCAGTATGTTATAATATCTGTGCATGGTTAAAACACTGACTTGGTCACTATTGTAATGCATGGTTGTGGATGCAAATCACAGAAATTACATTTTGGAACTTACTAGAGTACGATGTTCTACAATGTGCCCGATGCCAGTTTACATTATAATATATTATTATCTGTCTGTGTGTATGCTATTGGTATTACTTCTAAAACTAGGAAAATATTTTTGGTTCTAAGAATTATCTATCTATCTTTTCCACTGTCTTATCTATAGTACTATGTATCATATAAAGTAACTGCAAGCACAGAAACAAGACATCCCTGCAATACAAATAGGTTTTTTATTACATTTTATCACTGATGTTGCGGATTCTGCAATAGGGTTGAGACTCTAAGCCTTAATGGAAGCCTGATTTGATTTGTTCATCCAGCTCCGACGCTTTGAATAAATAAAACACAATCTCCCTTAATAATGACTTATGTTGTAAGACCAAGTTACAATTCACGAAAAAGTTTAAGAACAGTTTTATATTGTAGTAAGTTGGAACATAAACAGAAATGTAAAGCAAAGAATATAATTTCGTAAAGTCTTTTGAAACACCTTTTGGAAAATATAATTGTGCTGCGTGGGTAAAGTATATAATCAAATTAGACATCAATAATCTTTTATTCAAGAAGCGAAATTATATGCATGAGTGTCAGATTTAGAACAAAATTTTGTAATTAGTAAATATTCCTCTACGTACATTTAATGAGATGAAAACATCAGTTATTGTATAAAATGTTAATAGGATAATTTTGAAATTTCTTATTAGATTCATTTTAAACACGAGATATTTTCCTTTACAAATGGCATGTATTGAATTGGTCTAGTTACATGCTATTGATCTGATAGAAACTAATTGGCCTAAAACTTATATTAGCATTTAAGTAAAGTTTTCCCAAACATAAATACATTTGTAATTTCTAGTTTGCTCCTTCTTTATATGATACCTATGCTGCTATTTAAAACATATAATTTTCTGAATGAGGTAAGAATTTTATACCACGTATTGACTCCTGTCAAACGATACAATTTCCTGGAGAAATTTACAAAATGAAGGTACTAAGTTGTCGAGTTTTTACTCTACAGAACTTGAAAATATTAAACTCCATGACTATTCCACCTTTCTATTTAGTATACTTCACTAAGAATTCTAATTCCACCTGGTATGTCTTGCAATAAATGTTTGCATTTATATTGGAGGTTTTATTTCAATGATGCAATATTTGAGCAAATCCATGCCACAAAATATATTTATTACTTTGAAAAGGAAGACAATTTCGTATATTTTATAACAGTTTCAATTTCAAATTTTGATGCTAATATCTTCGGGTGTCTGGGCAATAGCTCGCTATATACAAAGAAATAGTTTGCACTTAAACCCAGATATGACTAGTCTAATGTTTTTATTAGCTACGTTAATATTTATTATTTTTAAATTTTTTAAAATTCTTTTCAAAAATGATATGCATTATCTTTCACTTGTAATTTGCTTTATTTTTGCGCTGTGTTTTTTTATCATTATAATGCATGGAAAACCTTTATTTATCTTGGAATACAAGTAAGGTTGTCATACAGTCTTTAATACTTTTGAGATAAATATCAAAAAAATATTAATTGATGAAAACACTAACAAATTAATCACGCTAGCACTCTTGGAACAATCAATTGAAAACATCAAAGCCGTTTCAAACATCTTGTGTTTTCCAAGATAAAAAATCATGAAGATACAAGTGACATAATAGAACAAGAATCACGGATATTTTATAAATAATATTGTTTGAGTTTGAAACCCTAAATTCTTTAACTTACTACAAACAATAAACTAATTTATGTTAGCTATAAAACATGTGCATTGTTTTTTTAAAAAATATTATAATTATAATATTTAAAAATTGGAATCTATGCATTAAATTAAAAATAGCACCTTTGATCATAAAAGTCTTTAAAAGGTATGTATTCCACGAGGCCATTGTGGAACAAAAAATGAAAAAACACAACAAAAACCATTAATCACAGTGAAATAAATTTATCAATGTTTCTGAAGATGGTTAATTTATTACGTACATCAAGTATAGATACATAACGTTGATGAATGAATAAAACCTTTTTGAGTATTTTTGTATTTTTTGTAATACTTTTAAATATACCTTAAAATAATTATGTTAGTTTTTGTTAATATTCGGTTTATTGAAACGTTATAGTATATTGAAAACGTTTGCTATTATCATCATTCATTAGTTAAATGTGACAATTGTAAAGATAAATGGCTACTTTGTACTGGAAGTAACAAATTTTGTATTTTTGTTATACATAGAGTTATCTTTTTTACCAAAAGAATTTTTCAATTTATAAGCTTCCCAACTCATTATTAAAAATTTACTTTACTTTCATTATCAATATATTTATACGTGTATATATATATAATATTAAATCTTTACCAATACAATTCTCAAATTACCTTTAAAATAACATTATTAGAAAACCAATTAGTTTCATACTGAGTAGCACATCCAATACCCCGGGAAAACAATTATTAAAAGAGTGGATTTGTTTATTTAGCCAAAAATACAAAGCATTATTTAGCGCATTAAGTCTCAAGAGTGGGTATTGGCTAGTAAGTAAGTAATTAAATGTATTTTTTGTAATACTCTTAAATATACTTTAAAATCAAGATGTGAGTTTGATTAATATTCTGTTTATTGAAACGTTGTCGCATTTTGAAAACTTTTGCTATTCTCATAATTCATTAGTTAAATGTGATACTTGTAAAGATAAATGGATACATTGTACTGTAAGTTATAAATGTATTTGTATTTTTGTTATACCTACAGTTGTTATCTTTTTACCAAAAACATTTTTCAATTTATAAGGTTCCCAACTCATTATTAATAATTTACTTTATTTTCCATATCAATATATATGTATATGTGTGTATAATATTAAACCTTTTTATCTTTACCAATACAATTCTCAAACTACATTTAAAATAACATAACTTTATTAGAAAACCAATTAGTTTCATACTGAGTAGCACATCCAAAACCCCGGGAAAACAATTATTAAAAGAGTGGATTTGTTTATTTAACCGGAAATACAAAGCATTATTTAGCGCATTAAGTCGAAAAAACAAAAAAAGGTTTTCTGAAGGGTGAAAATTATTTCCCTTTGATGTTAAAGATGCCCTAAAAAAGGGCCGTGAAAGCCGATAGTAATAAATCGAAAACGTCAACCAGTCTACAAGGCTTATCTGGAAATAAGAAATTTTAGGAATCAATTTTAAGTCGTTGATTAGAAAAAACAGGAAGTAATTAAGAAGAAATGCGGAATCATCTGAAATCGAAAACGGTTTTATTACGACTTACAAAATGAAGGATACCGTTTTTAGTCTACAAGAGAACATGTTTAAGAGTAGCATTATTACCGGTAACACATATCTAAATACATAAACGAAATAATGTTTTAGAGGATTAAGATACATTCTTTTCCTTAAAAACAATGAATAACAAGTGAAAAGTTATTTCAAAATACACTATCATTATATTTGTTTGTAATATAATTTTCCCTAAATTAATTTACAACCCTGGCAACTGTTAGAATAAAATATACTTTCTCCACAACATGCGGACGGCTATTATCATGTACTTTGTAAACACTTTTAGTACTTTATTTACTAGAATATTATTGTTAGAATAAAAGTTATAATAAGAATAATTCAGTCAATATTTCACTGTTGCTTGTAAATAACACCATTAAAGTTATTTTTTCAATAATCCACATCTCTATTAAATAAAATTATTATTATAAAGGCACGTAATACGAAGTAAATTTGTTTGCACAAATTCAACTTGTTTCTTTGTATTTTTCTTTTAATGTTTTATAGCTAATCTAAATTATCATTATTGTACCTATACTTAAGATGTTCTCGCTAATAAAGATGACATTTTAAGGTGTTGTAAACAAGTTATTGACATCAGTGAGGTTAAAAGAGGAACAAGCCCCTAACGATGTATCTCTTGCAGCGCTAGGTCCTGTCACAGGATACCAGAGTAGCCATGGTACTTAACCGTGCACTTGATCTTGAGAGTATAAATACTGTCCTACAAACATGATAAGAACTGTCAAAACACTGACTTGCATTAGACGGCCAGTATTAGATAAATTCGAAATATATGTAGACATATCGGATGCAGAAGCTGTTGATGCATAGAACACTCTGACTATGTAACATCTTTAAAGAAATAACAGTATACGCAAAATCTCGCAAAACCAAATAGACTGTTACGTGATCCGCACTACACCAACCTCGTGGTTTCCTATTTCACCGCATATATCCGAGAGTGGCCGCACTGGATTGGTCACAATTGAAAACGTTTGGGAGCCTTTTCTTAATAACATAAAATATCAATAAACACAACTGAAATAAAAAAAAAACAATAGTGCAATGGCATTGATTTCTGTTCTACGACGTGGTGGATTGCCAGAAGATATTTCACGAAATCGGTAAACAGAAACATGTACCATTTCTACAATTTCAAAGTAATAACTCCAATGGAAAAAGCATGAAACAGCACATGGGCAAAATGGAACGTATTCCGAACATTATCGAATATTGTTTCTGGTTCTAAATGTTGTTCTACTTCGTTATTTTCTTCTGTATAAAAAGGTTCCGTTCAATAAAAGTAGAGTAGCTGAGAAGAAACATATAGAAAAACATTGCGCCTAAAAAATAGCGTGTACTCTGTATATAACTAAAACACATGAAATCTTACTAAAAGTGTAACAATATCGGATTTTGTCATGAGGTATCTCCTGTTAAGTGTTTATTGGTATGTGAGGTGACTCACTTTTATAGTTTTAATGATATTAGGTTTGCGTAAATAGTTTTATTGGTGAAAGCACAATGAAAACTGGTTTGTTTTGTTTCAGAATTAAAATAATATTGTCGTCAAATAATAATAACATAAACCTTAAATAGTAATAAAAAATATCAACTTTAAATAATATAGATTTTACACAAGTAATTTCTTTCAAGAGCTTTAATAAATATACGTGGTGTGTATAAATTTGTATATAGAGAGTTAATGCATATTATGAATGTATTTTGTGAGATCAATTTAAATATTCAATATCTTATAATAGTGAACTCTGGAACATAATTAGAACCACTTCAGCGTTATCAATCTCGGAATACTGTGTATACTCTTATGACAAATATTCTTAATTGATTATCATCACCAAATGATTAACTGATGATGAAAAACCGCCTCTTATTTAAGAAAGCTCTGTATTTAATATTTTCTCAAGGTTTCAGTAAGTAGTATTTTTTAAGTATTTTCAAGAGTAACAAAACTTTTTCAGCCATAAAATACGTTTTAGCTCATATCAGACCATTCTCAAAATCAACAATTATTTTATTGATATTTTGGGAAAACATTTGTTTCAGAGAAACGTTGGTGCAATTCTAGAATCATTATCTACGTAAAATCCGCGACTATGTGAATAAATAAATCACATTGTTATTAAGGTAATATTTCACAAAAAATGGCATAATATAGTTCTGATAATGCCCATGTATTAAAAAGTAAAAAAAACGTTTGCGTATTATGTCGAAGGACGACATAAAGCACATGGTAAAATTTTGGATCTAGTGATCTCTTAACAGAAGTTGATATTAGAAGTTGAGGCATGTGATTTTCCAATTGTAAACTTCCAGATTAATAATTCATATTAGACAACAATACATTATGATATATCGAAATCTATTTAAATTATAATATTACTAATCAACAATTGTATAATATAAACTACCCACCCTTCTTGTAAAGACACACAAACCCGTGTGCTAGTTCTTAGCACTGACTCATGTTACATTGCAGTGATGAATATACCGTCTGAAACCTCCTGTCGGTGTTATGGGTACAGTCACCGCACTAACAATGATTAATTGACTCAAGACACTCAGTTAATGAATAGCCTGTCTCTTCCAAGGATTGAACATAGTCAAGAAGTATATGGTTTTTAGTGCGAATACAAACATAAATATAAACGCAATACATGGCATCGTGACGTATTCTGTATTAATAGTTAAACCTAGTCATTTATTCAATATCTTGTAATATTAATGTAAGTATTGCATACTAATTAAAAGCTTATACGTTTTTGTATAATTGCTGGCTTTTAGACGAAATTCCGATGGAATAACTCTCGTTATAATGTATTTCGCTCATTCAATAATTACTTCACTATGCCGTCGGCTGCACACTTTAAAAGATAAAGTATTTAATATATATTCGAAATATAAGGATAATTCTATATTAAAAGTTGTAATTATGATTTTTATATACTAATTAGAACCGTTTCCGATTCATAAGTACTATCGATAATAAGCCACAACCTACCAGATAATTTTAAACGTCTTAAAAATTTATTCTCTAATCTTAAAAAATCTCAATGTAGTTGCTTACTTTTAGTAAACTTTACTACACCTATATGTCACTATATAACTATAAAGTCTATATTAAATATTATATACTTCTTTAGGATCCATCAATCTCACGTACAAATATTATTATCGAAAAATAATTACCCTAATTCCAATTGAGGTATATTGCCCCTCACAAAAACACATTCTTAAACACTAAAATGTTTTAATTGTAGTGAATAAGGTGTAAAATGTTTTTCGAGGGTAACAGCTATACAAGCATTTTTTACCTAAGGTAGACATACAAAACCCTGGTCGCAGCTTGTTACAATGAATTCGGTAAAGAACAAAAAGTTGGACTTTCAGTTTCAGTTACCACTAATTATTGATTATGGTGAAACAGATTTTACCCACTTTTACATTGTGCTGCGTTAAAACGTTCTATTATTACGTGATACTTGTGAAAAGGAGAAGTCACACAGAACCTTCCATACATACAACTCGGCATGTTTTTGAATTTAATCGTAATAAAAGTGGCCTAAGAAACCTTTTACTATCCGGTCTTCTCCAGAAAAATATTAACAAACTCCTCAATAGATTTCGCTAAGATATAGTGGCAGGATTTTCCAGAGCTTCGGATCTGTTGACTGGCCAGACAACATCTACGAAAAGTTGAAAAACGTTAGTTGATTTTTTAATATGTTTAAATATTTTTTTCTGGACAACAAATATACTTTACTTTCAATTTTACATACATACATATAATTAATCACTTAAACAATAGTTTATGACTATCCGAAAGTTTGGATTAGTTAAGATTCACAGAACGTAATGGAACACAAAATTAATAAATATAAGTTACATTCCAATAAAGTCTTCCTTACCTTTCTACATGACAGTTTATTATAGTGTATTAAAATCAAGGCAGCAGGTATGTCATACACTCATACAGAAGAAGGGAACTAGTCTTTACAGTATAGGTTTACAAGAAAATTGTTAAGGTTACGACAAATATATTACATTTAATGACTCACCATTATTTCTCATAATATTCTCCTTATCACCTTCCAATACGACTTACAAATCGACCTCTGTAGCTTTCCAAATATAAATACTTACTATGTAAGATAGATCTTCGCTCCACTCAATGCTGATATGTGAGCCATGCACGTATATTATTGTATAAGTTCAAGTCCACAACGAACTGTTCAAGACAAATTAAAACATTAGGAACATACGATAAAACATAAAATATGTAATAATCGATTATGTAATTTATCGAACAGCTATATTGTCAGTAACTAAGTTTAAATATTTTGCTTAGTTTCTGATAATTCTCTATTCGATAAGATACAAAATTGACGATTAGATGTTTTATGATGTTTTTCCTTTACGACAGACGTTAAACAGAAGACAATAAAGTACATATTGTTATGGATTTTTTAATGTAGTATTGTTGTCTCTAATTGTTGACGTTTTTGTTTACTAATGAATTTCGTTAATAATATTTGTTCATATCTCTTTATATTAAAAATCAATCTAACATCCCCTAATTAAAGTAATTTGGACTGAGGAATTTAATTACATTTAACTATGAAACGAATAAAAAGATTTAATTCAATGAGGGCCCAAAGAATTGAGAGTTAAATAAATATCAATGAACCTAAATAAACATTAAATCTAGTATAATCTATTCAATAGATCAGAGGTTGTACTATATGACTTACGGAGGTTATTATATTAGTACCAATTCAACAAATTTCTATAAAACTACTTCTTCTCCCTCAGTAAGTAGGACTACAGTGCACTATCTCTTTCTTCGCAGTTGTGATGCTTGTGTTGATTGGCTGTGGTAAATATGAGGGGCTTTGTGATGCATCTACTAACCCATTGTTGTGTATTATTAGTCAAATTTCGAAGTTACCATTGGATATGAGCCCTTTAGACCAAGTAACTAATTAGAATCGTTTAAGATGTATTTATATAGCAGGATTATACAGTGTCATCCCAAAAGGATGATACATTTTAAAAACATTGTAACTGAAAAACTATAAAAGATAATTTAATTTACAAATGGAAACTGTACAGGAAAAACGGGAGCATTTTTGATACCTTAATAAGTTTCTATGTGGTGCCCATTTGTGGCTTGGAAGAACTCGAATCTCTAGTCGATCTCATCCGTTGTGCGTTTAATCATTTCTGGATCCATAGATTGAGGGCGTCCGTGATGCGCTTGCGCAGATGCTCCAGTCACGTATCTTCTCAGTGTAGACTATGTTCTTTATGTAGTCCTATGAAATGAAATCAAAAGGGGTAAGGTCGGAGCTTCTGGGTGGCCAATTAATATGTGCATCTCAGCCAAACCAAACATTTGGAAACGTGGTACTCACGGCATTACGTACAGCTAGAAGATGGTGAGGGGGGGGGGGCTCCATCTGGCATAAAAATGTCACGTTTTCTAGTATGTTGTTCGATTTCGTCAATCTGAGAAAACACTTATAGCATGTCCAGATAAATTAAACGTGTAATTGTTTTTTGAGAAAAAAAGCCCTATCTATTCTGCACATGTCAGGCAATCCCTATACTATAAAAATATCCCGTCTTTTCTGTACATTTTCCATTTTTAATCATTATATTATACAAAATGGTATTTGAGTTACGATTTTTTTCAATCAAGGAAAGATGTTTTGGGTGACTCTGTATATTATCTTTCACTTGTAGTTTGTTTTATATTTAAGCTGATTTTTTTAATCATTAAAATACATGGAAAGAATTCTATTCATCTTGGAATACAATTAAATTTCGCATATAGTCCTTAATACTTTTGAGATAAATATCAGAAAATATCAATTAATGAAAACACTAAGAAATTAATCACGCTAAAACCCTTGGAACAATCAAATGAAAACATCAAAACCGTTCCAAATATCTTGTTTTCCAAGATAAAAAATCATGAATATACAAGTGACATAATAGAGTAAGAATCACGAATATTTTATAAATAATATTGTTTGAGTTTGAAACCTTAAATTCGTTAACTTACTACAAACAATAAACTAATTTATGTTAGATATAAAACATGTGCATGAGTTTTTTAAGATATTATTATTATTATATTTAAAAATCGGAGTCTATGCATTGCAAAACCTTTGATCTCAACAGTCTTTAATAAAGTATGTATTCTATCGAGAAATTGTGGAATAAGAAATGAAAAAACACAAAAAACCCATTACAAGCAATGAAGTAAATTTATCAGTGTTTCTGAAGATGTTAATTTATTACGTATATCAAGTATAGACACATAACGTTGATAAATAAATACATTTTTGTTTTATTATTTTGGATTATTTTTAACTGTAATAGTCTTATATAGACCTTAAAATAAAGATGTTGCTTTGATTATTATTGTGTTTATTGAAACGTTGCAGCATAATGAAAACGTTTACTATTCGCATAATTCGTCTGCTAAATGCGGCACTTGTAAAGATAAATGGTTACATTGTACTGTTAGATGCAAATTTTTGTTATGCCTAGAGTTATCTCTTTTGACCAAAGACATTTCAACATTTCAATTTATAATGTTTCAAACTCATGATTATCACTTTACTTTTTCTCTCTGAAAAAAAAAAACAAAAAAATACAATATATATATATGTATATATATATATATATATATATATATATATATATATATATATATATACATATATTTATCGCAATATGTATTCTTGTGTATTAATAAAAATCTAAGTCAAAATACAAATACAAGTATTATAATTGAATTTACATTTCAAAGCTTTTCGTTGGCTAACAGTACCAACATCATCATATATACACATAATAATTAACCTCTTTATCTTTAAAAAGACAATTCTCACATTAACTTTAAAATAACCTAACTTTATTAGAAACGAATTCAGTTCTTACTCAATAGAAAATCTGAAACCCCTGGAAAACCATTAGTAAAAGATTGGATTTATTTATTTTGCCAGGAATACAAAACATAATTTAGCCAAAAAAGTATCCTTAATAAAGTCGATAAAACATCAAAGGTTTTCTGAAGGCTGAAAATGGTCATCCTTTGAGGTTAAAGATTAGCTCAAAAGGGTCGTGAAAGCGGATAATAATAAATCGAAAAGGTCGACCTGGCTACAAGACTTAATTGGAAATAAGATATTTTAGAAACCAATTTTAGGTCGTTGATAAGAAAAAAAGGAAGTAATTAGGAAGAAATACGGAAGTAAATAAAAATGAAAAGGGTTTTATTATAACTATCAAAATGGTGGCTCTCGTTTTTGGCCTAGAAGAGAACATGTTTAGGAGTAACAATAGTATCGGTAACACATATTTAAATACATAAACTAATCGTTTATGACTCACTGATATGTGAGCAGTGCACGTATATTGTCGTAAAAGTTCGAATACATAACGACCTGTGCAAGACACAAATTAAAACATTAGAAACATACGACAAGATATGTAATAATAGATTATGACTCACTGATATGTGAGCAGTGCACGTATATTGTCGTAAAAGTTCGAATCCATAACGAACTGTGCAAGACACAAATTAAAACATTAGAAACATACGACAAGATATGTAATAATAGATTATGACTCACTGATATGTGAGCAGTGCACGTATATTGTCGTAAAAGTTCGAATTCATAACGAACTGTGCAAGACACAAATTAAAACATTAGAAACATACGATAAGATATGTAATAATAGATTATGACTCACTGATATGTGAGCAGTGCACGTATATTGTCGTAAAAGTTCGAATCCATAACGAACTGTGCAAGATACAAATTAAAACATTAGAAACATACGATAAGATATGTAATAATCGATTATGTAAGTTATCAAACAGCTATACTGTCAGTAACTAAGTTTAAATATTTTACTTAGTTTCTGATAATTCTCTGTTCGATAAAATAGATAATTGAGGATTAGATGGTGTATGATGTATTTCTCTACAACAGACGTTAAACCAAAGACAACAAAGTAAGTAAATATTGCTATGGATTTTTTATTGCAGTGTTGTTGTCTCAAACTGATGAAGTTTTTTGTTTACTGATAAATTTCTAAAATATTATTTGTTCATATCTCTTTATATTAAGAATCAATCTAACATCCCCTAATTAAAGTAATTTGGACTGAGGAATTTAATTACATTAACTATGAAATGAATAAAAAGATTTAATTTAATAAGGGCCCAAAGAATTGAGAGTTAAATAAATATCAATGAACGTAAATAAACGTTAAATCTAGTATAATCTATCCAATAGATCAGAAATTGTACTATATGACTTAAGGAATCTATCATATTAGTAACTATTCATCTGTTTCTGTAAAATTACCTCCTCTTCCTCAGTAAGTCGGACTGCATAGCAATATATCTTTTTCGCAACTGTGTCTTGATTGGCTCTGATGAAAATAAGATGCGTTGTTGATGCATCTACTAGTCTTGTTTTGTAATCTTTGACAGATATCTGAGTTAATATTGGATATGGGCCTTTGGATCTAGTAACTAGTTACAATCATTAAAGATGTATTCTTTTAGCAGGATTATACAGTGTCATCCAAAAAAATGCAATTATTTAAAAAACAATTTAACTGAAAAACTATAAAAGAAACTACAAAGAAACTGTACGGGAAAACGGGAGTCTTTTTGGTACCTTAGTAAATTTTTATGTGGGGCCCATTTGTGGCTCGGGAGACATCGAACCTCTAGTTGATCTCACACATAGCGCGTTTAATCATTTCTGGAGCCATAGTATTGAGGGTGCTCCAATCACGTACCTTCTCAGCTTAGACGATGTTTTTTATGTAGCCCCATAGAAAGAAATCCAAAGTGTAAGGTCAGGGCTTCTGGGCGGGCAAGCAATAGGTGTATCCCTGCCTATCCAACCATTAGGAAACCTAATACTCAGGGCGTTACGTACAACTATAAGATGATGAGGGGTAGCTCCATCATGCATAAAATTGTCACGCTTTCCAGTATGTTGTTCTGTCAATCTGAAGAAACACAAAGACTTCTAGCATGTCCAGATAAATTAAACCTGCAATTGTTCTTCGAGCAAAAAAGAAAGGCCCCATTTATTCTGCACATCTAAATATCAGACATTCCCTATAGGATAAAAATATCCCTTCTTTTCTGTACATTTTCCTTTTGTAATTATTAAATCTTGAATAGTTTTTTTACTTACGATTTTTTTAAATCAAGGAAAGTTTTTTTTGGAGTACTGTATTATTTAACGGGTAATTAGGGTTTCCAATTTGATATATCAAACGCATACATTTAAGTTAATAGAGCTTAGCTGGTGAGAACAATTCACAATGGTAATAATGAAAACAATGTATACAAAATCTCACTACAGAATAGATTTTTAAAACAAACAGACCAAATTCGTCGATGATGTCGCCTTCATCAGTGCTTGGATACTACTGATGCTTGGCTACAACCATTCCAAAAACGTTTCCTTACAAAAATGTCTGTCGAGGAATGTAGAAGACAAATGGTCATTAAAAATGGTCATAAATTAAGAGTCTGAAATTATAAATACTGGGTTAAAAATTAAATTAACTTATCTAAGGAGCTGTGGCGTATTTAGTTTTAAAGGAATTAAACCTCCAATCATTGAAAACCTGTTACATGTAGAGTAAATGTAATGTAACAGTGATGTACCGAAATGGATTAAGCATACAATGTGTATAAAAGCTGTAATTTAAAACAAAGTTATAATTTTCAAATATGCAGAGAATAAATATACTTGTCACATTCTGATAATGTAATAATAAATATTCGGACAAGATACGTGTACGTGCTGCCTATATCTGCACTCAAGTCTCTTGAGTCTGTCGATTTGTTTCTAAACCTCGGAAACTTAATTTCGTTCCAAATTGCCCCAGGGGGACAACTGATAACGTAAACAGCTTTGGAATCACCTTCAAATAAACACATCTGCCTTGGAGCCTCTCGTGATATATCTGTAACAGCATCCCGTGGCTTTATAACTCGTCTGTTTAAAACAATAATATTAGATAACATTGTACATTGCAAACAAGGTTGTAAGTATGCTAATGATGTGTAATAATAATGAACAATACGATCAACAGCTTAAATTTATCTTTGATTACTTTAATTTAAAAGCTCTTTTATAATTTCATTGTTTTATGTTGTTTATCAAACTATACGACACACGAGATCATAATTGTAACTATGATAACAAGGATATTTGAAAAAAAACTAATCTTTAAAAATAATGCTAATACTGGTGCTGTATAGCATAAATAGGATTTATAAATATTATATTCTTTAATTATGAATAAAGCATAAGACATTTAATAAAATATTTATCATTGAAAAGTATCAGTGATAATTTCAAATATCAATGTTAACTTTCAATTAACGTTGAAACCTGTTATATTCCAACAATCTTTAAATCCTACAAAAATCAAATTTCTTTGAAAACAAAGCAATAATGTAACGGACATCACTATGAATTTTATTTTAATACTTTCTTAGCCATACACACACACACACACACACACACACACACACTCTCTCTCTCTCTCTCTCACACACTCACACACACACATACACACACACACACACACACACACACACACACACACACACACACACACACACACACATATTTATATATATATATACATACTCACATACACACACAGACACACACACACACACACACACACACACACACACACACACACACACACACACACACACACACACACACACACACACACACACACACACACACACACACACACAAGCACACGCGCTGGCTCAACCTCACATACAATCGTGCAAATATGCTATATAGTTTTTTCATTTTAACATGCTTTTTATCTAAGCCTCTAAGACTAAATGAAGGGTTCGTCGATACGATGCATGAAAGTAAAGGCCCGAAAATCTGACTTTAAGGCAAAATTTCTCAATCCGGGGTGCTCGGGAGTAATGAGTGCGGACACAAATGTTAGTATTTAAATCTGTGTTACAATATTATGTAGAAAATAATATTTTAAACTATTACGAATGTCTATTATTAGATATATTGTTTGGTTTACCATCAACACAGAACCTCGAAGTCTTCAAACCCTCTCTTCGGTGACTCTGGTTGCTTGTATTCAAGGCGACTCTGGTTATCTCTGGCAAGTTCACACCCTAGTAAGTCTCTAGGTATTATTCTATTAAAGTTCCACTTCTCTTCCAAGCAAATAACATATTCTTTCAATGCTCCTTATTTACAACGAAATAAGATCTTAGAGAGATAACACATCTTTTGTAACTGATTGTTTTACACAACTTGTCAACATTCTGGAAATTAAAGATACCGTCGTGTTTCCCAACCAATGAGTCTTAATCTACTACCAATTCTAATAAATTAAAGGTTGTATTTTGACAATGTAGCAAGGATTTAATGTTAATAACGTAACATTTATAGGAAGAAGGGAGTATGTATTTAAGAAACCAGAATGTCACACTCCTGAGTGTTATTCTTTTAAATATTAGCATTTTGTTTTTTATCTTTACCTATTTCTGCTTCAACTCTCTGTCATATTCTTTATTCTCTATCTCTCCCAATAATATATTTAAATTTTTCTTTATATTGTTAGCTTCCGGCCTTAGGCAATGATCTTATCACAGGTTATTTTATTCTCATTTTCCTAAGTAAATAAATCGCTTTTACAATTTGTGTCGTTACGACAAGTCTCGACGTTGCTCACTTTGTCTATTTTCTGACCTTCTTCATTTGTTATTGTTCCTCCTAGGGATAGTCGTTCTCCAAAGTTACAGGTGTTTCTATAATACATAAATAAACGTATTATTTATTGACTACGACTCTGTTTCCAACAACACAGTTCGCAATAACTTGTTTGTTGCTAACTTCCATCTATCTTTGTGTCCCAAGTACAGAATTATTGCAACTATTCAAGTTGGGAGACCACACGGAAGTGGTTAGAAACTCTTCGAATGTTTGGATTTCTTTGCAGAAAGTATTTTCTTATAGATTTATTTTTTCCCTTTGAAAATTAAAATGTATCCTATTTTTAATAATAATGATAAAACTACGTGCTATTTTTAAAATTCAAAGTAAAACATTTTTTTTTAAATGTTTACCATTATAAAATACAGATAATATGCTCATACGCATGAAAAGAGATTAGGCTTTAAATGGATTTTCCAAAATATGAAATGTTCAGTAATTATAGTCGAATTTTGTTTAGTTAGTTGAATGAAAAAATTAAATACATTCTTGATACTAGTACATCACTTTAAATATTCTAAAACTACTATAAAAACATTTATAATTAACTGGACAATCCAACTATTTGTTATGACGTCATACTAATATCGTAACTACTTAATCAGGTGTAGAAGAGATGGTTTTACAGAGTTTAAAATACAGAAAATATTATCATACGCATGAAAATAGATTCAATGTTTTTCAAATGACATTTCAAAATATAAAATTTCGGTAATTATGAGGCAAATTATGTTTGATTAGTTAACTATAAAAATTAAATATATTTTGAAATTAGCATATGACTTTACATATTCTGAAGCTACTATAAAAACATTTATATTTAACTGGACAATCGAAGTATTGGTTATGACGTCATACTAAACACGACTTGATTCGTAACAACTACGTCAAGTCTAGAGGCGAATGTAACAGAATCGGTTTGAATTATACTTAATCACGTCTGATTGCACTGAGTAACTTCTGCAACTACAAACAGTAATCACAATTAGGTTAAACTGGAAACTAAAATTATCTTTAAAACATCTGTCCCAGGGAGGGGACCAAACTGCATTTGCTAGATGTAAACGTGATACAAATATTATATTGTAAGTGAAAGAGAAAATGCCACTTACTTGATTAATTCCGTTTTATACAAATTATGTCTATATTTGCAACTAGCGCATTGCACTATTATTGTTTAAATTTAACCCTAAATGTAATCTATTTTAATTAAACAATTTAATTAACATTTCACAATATTGTGAGGAGTATTTTCCTAACCGATTAAATTAAATTCAAGTAATAATAATTATTGATTTAGACTCTTCCATTGTATTAATAATTAGATTTATCTTTGTCCATAAAACATGTCAAAAATAAGAAATGAAAAATATAAAAATGATACGAATAATATGTTAATCTTTCATTATTTCGTAAATAGTTGTATTTTATTAACGTTATTCCTGATTATAAATCCCGTAAGCAGTAAATCGAATATCTCGTCTTGCAACGTCCCTTCCCTCTTTTATTTGCTTTATTGATATCCCTTCTCGCAGAATACCAAAATTTTCGTTGTTTAAAAACTTATTTATAAACAAACCAAACATCTGCCAAACCCGCCGCTTGTTAAACCGTGCTAAGATCCCTGAGTTACGTGTATATTTCCCGCTTGTAGGGCCAGGCCCAAAACAAGCCTATTCCCGCTGACTACTATTTAAAATAAGCATAAACTCCACAAAATTGGTTTATCAATTATGTATGGTATAGATATAGTCACTCATGTCATTTCAATAGGCAGCTGGAAAGAAACTCATTTAAATTAATACACAAAATATTCACAGAGTCTTACCACCTGATGATGATCTGCAGAGACAGCAAGGGAACGTGCAAAATATGATCGTGTTTAAATTACCTATTTTAAAAGGTTCCTGTGTCCTTTTAAACAGAATCTGCCAGTAGATAAATCTCTGGACTTTTATACAAAAAAAAACCACTAATCTTTAGGCTAGCTCAATGACGTTAGTTGAGAGAAACTCTTTAAAAACATTAGGTTTTAACTATTATCATTTAGTGAAATTTAATTAAACTTGTTTACTGATTTAATAATCATTTTCATATTAGTTGGAAAAAGCTAAACAGTTTTTATTGATTATTCGACACAGGATGAAATGCAAATACTGTTGATTTTTATAACATATTTAATTTTATTTATTTAAATAAAAAAGAAAATTTATACTTTCAAATACAACACAATTATATTAACAAAACAATTCACTAAATAACTTGTTGTTTTTCATCCTTTAAAATTTTATAATTTCAATTTATATCAATTACATTTACATGTTGTCAAAATTATTTTCCAAATTACACATAATAAAAATTTATCTTCTATATTGAATTGGTAAATTCGTATTTATGACACTTAATTTTTAAATTTATAATATCCAAAAATTCTTATTTCCTTGAAAATAAATGGCTTATGGCCAAAAACCCTTTGTAAGTTTAATATTTATCATTTGAAATATTAGGATCACATAAATTCATTTTATTAAGCATAAATTTATTTAAATTTTATAAAGAGTGAAGTCATTGTTTAGGCTTGAATATTTGTTTGAATTTAATAAAATTAACTAACTAAATTTGACGTAATTGGTATCGAATAAAGATAGTGACTTGCCAAAGATGTTCCTGCCGGTCCTGGAGTCCCTCGTCTGGATTCCCTGGTCCTTGGACATCGGAAGTCGCCATCCCTGGTTCGTCGGTGGTGGTTTACCTCTATTCCCGCGTCCTGGAGGCTGAGTCTGGAGCCTTCATTCCTTGGTAGTCCTAGACGTCGAAAGCGTTGAGGTTTGGTCCATCTGGCCTGGTGACGGTCCTACTCGCGGTCCAGCATAGCGTTCCGCGGCACCTCGTATTACAAATTTATTTCAGACTGTCTCTAAGGTCCTAGAGACCTAGTATATATAGCGGTGAATTTAACCTACCTCACCCCGCCTGCAATACTTGCTATCTTTGGATTTATTCCTTGTACAGGCAAGTCGGGCAACGAACTCGTTTTAGCTTGCAGAGTTTGATTATCATTTTTGGAACACTGAAAAATGTCTATTTTATTTAAACTGCTGTAACTTTTTTGTTTTTTAATTTTTTCAAATTTTGTTTTCACTAATGTTTATTCTGGCTTATTCTGGTTCTTTTAAAATGTCGATGAAAGTTCTACGTGGTTTGGTTCTTAAGATAGCTTTTTTAAGCACTTAGAAAATTTTCGCCTCACTCCCGATACTCAAATTTAGCTAGTTATTACAAATTTATTCTTTAATACCTTTTAATTTAGCTTAATTATTCTATTTAAGGTTTTATTTAATTTTTCACTCTTTATTATTTGTATAACTCCAAATTTGATTAATTTAAAAATCAACTTTATTACTTAAAACCAGGAAATTATTTATTTCCTATTTGTCACGGAATGTCACACCGTTACAGTCTGGTGGATGAGCAAGTTCTGTCACGGATACACGTATATAGCAAATTAATAACTCTCTACAAATATAGAGTTATTTCGCAAAATGTTTTTAAACAATCGTTGTAATTGAAAACACGCATTAAAAAAGAAACATTTTAGGACCACATGGAAATAGGTTTCTACACGAAAAAGAAATACGTCGGATCTTGAAGTACCAGCCTAAAACCTTCTTTAAGGTAAAGTATCGGCTTAGGGATGCCCGCCTTTTGTGACGCATCTTGAACTAATACTACCTGAGCTACCATTTGTACAAGAATGTAAAAGGACTGAATAAGACGACAAAGTAGATTGTAACAATTACTAAGATAATAGCATCGTGAAAGTAAAAGTTAAGATAAAACTGAGCTAAAGTAAGCAAGAAACCATGAAATAATGTTAATAATTTAAAATTAGTTTTATATAAACAAATGTTAAACTGTTAAAAAAACATTTCTCATATTCTATTTCATTTACCACCTAAATCTACATATATTACATATTATTATTTATATTTTTTAAAGTTTCCACGTGATTATGAAACAATATACAGTGAACTCCCGATTATCCGTGGGCGGATTAACCGGTTTTCGGATTATCCGGGGTCTGCCATTGTTTTACAAATATCCAATTTTTATTCCAATCAGATTCATTAATGTTTTTTTTAACCACTGAACGCGGCACAATATCGGGTTCTCAAATAATGCAAGGATAAACGATAACGGTCCTGTTAGACTGAATGAACCAACTCAATAGGGAACAGACTACTGTATATAAGAGACAATGACAAAATGCTTGGTCGCCCGAAAACCTAATGTGTATCATAAGATTGTAAACAAATGTCAGCTAATCTCGGCTATAAATAGTCTAGGACGTGACATACGCATTATCCTGTCTGTCATATACATTATCGATCTTTATGGCTTTGTGACACAAGTATAAACAAACATTCCGCGTTGAACGTTGAATGGGTATTATACTAAAATAAGTAGTAGGTAGTTTGAATTTTTATGCGTTATTTTTATTTCTCTGTCTTTTTAATTGAATTTTATTTTTTGTCATGCAGTATTTTATCATTTGTATTAGTTGATATTTTATGTAAATTTCCTTTTTTTTTGTAAACCGATAAATAAAACAACATTTTAATGTCTAATACACTGTTTTCATGTCACAAATAAACCTGTATATAATAGAAATACAATTTTTCAGATGAAAACAACGGACACAATAATTAGAGCAAGACGACTCTTCACTGTGCGACAAAATGGTTCTTAAGGAACTTAAATCGCACATTAAAGCTAAATCAATGCTCACAAAAAAACAGACGAAAGTGACAGATTTTTTTTGTTAAAAAGAGTACAGGAAATTACATATGTACATACATACTTACTTTTGACATATACTTATGTACGTATTGTAAATAGTTAGACATATAGGCTAAATGTACATGTTATAATCCGTCAAAAACATCAACATTTTAAATTATTTTCTGTATTTATTTTGTCCTCTGAAGATTATTTGTGAATTGCATTAACCGGTGTCATTATTTGTGTAACTTATGGTATAATAATCGATTATCGATCGTTTTGCGTATTCTTTTTTCATAGTGGATTACCGGGGGATTCATTATCCGGCGTTGCCGGGCCACCCTATTCCACAGATAATCGGGAGTTTACTGTAACCGTGAATGAGTCCTTGGCGTCACAACGACACATGTGTGTGGTGTTTCAATGCACATAAACAGACGATATGCAAGTAAAAGCGCAAACAAACGGTTATAATGCCGGGAAAAGTAGGATCGGCAGGGAATTTTAATGCCCCTTCGGTTGAGCGACACATTACGTAATTAACAACTAAGCTTTGACAGTTAAGATTAAACCCGAGGCTGAAAAGTTGAGCACCATGGGTTTATAAACATTACACGAGGCCTATACCAGTAATTAGTTCATTCCATTAAAGTTGCCCGAACACGTGATACCACTGTTTTAAAATCATAAAGTATCACTCTAAAACCAACATTTTTTAAAAATAACGATTTTTGTAATCATTATGCATTATTTCACTAACGTTAGTTTCTAAAATTATTTTTAATCAGATTGTTTTATTATTATTATTAAATGTTTTAGTCATTTTATGCAAACACTTTGATATATTCTTAGCTGAAGATGATGATAAATTAAATATCTCGTGAATTTCTTATAAAATATTATTGGCGTGTAGTGCTGTAATGTTACCATTTGTTTGTTTCGCAATTGATTGAAAATTGAAAGCAATTAACCGATTAAAGTGTTAGGAAAAAATTAAAGTCCCATGATAATCACATTTGTAATACAATGAAATCAAGGAAAAGGTTA
>JBAIZL010000002.1:125588532-125801032 GCA_036971475.1 Prosapia bicincta | reverse complement strand
TTTCTGATATAATTTCAGTATCAGGTAAATCAGTCTCGCGAACGTTGGTGAATCTTGACTCGTAGTGGTATTTTATTGTCACAAACGTTTTTAAAAAAATTATATTCTTTGGATGTACTGTATATATTTTTAAAAACCTATAAATTTTATTACTCTTACTTTATCCAACTCTTTATATGAATTCTCCTTATAAATTAATATATCAAATTATGTCCTTTTATAATATAATATTTACCTGACTTTATACCTTTATACATGTTGATAAAATGTTGAATTTACTTTCCATGTCGAGAGGTTTACAAGGACGATTATATTTAATAAGTATTACGCTACTGAGAACTCTTGTTATTTTTCGTTTGACATGAGTTAAAACTTCTCATTATCCACAGGCAGTTTCAAACTGGAGACTACAGCTCAAACCACGGCGCTGCACGTAGCCAAATCTGTACTTTAAGTTTAAATTGAGTTAGGATGCAGGTTATATAAAACAGAGGTTGTAGAAACAGAGGTTTAAATACATGATTGTATTAAGCGAAAAGGTCAGGTAATGGAAGCTGAGCACTAAACAGACAAAACTATGCAAATGGTGTTAGATATTACATGGAAACCTGCATTGTGTCCACGCCATGATTTTAATGGCCCATAAATAGTTGGAGTTCTGCATGAAGCAGGTGGCTGAAACAGTTTGGTTTGTCTTCGCGCAAATGATATATATTTATATTGTTTATCCAAATGGTTATTTTTTTCCTTTTTGTGCAGTTTTATTTCTACTAAATATTCCTAAATATAATTTAGAATGTATTAAGATTTTCCGTTTCTATTACCGAAAGATAAAAACTTTGTATGAAATACCTCTAAAATATTTATTATTCTTGATAACTGTTTATTATTACAATTACCGAAAACATTTTTATCATCAGAAAAGAAATGCTCAAGCTTAAACTTCGTTAATTTTATAGACTATTACGTTTGTTCGGTCGTCAGTTGGGTTTTATCTCTCTAAATATTCATTCATTTATAGTTTATTCGGAAAATATTAAAGGTATGAGAGTCTTCTTACAAATAATTTCCAATTTCCATGTAAGAACCTATTCTTGTTTCTAATAAAAGCTATGCTTGAAGATGAGAATATTACAAAATATTGAGGAACACCATGATACGCTATTCTCGCGAATTACAAACCATTAGCATAAGAATGACAGCTAACAGTCTCCGAATAAATAATATTTATTATTTCTATAAATATCTGTTTCTTAGGTTAAAATTATTAAAGCTTTTATAAGCAACTATATAAAAAAACAAGTAGCATAAACCAATTTTTATAAGTTAGTGCATACTGATACTGATAAAACTGTTATTGTAGTTAATTTTTATTAGATAATTACAATTAATATAAATAAAGTGATATAAAATATGCATCAAAACAGTTGTTCTACCAGAATATGTATGAATAAAATCAGCTGTTTTATTAAATCCTGTTATCACTTATTTCTAGACAAGTAGAAAGATCTAGCTATATTTAATACCTTGTTCCCTACGTTAAAAGTTTCCACCATTTAAAACTATAATTGCTCCATTATTATATTTAAGTAATTAAATAATATTCGAAAACGCTGTATTACCTTCAAATGCCTTCCAATACAAGTTTTAAAACGTATATTTGAATTTGAATGGATAAATGAAACGTATTTTATTAGCGATTGAAAATTCAAACAAGATATATGAAAGGAGAGTGTGACCGAATAAAAGGAACTAAAAATTTAAAACATTTAAAATATGTTTTTCAGTTAAAGCCAATAATTATGTTATAAAGCCAATATCCCTATATATGTGAAATTAATATACTTTCAAGTACACAACTCTATATTCATTTTTAAAACCCCTCTAGTTACATAAAGCATGCATCTAGAGAAATAACCACTTCTGCTGAATACTAATATAACCCACCCTATTGTTGTGTCTTGGATGTAACGTAGACTACAAATCCTTCAGAATAGTACAGTTTTAAGGGTAGGAAGGATGTTTAACGTCAAACGTAATTAGAGTTTATTCGCTCTAATTATTCTTTTCAAACCCGCCAAACAATTAAGTACAGTCTGGTTTAGCAAATGTGGTACATATACAATTTCCGGTTCTTTCACGGAGCAAGTTCCCGCAGCCACACGCTTCTATTTAAGACAATGCTGCGACCGCAATAGCATCTTACACGAGGGCTATTGTTTTCATTGTATGACTGTCTATTCTATAGTTTTCTTCTCTATAACATTACTTTACAAAAGCGTCAAAATATATTCACACATAAAACAAGTAATATAAATTATATTTTAAAGTACAATTCTTAATTAATTATACAAAGAAAAATTTAATTTAATTTATTTTTATACTATAATTACAATAAAATAAAAATGTAAATACATACGTCATAATAACAAAATTAGAAAAATAATCACACAAAAATTGTATTTAGATTTTTTTAAAATTTTATAATTTCACAAAATATAAATATGTAAATACAAACGTCATATTATCAATATCAAGTGTTAAAATAAAAAGCGATTTTCTCAGCAATTTTCCATTTAATTTCTATGTATGGTGTTGGAGTATTATTTTTATTTGTTAGCCTTTATAGACTTTCTTTTTTTCGTCACTTGCATTATGTTGTAGTTCCTTTCCTTTTCTCTTTCCTTTTGCATTGTCCGTTTCTGAATTAAGGTTCGATGTCGTAAATCCAGTTTGTGTATTTAATTTATTCTTTTCATTCATTTTTAACCCCAAAGCATTATGTATGCTATCTTGTGGTAACCATGACAACACTCTAAGGTTGTGCAATGGAGGTTACGGCGTCAATCAGATGGGGGCAAACGAAAGATTTATATACATTTTGGGAAGTAGATTTCAAGCTATGGAAATGTTGACTCAGTGGCAAAGCGCTACACTTCGAAGAGAAAATACTCAGTTCGAATCCGATCTATAGCACCCAAAGTTTTATAATTTAAATATTGAATAAATATTTTAAAAAGTTGTAATAACGTCAGTTCTCATCCTCTATTGGATTGTTTTCCAATGCTTTTACCTCGGTCATTAGCTAATGTTTTCCGTCACAACTTATGGAATAATAAGGTTCTGGAGGAAAGTTGATCAATACAAATCGTGATATTTTTGAAATTGTATTCACCATAGAGTCAGTTGAATAATTCTATTCTAGCATCACTAATTTCAGTTTGTTTTCCTGTGTACGTTTCTATGTTTAGTACATAACCTGTTTTGTGTCACATAGTGTATAACATTTCATACCATATTTATGTAGTTTGTTTTGATTGTAAACTTTAAATCCCAGTCTATCTCGATAGGACATATTCCCTCATCAACAGTGAGGTTTTCATGAAAAGGGAATTTTTACTTTTCTCAATGAATTGGTTATAAATTCATCTTATTTAATGCAAAGGAGCATGCCTTTCCATGTTTCTGGGAACCAATGTTGCATCTGTAGCTTAGCCATGATCGACATGAAACTGTCACGTGACTGTAGACTGTTAGCAAAGGGACTTTGTAATACTGGATTCGTTGACAAATGCACTCTCGTCCACTTGTTGCATAACAAATTTTGTTTCAATTTTCCCTGATTTTGAAGTGTTTATTGATTCAGTAGTATACAGATTCAATTAAATTTTCATAACGCTTATAATTTCATTGATTAAAAAGCAGCAACCCATCGTGACTACAAATCTGTAAAATGTATTGTTATAAATTCAAACATTGAGGTCTATTTACCGAGAGAAATTTATACAAACTCTCTGTACTATCTTAATAACTGCTGAAGTCAATATCACTGCCAGAATTGTTCAAAGTTCCCACTAATTTCGAATAGTATCGTACCGAGAATCCGTTTTTACGAAGCACCAACAGGTGACACTTCACCACTTTTAAGACTACGTGCTGTAACTTTTAATATAAATCAATATCTTTAAAAGTCGGTTTCTTGAAACAGTACAACAATTGAAGGAAATGATGTATAGCAAACCATACTCCATTTATTAAAGCTTTACCCCCCAATAAAATACTAAAATCATTGCATTTTTAATTTTTACTAATGAAACAATGTTCGAAAACACTGTATTAACATCAAATATCATGCACTACAATTTCTTATGAACAGTCAATTTATTTGAACTTGAGTGGACGAATAAAAAGTATTTTTTAACGATTGAAAATTCGAACAAGATATATAATAGGAGAGTGTGAACTCATAGAAGTGATTGAATAGTTAGAACCTGGGGAATATGTTTGTGAGTTGAAGCTAATACATAATTTTGGCGACGTCCCTATAGTAACTAATAATGGCCACCAACTTGACAGTTTAGAGTTGTGATTTTATACAATGCAAGGACTTGCATATATAAAGTGCCAAGACAGTTACAGCAATATATTTCTAATGCGAAGTAGTTAAAATCATAGTTTTATTGTAAGTACGGGTACTTCACGCTTTATCGTGTATATTTAAACGATCGCCGCGGTACCGTAATACTGGCAAATTTCTCCTACTTTTCAAGTGTTGGTATAAATTAAACTTTCAACACGTTACCATAGAAACTTCAGTTTTCAATTAAAACTTGCATGCAATACTCTTGACATAAAACTTAGTGCTGCATCTAATATTACAGGTAGAATTAACTCTATTTCAGTTGGATTTAACTCTACCACTGATTATTTCGTGATCCCCTTCTTTAAAAGTAGCATTTATATTGATAATAATGTTCATAAATGTATGCTATGAACCACCATGTAAAAAAATATTTAAATAAGTGCTTTCTTTAGGTATTATTATTAATTTGAATTGATATAATAAACATAAAAACAACAAAAGTTGCAGGTTTAACTATTTATACACGAATCATATTTGAGTGTTTATTAACACGGTATAAAACACGATTTCTTAACATGAAGGATGTCAAACATATCGAAGAGTCTAAGTCATTGAAATGAATTTAATTTTAGTTCCTTATTTTTATAATTACCAGTAATATAAATATGTGTATATATAGGCATAAATATGACAGAATCACAATATACTGTAGTGAAATAGAAAACGAATTTCCTTCCATGTTTTCATTTTTTTATGAGTATGGTATTTTTTATTAACATTGTTAATTTTTAAAACTCAATAAAAAAAGTGTTTCCTTAGAGGGGTGTTTCAATAACGTTAAACAAAGACAGCTACAACATTATGTCCGCAAATCGTATCTGGATTTTCGGCTATTTTAAACACACACTGCTTTCTACTCACTTCATTACGTAAGGGGTGAGGGGCGACTTTAGTGTAAGGTAAGGAGATGTTGCTATGTGAGTTTTAATATTACATCTTGTAAATTTTCCTTGCTATGCACACCCGTTATAAAGAAACTTTCATATTCTGGCGCTTTGAAACCAGGTTATGTTTATAACGACGAAAAATAGAATCCATTTATCTGGTCCTGACGCTTTAATCAATGTGTCTCCATTCCCTCACAGCTGTTTATACTCTTCCTAACTTGATGACAATTCGAAATTGCGTGAAAGTATTTCTAATTAACAACTTATTTACAAAAACCTATAAAGAGTACAGTAGTGTGAATCTAAATATTAAACAGAGATAACCCATGCTAAAAATATTCAAACAATATTAATGTATATTTCTCTCTCACAGTTAGCATCATCAGAAGGTAACAAACATACTATTTATAAAGGTATCTTTGTACCCTTCGGGTGGTCCTAACTGTCTTAGTGAAATGTAAACCAAGGTGTTTAAATAACTTTATCCATGGTTATTGTTGTTTATACCCTTATGAATTCAAAACTATTACAAATTGAAGTTGTTTGATGTAATCATCTTGAATTGACTGATTAAACTATATTTAAAAAATACTTAACTAAGTGAAGACGTAATTGCTTACTTGCTGACGCGTTTCAAAACAGTCGTTCCTTTTATGAAGGTAACCCTGTACTGGCGGCATCGGTTAGGTACAAAGCCTGTACCGGGATGGATTTATTACTGTGGAATGGGGTGGGTTATATTGGTTGTGTGTCATATGATGAAAAAGCGTTTGGCTTCAAAATTTGTATGATCATTTAATATGTTTTCTTTATATGTGGTGTAGCGTTTGTATATCTTGTATTTTTCTAAGGTTGTTAGTTTTTACTTTGTTTTAATGTGTGTAGAACATTTAAATTAGTAGGCATGTCCGTGTGTGTGTGTGTGTTATGTGTTTTTTAGGTGTTTTGCGTAGCTGGAGTTTGGGGTTTTTTGGCCAATGAGTTTTTCGAATCGTGTATGAATTGACCTGCCGGCTTGGCCGATGTAATAGCCATTACATCATACAATTTGGTTGTCTAAAACAAAAAGGTAAAAGTATAATTCAGATATAGTTTCTTTTCAGAAGGGTCATTTGATATAGCGGTTCAGCTTTATTTAGATTCACCTACCCTCAAATAAAAAAAACATGAGATACTTCTTCTTCATTTTTATATCAAATATACTTCTCTAGTTCAAACTGTCAGGAACCTCTGAGTGTATACTGAGTTCACTGTTAGATTTGGATTTTTAAATGTGATTCTCAGAATATAATTTTTTATGAAATTTTATATAGTTATTATTTTTAGATTGTCTAATAATAACTTATAATATTAGGGCATTGTTCCTGTTTTATGATATTTAATGATGCCTTACCTTAATTTCATACAGATATGATTTTCAGTCGTGCATTTAAGTGGTCATTACTGTGGCTTTTTGAGATAATAAAATAAAGAAATACCTGTAGAGCTGTTCCTAATGTTGGAATTAAAACGGTTCCTTTTATTGTAAATATCCCATTGTTTTGGGAATAGCAAATACACACAATAATAAGAGCGAGGTGGGGTTAATAGGGATGGATTAAAATAGATGATTTTCTCGACCACTAATATGTTGCCTAACGGCGCTTTAGGATAAACTGCGTTTTCGATTCGTTAATAAAACATACTTCAACCCTTCATGCTGAAATGAAATTAGCAAAACTCAACACTGTGGCAGTTAGTGTACATTTTACTAAGTCTAATTGAATAATTCTAAATATCCTTTTAGAATTCATTCAATGAAGTTATTAATATAAAAATATATTAATAGAACAACTTGATTATATATGTAGAAATATTTAGTGCATTAAAATTTTATTGAACTTATTTTTATTTAAGTAGACTCTTACAAGCTACAAAACAATCTTAACGAAGTATATACTTAAAATTTAAATACAAATTTATAGCTTGATTATATTAAATTGAATTATAAAAGTAAGAACAATTGAAATATACATTTTAATGAACATTAGCTTACACAAAAAGCAATGAATAATAACGATTCTCTTAATAGTGCACAGTAAATAAGGTAACATATCCACAGCTACTCTACATCTAAACCAACTCAATAAAAAGATTGGTTGAATGGAAACAAATGTTATCGAATAATTAAGGCTAAAATAGTGGTAAACACTAGATGTATAAAACAAATGAGGTATGAAATCAGAGCCCCTGATTCTACAGCAAGTTGAAAAGGTTAATACTTCTAACTCGAGTTTTGTATACATGTTTTGATCCAATTCGATTGCTGGAAAAATTGTTGAAAAACCTCTCTATATAAGGCATACAAACCGATATGGATAAACCTTATATAAGGCCATACTCTACTTAAGGCCTAATATATGTATATTTAAGAACTTGAACAATTATACACTTTGCTACGGTTATAACGTAATGGATCTAACACCAAATTTTTAAATGCATATTAGTAAATGTCTTATACGAGCTATCTGTACGATCGGAATAAATCCAACTCTTTTTTTCGTTACATAATATTCATCATTGTATAAGATTTTGCGACTGGGTTAGTTACTATTTCATATCGACACTAAATGTATATATTGGCTTATTTAGTCTTGGAAACGTTTTATTGTCCTTTATCTTTAAATATAGTTGATCTTCATATTCGGACTCAAAATATGTTCCTTTAATAGACTGAAATCCTATAAATTAGAAAGCTGAATCTGTAAATTTCATAGGTATTTACGGGTTAGTGATTAAGTAATTCAATACTTTAAGAGTTACTAACTAACGGTTCTCTGAAGGAGTTTATTATGGATTTTATTGAGTGAAATATGCCATCGTGACTGTATCACATACGAAATAGTAGAACAAAGTACATTTGAATTGTTAACGAAAGTCAGCTTAAGTTCTGGTGGTCTGGTTGTTGTTATCTGATTTAAATAATAATTAAAATACATCTTCACCATCATCTCATTACCTATCCGTTACCTATACAGGTGCTCTAACTGCAGTTAGATGATACTAACCTAAACTTCGAAATTAAGAATAAACCAATAATTAGGAAAAGAGAAAATAACTAAACCCTAATATATCGATTGTCATAGTTTTTCCACTTTTCTCAGCATTGTAATATTGGTTCCATTTGAAAAACCTTTATCAAACAGACCTTCTATGTACTGTCCGACCCGACCTGGTGGACATAGGAGTCCTATGTTTCTATACAACCACGTTGTATAAATACAACATTAATTAATAGCTGTTGTTAATAGAGAGAGGGGAAAGGTTTCCCATAACGGTGAGGTTGGTTTAGTATATACGACAATTTTTTGGTAGTGGCTGAAATAACTGAAAAACTATGGAAATTATGCGCAAGCCGTCGTAATGATTAAAAATCAAAATTCTAAAAGTGGCAAAATATGCCGCTCAAAGTTTTATTTTACAAAGTGAGGTTCGTAAAATAGTATTTTTTTAGTTTGCATGAAAATAGAACTGTTAAAGACTTTTAATTTAAGGTTATTGCAAAATTAGAATTTCTTGTAACACTGGTTTAAGATGGCTTTCTTTACGAGACGTATTGAAGTAAATTAAAAAAATGGCCGCCGTCTTCTTTCATCGGATGTTTACTTAGTATCAGTGTTTTTATATTTATTATTCTGAAGAAACTTCTAAGGATTGGTATAAGGATGGCGGTGGTTTATTCATAAGTCAAGCGATTAAACTTTTTAACTTCACTTTATAAAAGTCGCACGACCGTTTAAATTCATCTTGTGCTTTATAAAGCTGTAAAAAGCTATATAAAGCTTTATTGTGTCAAAAACCAGAATATAGAAATTGTATTTTACTAAAATAAATATCATGTCTTCAAAGGAGTTATGAGAAAATAAAACTCGGCATAAAATTTCACTTGTAATACGAAGAATAACAGATGAATATCTTAGTTACTGATATTATACAAAAAAATTAATTTAAACTTTTAAGTTAGACATAACACAATGTTAATACTATATATACCAATAATTTATAAATAAAATTGCTATTTAAAAGAAACTGATTGGCTGTTTAATGCATTACTTTATAATATTACAAATATTCCAGTTGCTCAAGTTATAGATAGTTACATTATAAAGGCAACTATAGTCAGCATTATTAGCCCTTATGTAGGGAATACATTCTTTTAGCAAAGAAAGTTTAAATTGTAACATTGAATATAGTATTCGAGTTGTCATCCTATTCAACTTAACTCAATTTCAATTTTGGAAACAAATGAAAGTCGAAGACGTTGTAATGTGTCAAATTTGACGACTGACTTTATTGTTTCTTCTTTTTCCAAACATTCGACTAGATATAAACCTTTTTGGTAACAAAAAACAGTTACCATTAACTTTCAGGTGTACAGATTAGTTTTTTCTTGTGTTTTGAGAGTTATTTTGCGTGATTACATCCTATAGATTGGTGCTTCTATAGATGATACGGATGACTATCGGTAAATACCGATAAATTTGTATGGGAGCACCGATTAATATATATATAGACCAAACGTTTGTGCATTCAAAAACTAAATGGTCCTACGCATTTCGTATTTAGCGTGGCTTTATTTTTAGTGCAGTCATCCTTGAATATTCACAGAACACACAAACGTTTTCGGAACATAACGAACCTTTGCTCACATTGTATGCGTTGTGTGGGCTGTGCTTTTACTGTCTCAATGTTGGCGGAACGTCGCAGTGTGGTCTGCGCAAACGTTCTTTACGATCTGCACTGCATGAGTGATTGGAATAACTGTATTTCATACCTATAGGGATGGTGCAGAAGTGGCAAAGTAGATCTGTCTTACTTGGGTCCACTGTATTCAAGCAAGGTAACTCTGCACTACGCCACAACCACTCATTACTACCCTATGTTCACATTAGATACTTATTGCCACAGACTGAGTCGACCTGGGGTTGAAAACGGGCACAATATTCTAAAGAACTACTGGGAATCGAACCCAGAAGCTTTAATTTCATATACTCTGCCCACTTGACCTTCAAGCCAACAACTTCAGTAACTATAATTCCATTAAATTATGTTTAAATGTTAATAAATAAAAACTTGAAAAGAAAATATGCATTCAATATATAACGTGAATACTTCATTATTAATTCATTTAAATATATCCCAACACTTGTAAAATAATAAACCCAACGAATACAATAACAGGATTATATATGTTTTTTCTTAAGCTAATATTAGTTGCTGAAAACCTATCACAATTAATATTACGTATTTAAAACACACAAAGAACAAGTAAAAGTAGAACTTTTGTTCTTTGCAGTCATGTTACACCAAATTGTTTAAAGATCAATTTGTTTTTGAAAATTATATATTGACGTTAGTTGCGAAATATATTTTTAACTCTTATAATTTGTTCATTAAAATATATTCTTGTATTTACGAAGATTGCGTTTATTCATAGCAGGAACTCATTTAGTTACATGTATAAATAATATATATATATATATATATATATATATATATATATATATATATATATATATATATATATATATATATATATGTGTGTGTGTGTGTGTGTGTGTATTTTATTTAAATGTAATCTATATGTATTAAGCAATGTTTAAAAACAAAAAAGAACCACTTTTGGTCTTAGTGCATAGGATCTACATTTATAGAAAATATTACAGGAAATAGAAAACTATATACTTTCTCAATACAAGACAAAGGAAGCGATGCTCATCATGAGGGATTTGAATACATGAAGTTAAGAGGGCACACGTTTGTGTTTACTTCGACTAATTTAGATTAGAATTACCACTCAAGCAATATTACATTCAGTATGCCTTTTATTCCAAAATTTGTTGTCGAAAAACGTTTTCATTCAAGGATTTTTACTTGTGTTACTCATTTTTCTCCGGAAAATGTTTTTTCAAATTATTACTCTTCTGCTTATTTTTACGTATCCATACAGGCTTAGTTTTCCAGCATGTTTGTTTATTTATTTTTATTTCAGTAAAAAATTGAAATAACATTAAATTTTTTACTCCGGGCTTGCCGATCGTTTCCTGGAATAATTATGGTGGAGGAACTTCAAATTTTCGATTTTCAAAGTTCTCGATATTAACAATATTTAGGTTGTGGGAATAGAGCTGCTATCGACTGTTGAACAGCAGCAGATCGTTGCAGATTGCAAAATAATTATTTACGTCTTACCTTTCAAATAATGTAATCTGTTTAGAAACATTGTCCTATTTCGTGCAAGTATTTTAGTTCCGACGGACAATCCTGAGTATATATTGTTAGTGTACGATTGTTATTTTTGTAAAAAGAAAATATTGGAAAATAAAACTCTACTATTCTTAAAGAAATTCATATGACAAAGCCACTTTTGTAGTCCTATGTCAGACATTCCGACCTTTAAAATGGTATTTTATTATTACTAACGATGTAGTTACCGTACCGAGATAAACCTCGCTAAAGCATTGGTTATATTTCATAACAATTTTATACCACATGGAATATTAGAGTCTTGCTGATAAGGTATTACTAAAAGCGTAATCTTCTAATGAGAAATATAATGTCTCTAATTTATCTCTAATCATAGTAGTTTATATCCTTAATACTTGTATTTTTATGAGATGTCACTTTTACCACTATATTATTTATAAAAATCACTACAATCACTATCTGCAGCTTCTAAAGCGTGGCTTATAGAACAATATACTGTATAACCAAAGGCAGGGCTTGTTGCAATTATTAAAAGGCACGGAGCCGTGTTGTTGATCCGTAAATAGTTTTATCGCGTGGAACTAAATGAGTGACATATCAGATTGTTACAGAAAACCGTGCCATTAAAAACGTCGCATGCTAGTAATTGGGCTATTTAATTACTACCTACTATTTTAATTGCTTTACTATGGTACTCTTAGTGCTACTACTAATACTGAAACCATTTTGCTATTGTAATTATTACTAATTTATTACAGTTACTATTTGATTTCAAAACAATTAGATAATTATTAATAGTGAATACTGTGGTTAATAGAAAAGTAAATTTTAATAATAGAATATATACATGATAATATATACTGAAATAATAATACAGGAGATTTTAATAACCTTATAGAATATGCAATTCTTAACTAGTAATAAAACTGGTTGTGAGATAAATAATCAGTATGTTATAATATCTGTACATGGTTAAAACACTGACTTGGTCACTATTGTAATGCATGGTTGTGGATGCAAATCACAGAAATTACATTTTGGAACTTACTAGAGTACGATGTTCTACAATGTTCCCGATGCCAGTTTACATTATAATATATTATTATCTGTCTGTGTGTATGCTATTGGTATTACTTCTAAAACTAGGAAAATAATTTTGGTTCTAAGAATTATCTATCTATCTTTTCCACTGTCTTATCTATAGTACTATGTATCATATAAAGTAACTGTAAACACAGAAACGAGACATCCCTGCAATACAAATAGGTTTTTTATTACATTTTATCACTGATGTTGCGGATTCTGCAATAGGGCTTAGACTCTAAGCCTTAATGGAAGCCTGATTTGATTTGTTCATCCAGCTCCGACGCTTTGAATAAATAAAACACAATCTCCCTTAATAATGTCTTATGTTGTATGACCAAGTTACAATACACGAAAAAGTTTAAGAACAGTTTTATATTGCAGTAAGTTGGAACATAAACAGAAATTTAAAGCAAAGAATATAATTTCGTAAAATCTTTTGAAACACCTTTAGGCAAATATAATTGTCCTGAGTGGGTAAAGTATATAATAAAATTAGACATCAATAATATTTTATACAGGAAGCGGAATTATACGCAGGAATGCCAAAGTTAGAACATAATTTTGTAATTAGTAAATATTCCTCTATGTACATTTAAAGTCACGGAAACATCAGTTATTGTATAAAATGTTAATTGTCTAATTTTGAAATTTCCCTTTGGAGTCATTTTAAACACGACATACTTACCTTTACAAATGGCATGTATTGAATTGGTCTGCTTACATGCTGTTGGTCTGATAGAAACTAATTGGAATTAAACTTAGGCCTATATTAGTAAAGCAAAGTTTTCCAAAACATAAATACGTTTGTAATTTATAGTTTCTTCATTGTTTGTATGATACATATTCTGCAATTTAAAACATATTAATTCCTGAAAGAGGTAATAATTTTATACCACGAATCTACACCTATGAAACGATACCATTTCCTGGAGAAATATAAAAGTTGAAGGTACTAATTAGTCGCCAACCAAAGAGAAAAGGATTTAGCATTAACGTAGCGTCTCCCAACCTTTTGTGCAACCTTCGGAGCATCTTTAAATAACAGGCTTGTGGTTTCATATCTCAAACAGTAAAATTTACATTATAATTTACAATTTTTTTTAATTTTTCATTTTTAAACTAATATTTTGGTTTGTTTTTTGAATCGGCTGTAATATGTAACATGTTTGCCTAAAATAATGTTACAACATGAAAACATCCGTTATTGTATAAAATGATGTTTGGCTATTTTTAAATTTCTTATGGGGTTCATTTTAAACACAACTTATTTGCCTTTACAAATGTTATGCATTGGAACGGTCTGCTTACAGACCATTGGTCTGTTCCTCCTGGTTTATATTATACCTATCCTGTTATATAAAAGATATAATTTTCTGAATGAGGTAAGAATTTTATACATCAAATAGACTACTGTCAAACGAAACAATTTCCTGGAGAAATATATAAGATAAAGGAACTAAATTGTCGGTTTTTACTCTACAGAACTTGAAAATATTAAACTCCATGATTATACAATCTTTCACTTTAGTATACTGTAATAAGAATTCTAATTCCATCTGGCCTGTCTTGCATTCATTGTTTGCATTTATATTGAAGGTTTTATTTCAATGATGCAATATTTGAGCAAATCCATGCCACCAAATATATTTATTACTCTGAAAAGGAAGACAATTTCGTAAATTTTTTAACAGTTTTATTTCAAATTTTGATGCTAATATCTTCGGGTTTCTGGGCAATAGCTCGCTATATACAAAGAAATAGTTTGCACGTAAACCCAGATATGACTTGTCTAATGTTTTTATCAGCTACGTTAATATTTATTATTTTGAAAATTTTTTAAAATTTTTTTCAAAAATGTAATGCATTATCTTTCACATGTAGTTTGCTTTATTTTTGCACTGACTGTTTTTTAATGATTATAATGCATGGCTAAACCCTTTATTTATCTTGGAATACAAGTAATGTTTGCATACAGTCTTTAATACTATTGATAAATATCAAAAAGATATCAATTAATGAAAACACTAACAAATTAATCACGCTAAAACTATGGAACAATCAAATGAAAACATCAAAACCGTTCCAAATATGTTGTTCTCCAAGATACAAAAAATCATGAAGATACAAGTGACATAATAGAGTAAGAATCACGGATATTTTATAAATAATGTTGTTTGAGTTTGAAACCTTACATTCATTAACTTACTACAAACAATAAACTAATTTATATTAGCTGTAAAACGTGCATGAGCTTTTTAAAATATTATTATCATAATATTTAAAAATCGGAGTTAATGCATTGCGTGAAAAATAACACTTTTGATCTTAAAAATCTTTAAAAGGTATGTATTCTATGAAGCAATTGTGGAACAAAAAATGAAAAAACACAGCAAAAGCCATTAATCACAATGAAATAAATTTATCAATGCTTCTGAAAATGGTTAATTTATTAAGTACATCAAGTATAGATACATAACGTTGATAAATAAATAATTTTTATTTTTTAATATTTTTGTATAATACCCTGGACAGCCCCGAGTGCCCACTGTGCTCCTTCAATCTTTTTGATGCGGGCCATCTCCAAGAATGCCCTGCTCTGGATCATGTCAGGCAACAGGTGGAAGGGCTCAGACCTGAGGAACAACTCTCCATGATTCACAGGTCAGCGAGTCACCAAATGGCGGAAATGCCAAGAGTGGACATTGGCTAGTAAGTAAGTAAGTAAATGTATTTATTGTAATACTCTTAAATATACCTTAAAATGAAGATGTTACTCTGATTAATATTCTGTTTATTGAAACGTTGTCGCATTTTGAAAACGTTTGCTATTCTCATTATTCATTAGTTAAATGTGATACTTGTAAAGATAAATGGACACATTGTACTGTAAGTTATAAATGTATTTGTATTTTTGTTATACCTACAGTTATCTTTTTACCAAAAGCATTTTTCAATTTATAAGGTTCCCAACTCATTATTAATAATTTACTTTACTTTCCATATCAATATATATATATATATATATGCGTGTGTGTGTGTGTGTGTGTGTGTGTGTGTGTGTGTATGTGTGTGTGTGTGTGTGTGTGTGTGTGTGTGTGTGTGTGTGTGTGTGTGTGTGTGTGTGTGTGTGTGTGTGTGTGTGTGTGTGTGTGTGTATAATATTAAACCTTTTTATCTTTACCAATACAATTCTCAAATTACCTTTAAAATAACGTAACTTTATTAAAAAACCAATTAGTTTCATACTGAATAGCACATTCAAAACCCCGGGAAAACAATTATTAAAAGAGTGGATTTGTTTATTTAACCGGAAATACAAAGCATTATTTAGCGCATTAAGTCGAAGAAACAACAAAGGTTTTCTGAAGGGTGAAAATGATTTCCCTTTGGTGTTAAAGATGCCCTAAAAAAGGGTCGTGAAAGCCGATAGTAATAAATCGAAAACGTCAACCAGTCTACAAGACTTATCTGGAAATAACAAATTTTAGGAATCAATTTTAAGTCGTTGATTAGAAAAAAACAGTAAGTAATTAGGAAGAAATGCGGAATCAACTGAAATCGAAAAGGGTTTTATTACAACTTACAAAATGAAGGATACCGTTTTTAGTCTACAAGAGAACATGTTTAGGAGTAGCGTTAATACCGGTAACACATATCTAAATACATAAACGAAATAATGTTTTAGAGGATTAAGATACATTCTTTTCCTTAAAAACAATGAATAATAAGTGAGACGTTATTCCATAATACACTATCATTATATTTGTTTGTAATATAATTTTCCCTAAATTAATTTACAACCCTGGCAACTGTTAGAATAAAATATACTTTCTCCACAAAATGCGTTCGGCTATTATCATGTAATTTGTATACACTTTTAGTACTTTATTTACTAGAATATTATTGTTAGAATAAAAGTTATAATAAGAATAATTCAGTCAATATTTCACTGTTGCTTGTAAATAACACCATTAAAGTTATTTTTTCAATAATTCACATCTCTATTAAATAAAAAATATTACTATAAAGGCACGTAATACGTAGTAAATTTGTTTGCATAAATTCAACTTGTTTCTTTGTATTTTTCTTTTAATGTTTTATAGCTAATCTAAATTATCATTATTGTACCTATACTTTAGATGTTCTCGCTAATAAAGATGACTTTTTAATGTGTTGTAAACAAGTTATTGACATCAGTGAGGTTAAAAGAGGAACAAGCCCCTAACGATGTATCTCTTGCAGCGCTAGGTCCTGTCACAGGATACCAGAGTAGCCATGGTACTTAACCGTGCTCTTGGTCTTGAGAGATCGTAGTAGGCAAGAAGAGAGGTGGAGGGTCGGTATAAATACTGTCCTACAAACATCATAAGAACTGTCAAAACACTGACTTGCATTAGACGGCCAGTATTAGATAAATTCGAAATATATGTAGACATATCGGATGCAGAAGCTGTTGATGCATAGAACACTCTGAATATGTAACGTCTTTAAAGAAATAATAGTATACGCAAAATCTCGCAAAACCAAATAGACTGTTACGTGGTCCGCACTACACCAACCTCGTGGTTTCCTATTTCACCGCATATATCCTACAGTAGCCGCACTGAATTGGTCACAAGTGAAAACGTTTGGGAGCCTTTTTTTTAATAACATAAAATATCAATAAATAAACACAACTGAAATAAAAAAAAAAAAACAATAGTGCAATGGCATTGATTTCTGTTCTACGACGTGGTGGATTGCTAGAAGATATTTCACGAAATCGGTAAACAGAAACATCTACCATTTCTACAATTTCAAAGTAATAACTCCAATGGAAAAAGCATGAAACAGCATATGGGCAAAATGGAACGTATTCCGAACATTATCGAATATTGTTTCTGGTTCTAAATGTTGTTCTAATTCGTTATTTTCTTCTGTATAAAAATATTCCGTTCAATAAAAGTAGAGTAGCTGAGAAGAAACATATAGAAAAACATTGCGTCTAAAAAATAGCTCATACTTTGCATATATCTAAACCATATGAAATCTTACTAAAAGTGTAGCAATATCGGATTTTGTCATGAGGTATCTCCTGCTAAGTGTTTATTGGGATGTGATGTGACTCACTTTTATAGTTTTAATGATTTTAGGTTTGCGTAAATTGTTTTATTGGTGAAAGCACAATGAAAACTGGTTTGTTTTGTTTCAGAATTGTTAAAATAATATTGTCGTCAAATAATAAAAACATAAACCTTAAATAGTAATATAAATGAGTTAATTGGAATATTAATTTTAAATAATATAGATTTTACACAAGTAATTTCTATCAAGAGCTTTAATAAATATACGTGGTGTGTATAAATTTGTATATAGAGAGTTAATGCATATTATGAATGTATTTTGTGAGATCAATTTAAATATTCAATATCTTATAATAGTGAACTCTGGAACATAATTAGAACCACTTCAGCGTCCTCAATCTCGCAATGCTGTGTATACTCTTATGACAAATATTCTTAATTGATTATCATCACCAAATGATTAACTGTAGTATATTTTAAGTATTTTCAAGAGTAACATAAAACATGTTTCCAGCCCTAAAATACGTTTTAGCTCATATCAGATCATTCTCAAAACTAACAATTATTTTATTGATATTTTGGGAAAACATTTGTTTAAAGAGAAACGTTGGTGCAATTCTAGAATCATTACCTAAGTAAATCCGCGACTATGGCAATAAATAAATCACTTTGTTATTAAGGTAATATCTCACAAAAAATGGCGTAATATAGTTCTAATAACGCCCATGTATTAAAAAGTAAAAAAAAAACGTTTGCTTATTATGTCAAAGCAAGACATGAAGCACATGGTAAAATTTTGGATCTAGTGATCTCTTAACAGAAGTTGATAATAGAAGTTGAGGCATGTGATCTTCCAATTGTGAACATCTAGAATAATAATCTGAATTATAAAACAATACGTTACGATATATCGAAATCTATTTAAATTATAATATTACTAATCAACAATTGTATAATATAAACTACCCACCCTTCTTGTAAAGACACACAAACCCTCCCGTACTCGCGCTCGTGTGCTTGTTCTTAGCACTGACTCATGTTACATTGCAGTGATGAATATACCGTCTGAAACCTCCTGTCGGTGTTATGGGTACAGTCACCGCACTAACAATGATTAATTGACCCGAGACACTCAGTTAATGAATAGCCTGTCTCTTCCAAGGAGTGAACATAGTCAAGAAGTATATGGTTTTTAGTGCGAATACAAACATAAATATAAACGCAATACATGGCATCGTGACGTATTCTGTATTAATAGTTAAACCTAGTCATTTATTCAATATCTTGTAATATTAATGTAAGCATTGCATATTAATTAAAAGCTTATACGTTTTTTGTATAATTGCCGGCTTTTAGGCGAGATTCCGATGGAATAACTCTCGTTATAATGTATTTCGCTCATTCAATAATTACTTCACTATGCCGTCGGCTGCACACTTTAGAAGACAAAGTATTTAATATATATTTCGAAATATAAGGATAATTCTATATTAAAAGTAGTGATTCTGATTTTTATATACTAATTAGAACCATTTCCAAATCATAAGTGCTATCAATATTAAATCCACCTACCAGATAATTTTAAACGTCTTAAAATGTTTTTCTCTAATCTTAAAAAATCTCAATGTAGTTGCTTACTTTTAGTAAACTTTACTCCACCTATATGCCACTATATAACTATAAAGTCTATATTAAATATACTTCTTTAGGATCCATCAATCTCACGTACAAATATAAATAAAGAAAAATAATTAACCTAATTCCTATTATGGTATATTGCCCCTCACAAAAACACATTCTTAAACACTAAAATGTTTTAATTGTAGTGAATAATTTGTAAAATGTTTTTCGAGGGTAACAGCTATACAAGCATTTTTTACCTAAGGTAGACATACAAAACCCTGGTCGCAGCTTGTTACAATGAATTCGGTAAAGAACAAAAAGTTGGAACATTCAGTTACCACTATTCATTTATTATGGTGAAACAGATGTGATCCACTTTTACATTGTTCTGCGTTAAAACGAAGTATTATTACTTGATACTTGTGAAGACAAGTCACACAGAACCTGTCATACGTATAACTGGGAATATGTTTGAATTTTATCGTAATAAAAGTGTCCTAAGAAAGATTTTACTATCCTGTCTTCTCCAGAAAATATTAACAAACTCCTCAATAGATTTTGCTAAGATATAGTGTCAGTATTTTCCAGAGCTTCGGATCTGTTGACTGACCAGACAACATCTACGAAAGGTTGAAAAACGTTAGTTGATTTTTTTAATATGTTTAAATAATTTTTTCTGGACAACAAATATACTTTACTTTCATTTTTACATACATACATATAATTAATCACTTGAACAATAGTTTATGACTATCCGAAAGTTTAGATTAGTTAAGATTCACCGAACGTAATGGAACACAAAATTAATAAATATAAGTTACATTCCAATAAAGTCTTCCTTACCTTTCTATATGACAGTTTATTATAGTGTATTAAAATCAAGGCAGCGGGTATGTCATACACTCATACAGAAGGAGGGAACTAGTATTTACAGTATAGGTTTGCAACAAGAAAATTGTTAAGGTTACAAAAAATATATTACATTTAATGACTCACCATTATTTCTCATAATATTCTCCTTATCACCTTCCAATACGACTTACACATCGACCTCTGTAGCTTTCCAAATATAAATACTTACTATGTAAGATAGATCTTCGCTCCACTCAATGCTGATATGTGAGCCATGCACGTATATTATTGTATAAGTTCAAGTCCACAACGAACTGTTCAAGACAAATTAAAACATTAGAAACATATGATAAAACATAAAATATGTAATAATCGATTATGTAAGTTATCGAACAGCTATATTGTCAGTAACTAAGTTTAAAAATTTTGCTTAGTTTCTGTTAATTCTCTGTTCGATAAGATACAAAATTGACGATTAGATGTTTTATGATGTTTTTCCTTTACAACAGACTTTAAACCAAAGACAATAAAGTACATATTGCTATGGATATTTTAATGCAGTATTGTTGTCTCTAATTGTTGAAGGTTTTGTTTACCAATGAATTTCGTTAATAATATTTGTTTATATCTCTTTATATTAAAAATTAATTTAACATCCCCTAATTAAAGAATTTGGACTGAGAAATTTAATTATATTTAACTATGAAATGAATAAAAAGATTTAATTCAATGTGGGCCCAAAGAATTGAGAGTTAAATAAATATCAATGAACCTAAATAAACATTAAATCTAGTATAATCTATCCAATAGATCAGAGGTTGTACTATATGACTTAAGGAATTATATTAGTAACTATTCAACAAATTTCTATAAAATTACTTCCTCTCCCTCAGTAAGTCAGAATACAGTGTACTATCTCTTTCTTCTCAGCTGTGATGCTTGTGTTAATTGGCTGTGGGGAATATGAGGAGCTTAGGTGATGTACCTACTACCTTCGTACTGTATTCCTTTGTCAGATTTCAAAGTTACTTCTGGATATAGGCCCTATAGACCTATTAACTAATTACAACAGTTTGAGGTTTATAAATTTAGCAGGATTTTACAGGGTCATCCAAAAATATGGTATTATTTTAAACAAATTGTAACTGAAAAACTATAAAAGATAATTTAATTTACAAGTGGAAACTGTATTAGAAAAACGGGAGCCTTTTTGATACCTTAGTAAGTTTCTATGTGGTGCCCATTTGTGGCTTGGAAGAACTCGAATCTCTAGTCGATCATACGTTGTGCGTTTAATCATTTCTAGAGTCATAGTATTGAGGGCGTCCGTGATGCGCTTGCGCAGATGCTCCAGTCACGTATCTTCTCAGTGTAGACTATGTTCTTTATGTAGCCCAATGGAAAGAAATCCAAAAGGGTAAGGTAGGAGCTTCTGGGCGGCCAATTAATATGTGCATCTCAGCCAAACCAAACATTTGGAAACCTGGTACTCACGGCATTACGTACAGCTAGAAGATGGTGAGGGGGAGCTCCATCTTGCATAAAAATGTCACGTTTTCTAGTATGTTGTTCGATTTCGTCAATATGAGAAAACACTTATAGCATGACCAGATCAGTTAAACGTGTAAGTGTTTATTGAGAAAAAAGGCAGTGTCTATTCTGCACATCTAAATTTCAGTTAATCCCTATACTATAAAAATATCCCGTCTTTTCTGTACATTTTCCATTTTTAATCATTATATTATACATAATGGTATTTGAGTTACGATTTTTTTCAATCAAGGAAAGATGTTTTGGATGACTCTGTATTATTTAAAATTTTACGGGTGATTAGATTTTCAAATTTGATAGTTGAGATATCAAATTCATACATTGAAAGATTTTGTCAATGTAATTTCATTCCTTTTAAGTTAATAGAGCTTAACTAGTGAGAACAATTCACAAAGGTAAACAATGAAACAGTTAATTCTAAATCGCACTACAGATTAGTTTATTAAAGCTAACACAATAGTTCCTTAAAACAAACAGATCAGTTTCGACGACGATGTCGCCTTCATCAGTGCTTGGTTACTACTGATGCTTGGCTACAATCATTCCAAAAACGTTTCCTTACAAAAAATGTCTGTCGAGAAATGTAGAAGACAAATGGTCATTAAAAATGTTCATACATTAAGAGCCTGAAGTTATAAATGTTGGATAAAAATTGAATTACAATATCTAAGGAGCTGTAGCGTATTTAGTTTCAAAGGATTTAAACCACCCCTCAATGAAAACCTGTTACATGTGTAGTAAATGTAATGCAGTGATGTACCGAAAAGGATTATACATACAACGTGTATAAAAGTTTTAATTTAAAACAAAGTTATAAAGAATTCTTCAAGTCTACAAAGAATAAATATAGTTGTCACATTTTGTTAATATAGTAATACATATTCGACCATTTGTATACAAATTCAGATACGGGTACGCGCTGCCTATATCTGCACTCAAGTCTCTTGGGTCTGTCAATTTGTTTCTAAACCTCCGAAACTTAATTTCAATCCAAATTGCCCCAGGGAGACAACTAATAACGTAACCCGCTTTGGAATCACCTTCAAATAAACACATCTGCCTTGGGGCTTCTCGTGATATAACTGTAACAGCATCCCGAGTTTATAACCCATCTGTTTATGGAACAATAAGATTAGATAGCATTGCACATTGCAAAAACTGTTTTAAGTATCCTTATATTGTATAATAATAGCACACAATACGTTTAACAACTTAGACTTATCTTTGATTTTTTTAAATATGAATATGGTTTTATAATTTCTTTGTTTTATGTTGTATACCACAATACAACACACAATCTCAAAATTGTAACTATGATTACAAAGAAATTTCAAAAAAAATTTAATTCATCAAAAATAATGCTAATACTGTTGCTGTATAGCATAAATAGGATTTATAAATAATATATTATTTATTAAAAAATAATGCATGGGAAATTTAGTAAAATATTTATCATAAAAAAAATATCAGTTTTGATACCGGTGTTGAAACTATATCCCAAAGATCGTAATATCCTTCAGAAATCACATTCCTTTGAAAAAAAGCAATAATGTAACGGGCATCAATATACATTTTATTTTAATATTTTCTTAGCCATATACCCCACACGTAAACTTACAGGTACCTAACCCACAGTGAATTCGCAGTCATACACAAAAAAACACACACACACACACAGACACAAACACACACACACACACACACACACACACACACACACACACACACACACATACACACACACACATACAAACACACACAGACAGACACACACACACACTCACACACACACACACTCACACACAGACAGACACACACACACACACACACACACACACACACACACACACACACACACACACACACACAGACCGACACACACACTCACACACAAACTTAATTGGTTAAGTTAAGCTTATGATGAATTTTTTTTCTTGATTTTATTTCCTTGTTTGTTTTTTCATAGCTTAGTAAAATCTGGGCATTATTTTTTTAAAATTCTGTTACTAACTTCGGAATCCATTTTTACATTTTAGAGTTGCTCCCCTTGATGTGAAGGTATAATATTGAACACCATTTATCATCAACCACTGTATTTGTAACCAAAGTACGCATACTTAAGTTGAATATTTATTAATAACTCTAAATGCATACGTAAACACACACACACACACACACACACACACACTCAAGCACACGCGCACGCTCAGACTCACATTCGCTATGTAGTATGTTTATTTTAACATGCTTTTTATAGTTATTAAAGTAAATATTAAAGTAAGTTAATTAAAAAATGCAAAACATTTTTTGCCCACGAAATGCTTACCGAGAACGAAAGTCAGTATCTCATGAGTAGGGAAACAAGAAATATTAATGGTGAATAAGAAGATAATCTGACGAAGTATCTCTATATAAAAACCCACGAGGGAAATTGTACACTTGTTCCCTCAGAATATAAAAATCGTATTGCCATGAGTTTTAAATCTAAGCTTCCTATAGTCTGTGGCTATCGTGAAGACTAAATTAAGGGTTCATAGATACGATGCCAGAAAGTAAAGGTCCGAAAACCTTACTTAAGACATGGTTTCTCAACCCGGGGTTCACGGGAATAATGAATGCGGACACATTTGTTAGTTTTGAAAGTTTTGTGCTACAATATTATATAGAAAATATTTTTTCAAAATATTACCTATGCCTATTATTAGATATATTGCTTGGTTTATCATCAACACAAAACCTAGAGGTCTTTAAACTCTCTCTCTTCGGTGACTCTCGTTGCTTGTATAATATCTGGCAAGTTTAAACTCCGGTAGGTCACCAAGTATTCTATTAATGTTAAGTTCCACTCTTACTCGAAACAAACAACATAACCTTCTAAGATCTTTATTTACTTCCAAATACGATCTTAGAAAGATAATGCATTTTTTGTAACTGGTTCCTTTACACTACTCGTAAAAATTATGACAATTCAAGATAACGTCGTTTTCCTCAACACGACTTGATACGTAACAACTTCAGCAAGAGTAGAGGCGAATGTAACAGAATTGTACTTTAGTCAAGCCTGATGCACTGAGTACCTTCTGCATCTACAAACAGCAATCACTTTCAGCTAAAAGTGGAAGCTAAAATTATCTTTAAAAAATCTGTTCCAGAGAGAGGACAAATCTGCATTACTTGATGTAAACATGATACAAATATTATATTGTAAGTGAAAGATAAAATGCCACTGACTTGTTTAATTCTGTTTTATACAAGTTACGTCTATATTTGAGACAAGCGCATTGCACTTTTATTGTTTAAATTGAACTCTAGATATAATATATTTTAATTAAACAATTTAATTAACATTTCCCAATATTGTGAGGGGTATTTTTCTAATCGATTTAATTTAATTCAAATAATTATAATTATTAATGTTGACTCTCTCTTCCTACACATAATTAGTTTTATCTGTGTCCATAAAACATGTCTAAAATAAAAAAATATGTATTTTCTTCATAATTTCCTAAATATTTGTGTGCATTTTATTACTCCTATTACTCAATACAGCGTCTCCACGACGCATATATTCTAATTGATGTGTTTTAATGCTCATAAACAGAAGATATACATGTAAAACAAACGGCTATAATGCCATGAAAGTAGGATCAGCATTTTTTTAGGGAGTTTTAATGCGCCTTCGGTTGCGGGACAGATTACGTAATTAATAACTAGGCCTTGACAGTTCAGATTAAACCTGGAGCTGAAAAGCTGAGCACCATGGGTTTATAAACATAACACGGGGCTTATACCAGTAATTAGTTCATTCCAATAAAGTTGCCTTCACACGTTTACTAAATTTTTTTAGAATTATAAAATATCAATATAAAAAATAATTTATATAAAATCACCATTTTTATGTTCATTAATGAATAAATCATTTACGTGAATTTATAAAATGGTTTTTATTCTTATTTTATAATTAATTATTTGTCAATATTTTAGTCAGAGCAAATAATCAGAAATATTCGTAGCTGAAGATCAGGATAAATTAATTATCTTGTAAATTTGTTTTAAAATATATTCATAGCATGTAGAACTCTAATGTTACCTTGTGTTTCTTTAGCGATTGGGTAAAATATGGAAGCAAAAAGTTTAACTTTAAATTAGGTACGCATTATTAGACATAACTTCCTGTAAGACACACTGATACTGGTACATTGCTAGTTACATTGCGCTACGCGATTGTGACACAGGTAGCACCCCTCTGTCAGGCACAGGGTAGCCTTATGGGTACAAGTTCGTTCTACCTCTTAAAAGGCTCCTCGCCTTAGACCGGATACAGATGATATATATAATTCAATTAGTAAAATATAATTCTGTAACTACAGCAGGACTGTAGATATAACTGTACTTTATTACAATAATAAATAAATACAATAAAGCAATAAAGTACAATATTAGTACTCTAAACTTAAACTTTAAATTTAAACTTAAACCTTACGTTTAATAAAATTGGTAGTGGTTATCTTATCGGTCTGATTAACTATGCATTGATAATCTCTATTAAATTTTATCTTTTAATTTTTAGGACACAAAATATGCTTAAGACAGTATTATGTTTGGTTCTCGTTTATACCTGTTTCTCAATCATTGCGTCTAAATTTTCTTTCCTTATTTCTAACTTTCGCATATCACTGATGGTTGAACCATAATCTTGCGCTCTAAATATTTCAACACGCATAGTTTTGGCATACTTTATTTATGGTTATAATGTAAACAAAAATTCAAATAAAATAATATTTTTTTTACCAATTTCAGTGGTTTTGTGTGTTTTTTGTGCGTGTGTGTATGAGTAGTTGCGTGTGTCTTCATTATTTATAACATTTAAACTTTGTTAATTCTTATTTCTTTTTGTTAGTTCTTTAAAATGTATTTGTTTGTAAATTGGTTTGTCCGTGTTTTATCTGAATTCGGAATTAAACTTTTTTAAATTTTACTTATATAGCGCTTTTGCTTCAAAAGCCTCAAATAGCACTAAAATCTAAACCTCAGAATAAAACCTTAAGAGATAAAACCTTAAGAGATAAAACTTTAAGAGATAAAACCTTACCGAATATATATAAAAGGCATATTTTCTCACTAAAGTGTTTTTCATGATTTAAAGTTAATTTCAAAATAAGTCTGTGTTGCCTTTGAAACTGTACAGAATATTTTTCTTTTGATCTTCATTCTAAAAAAAAATGTTAATAACAAAATGTACCAGACTCTGGCTTAGTCTAAGTGTAATTTTCTATTGATATACATTTTTATATAAGTCAGTGTTTTTTTGTTTCTTGTATCTTAGATTTTTCTAAACACGAAATTTAAAAATGGTAATGAATGAGACTTTCATTTGGATGGTATTAGCTCCTTACTATTTGTAATATTTTAATACGCTCAGTGGTTTAGGTTGTGTATTGTAGCGAAACCTGGACAAAAATTATGTACAACTATCCTTGAAAATTTGGAGAGATTTAAATATCTTTATTTTGTTTACAGCATTTAATTAGTAAGAATAATGTAGGCAACGAAGAATAAGAAAGGACTGTGAACAAATGCTGGTCTTCTTTAAGGATTTCTAATCCCCTGGTTACTGTACATCAGGGAAATATTGGGCAATCACGAGTGTAGGTTGGCACACCCCATTTAGCCCATTAAAGAGGTCATACAAAATGGGAGTCCTTTGCTAAACACATTTGTAATACAAAGAAATCAAGGGAAAATTAATATGTTCTGTTGACAAGGAGTAAAGTAGGAGAATAGTCCCTGGTAATGGTGATAGGGAATAACTACGCGATAGCGTTGGCAGCCTTGCTTACATAGACGTTACCTGCTTTATACTGAGGATAACAGATGTATGTACCTGCTACATTTATATTTGTACTATACAATTCTTGTAAAAATATATTTGTTAAGAAATTATCTAGTAATACACAAATGCAACTACTATAAATACAACTTTAATATTACAAGTATATGATTACTATAATTACACAAATAATTTATATATATATATATATATATATATATATATATATATATATACATTGTATCATAAAAACCTTGTATTATTTGTAACAAAAGAAAATATAACTTCCATTTAGACATTATTTATAAGTATTATGTTTATAACAGTTAAAAAGAATCTTTATTTGCATTTCTAAACACGAAAGGACCTAAACTATCACTCTAAGAACACCACGAAAAATTAAAGTATAAGAAAAGTGACAAGTAGCTGGAAGGAGGTTTCTCTGTCTTAATAATAATAGAGCATTTCAATATGACTGAGAGAAACCAAGTTACAGTTGGTTGCCTCACAAAGCTAATGGATAGCTTGTCTTCGTAATTTACATCAAAGCGTGGTGACCACTGTATTAAATGATACCGGAACGACGCAAATTAACAAAGAAAAGCGTTCAACTATTTGCCTTTCCCTCATTAATGAGTAACGGCCCGTTCGGAAAGTTACATAGCCAAGGTAATTACGCAACTTACATGGCAATGAATTTTTAAAGTCTGTTTGGATTTAAAGGATGTATCTTACACTTAGCTAGAAATACCATTTCATAATAGTTGAATATTTACACAAAATAAATAGTTAGAAATAAGAACGTTTCAACTAATAGTAGGAAGTAAAAAAATACAAACTTTGTTTTGTAAATGAAAAAAAATATATATACATTATCTATAATACATAAAAAACATAAATACAAACAGTATAATGTGTTATTGTCTATGTTTTTTTGTAGGAGAAATGGTGAATGTGTTTATGTACGCGCGCACGTTCTTATGTGTGTGATTGTATGCAGGTTTGGGTGATTGTCTGTGCGTGAGAGTTTGTGTGAATATGTGTGTTGTGTGTGAGTGTGAGTATTGTGTGTGTGTATCTGTGTGTGTGTGTGTGTGTGTGTGTGTCTGACCGTGTGCATGCGCGTCTGCGTGTGCGTGTGCGATTCCATGTGCGTGAGTGTGTGTATTTGTGTGTGTCTGTCTGTCTATGCGTGTGCGTGTGCGTTTCCGTGTGCGTGTGTATATGTGTGAGAGCGAGCGTGTGTGTGTGTGTGTGTGTGGTTGTGTTTGTGTGAGTGTGTGTGTGTTTGAGTGTGTGTGTGTGTGAGTGTGTTTGTGTATGCGTTCGTGTATGTGTGTGAATGGTTGTGTGTTTATATGTGTGTATAGATAAGTGTGTGTTTGTATATATATATATATATATATATATATATATATATATATATATATATACATTGGTTTCGGTAGTTCGAGTAATAATAGTGTAAGATTGTGCCGTGATATTTGATATAAAATTTCTGTTCATAAAAGCGCAAATAGTAGCCTGACAGTGATCGCAATTGTGAAAACTCCAAAACCATCCGTAGTTAGCGCTTTCTGAAACTTAACGTCACGCGCATGTAAATCCAATTCGTACCACCCTTTCCGAAGATCAAGATCCTGTAATATCATCCCGAATGCAAAGGTGCTTGTCCAAAATTAGTGCGTGGCTCATGTTTGCTATAACCCCGATATAGCAATATTTCAGAGCTCTATCGTAGACAGTTATCGGATTATTGAATTAACATTCTTTTAAAAGAGTGAATAATAAATTGGAACGATTTTTTATATAAATTGATTGGAATAAACAAAATACTAAATGTTTGAAAGGTGAGGGTATAAACGCCTATAAACAATACAGTATTATTGGGTATAACCTTATATTTTATTTTGTATATTACTTACAATTTAATAAACGCAAGTAATATAATCATACACAAATATATTTAGAATATATAGTAGCGCTTTGCTTTTACGTAGATAATGAAAGTGTTAGTATTTAGACAATGATGCACAGAACTGGTAAAGATCCAGAGTTCTGGAATTTTTATTTAAATTCTGTAATACAGGGCAATGCAGGTCTGATATTTTTCCACAAGGAAATATAAAGTGTAATAATTTAGTGTATTTTATATCTGTAAAAAATAATTCTAACTGAGCATTAATTACTTACAGTTTGTGTGTTGTTGGCCTACGTCCCTATGTTTTTATCACAATTTTATTTATTGATATCACTTGGTAAAGAAAACATACTTACTGATATTTTTCTGCAGACGCGTTTCCCACTAGATCATTGCTTTTGCTAAAAAAATCATTAGGTTGAGTTTTTTTCGGCAAGTGCCATCAATAAAAACACTTTAAAATGAAAAAAGTATCCAAATCATTGGTTAATTGTTATTATTCCATAAAACATCTAACCCCTAACTTTTAATATTTTTTTTAGTAACTAAAACTTTTATTTGTAATTCAATAAATTCTACAGTTTTTTTACAAATAAGTAATTAATTTTAGGTCAAATTTTTATCAAATACAAACATATACATTATTTTGTAAAGTATTTATATAGTTACTTTTTACATTTTTTTATTGTTTCGCTTATGTATAATAAATAATGGTGCATTAGGTCAACTAGTCTATTAATCACTAAATTGAATAGAACAATTGTGAAAGCTAATAGCACAACATACAATTTCTTGCATGTATTCACTTTCATCAGTATCAAGGCTAAGTAGACCAATCCGATCAGGTGAGGCATAAAGTTCACCGTTAAAGGGATTTAAATTTCCTTCATGTTTCACTAATTGACCTAACGAGCACTCTCGGTGCTGTTTAATGGAAGGAGCAGAATACTTTGGTTGGTTCTTTATGGAAGCGGAGAAATACTTTTATTTATGTAAATAACAAAATTTGAAGTAATATCATATACAAGTTCTAATTTTAAGTAATATTTATTATGTCGTAACAATTCATTTAGAGTTTAATCAAACGCTTTCAGAACAATTTCATTCATATATTAAGTAAATATTTAAATTGTAACTATAGTACCTTAGTATGTTATTTTAAGGGCTGACGTTAAACATAAACATATGATTTACTGTTAACAATAGTTCCATAAATAGTTACTGTAAAACAATAAAAATGAATTTTTAAAACGTTAACAAAGTTTTACTCCACTCGGACTTTAGTTTCAGAACTTCCGATCTCGTGAGTGTATTAACCGTCTCACCATTTCTCACACCTCTATTTTCTACGTCGCAACAGTTTACTGGTAATGTCCATCTCGGGTTTAATTTTCTAGGTTTTCCATTTTATTTATTTAATATCTGTGAAAAAAAACATTAATTTCTTACGCTCTCACCACATGTCGTCCACACTTCTTTTACATCATTTATTGCATATTTATAGCCTTCATTCGTAGGTTTAATGTTTGGTAACTTACGTCGCTTTATTACTTGTCATTTTCCCCCTAGAATTCAATTTCCGTTGTTACTTTATTTTTATATTAAGGACAGGCTCTCTGTATATTTTAAATTTTCGATGAACTTGTTATTTTAATGATATAAGGAGGAAAATAAATTCGATTATAAATATTATAGATATCACTTTGTTTCATTTGTATTTATATATATATATATTTTTTTCGTCAAATAAGTCCTTAATTGAAACGCCTAAATTATTTTAATTTCCCGCATTTTGCGTATTGGTGTTTATAATTAGGTTTAGCATTTTATGCATCTCTGTAGACATATATCCACTGCTTAAGAAGTTTTTTTAAAGTACAGCCCCTTATTTTGACCTTAATATGGTGGTATTTATATTGTTTTTATCCTTAGAGTTAAAAAGTTGGTTATCCAGAAAGATCAGTGTAGGTCAGGGTAGATAGAATATACTTATTGTTATATCCATCCCTTAGTAGCTTCTCCTTGTATCTGTAGCTCTTATTTAATCGTGGAAAAATCTCAAAAACTGTTCGATAAAGGGCATCTTCGTAGACATTAATGGCATTTATATCATTGACTCTTTTATTTCGGATTTTTTTGCATATTTTGAGTCTTGAGTAACATTATGTTTTTTTTATCGATAAATACTGACTGTACAAGAGATCAATGACTTCTTCTGTGATCGGAATGGAAATTTTTATTTAAGTCAACAAATTACAGATTTGTATCTTCTTTTTGGGTATTGTTTTAAATTTTGTGTCTATAGTATAATTATTAACAATAAAAAATGCTTTAGTATTTGAGAGGAAACGTTTACAGGGGCTTATTTTCTAGTAGTTTTATAACTGTTAGGAAAAATATGCATTATCATGAATACGTTTCGAAGAGCTTTGTTTATCAGCTCTAAAAATATAGTTCTACTATAAAGAATACCTATGTTATTCGTTTTATTGATTTTTTCTCTCATATCTGATTTCACTCTATACACCTTATTCTGTGGTTGGTATTAGTCCATTATAATCGGCTAACTGTTTACAATAGGGTGATATCAATCTACGTTTGTCAAATAATAGACATGATTGATTTCTCTTATAACCCCTTTGTTTAATATGACACTGCTGTTATTTAAATCAAAGGGGGTCTGTTAATTTAATTTTAAAACTAATTAGGTGTTTAAAGTTTTATTGTTTATAAAATTGTTTTAAAAAGTAATAAAATCTCACGTTTTTAGCTTGATAAAAGTAAATATAGTAACAAAGATAGAAATGGTCGTGATAATAATTCTTAAAAATATAAATGCGTACAAGGGTTATGAGGTTCATCTAAATAGCAAATATGCAAATGAATAAAGAAATATTCTAGAAAAATATGACAAAAAATTGTATTCATATTTATTTAAAGCATAAAATATAACAACTGTTCCTCATTTCGTTTATCCAGAATTAAAAAAAAAATGTATCCTTTTTCCGTGACGCTTTAGTTGGGTGTGAACCTTGGCCTCCTGTTCTGCTGCTTTCCAGTTCCTCACATTCAGTAGTGTTCTGTTATCTTAAGCAACGTCATCGATCCATCTGAGTATATCTCTCTCCTCCATCCATTTATAATTTCTTCACATCGTCCACAATCATTCACAATGCCGAGAATCCTCCTGAGGATCTTCCTCTCAAAGATAACCAGGAAGAATATTTCCCTTATTCCTAGTTATGGCCAAGCTTCAGTCATACCAAGCTTCGGAAATATAAGATAGTACGAGACTGATTAACGTTTTATACAGCATCATTTGTATTTTAAAGCTTCACTTTTTATAGTTTAAAAATATTGTAATGGTAACGAAAAATAATGTTTACTCTTTTTTAATAAAAACTTATTTCTCCATGAATTATTAAATTTCCCTCAATTGTCATCATTTACTGTTTAGTGCCTTTGTAAGTCCCTTATAGTCGGTTTACAGTTTCAAACTACTTGCTTTCTTTTCTTTTTTTGCCGAATATTATTTATGCTTACTTCTCATTTCTTGTCGTTTATTAAATATACTAATGGGTTACTAGCTGTTCGTACATCGGTTATTAAAGCTTATTCTTAAACTTCTTATATAGGCTTCGTTTAAAATAAAATTAAGGTTTAAGTTCTAAATGGCAAAAAAGAAAAAGATTGAATACACCACGTTATGAAAATTACAAAATACTCTACATATTGTTTCGTTGAAACGGTTTTTTTTTTAATGTGTTAAAGAACTAAACTATTCAATATATCATTTCAAATTCAGGAAATATATTCTACTCTAATTCGTTTAAATGTTACCTTCTATAGCACAGAGAATCTTCTATTACAGCGTCTAAAGCATCAAAACATGAAATTTCCCTGCTCATTCGGTCAGATGCTTTCAGAAATAGTCCTCTAATTAGTCTCTTGACGTCAGACTCTTAGACTTCACAGTAGTTTTAAGCTCAAACCAAACCAAACCGACGGTCTGTTATTAAGTAGCTTAATTGAGAACCAGCAATGCTATAATTTTATTTTGTGCATGTTTAAATATTAAGACAATAAGCACTTTAGTATTTTACTGGAATTCGTGTTATAACATTTAGGAAATTTTATTCGTACTTCTTAATTAATTAAAATACACAAACATCTTTGAAAATTAAGTGTTTTATGTTATATTTTGCCTGTTAAAGCTTACCCTACCTCATTCCAAAAGTTTCATAGGCTATGAGTATTATTCCTTATTTGAAACTACTATTGTGTACTTCCTTTTATGTAAATAAATACGTTGATACTAACATTTTATAAATTCTAACGCCAATATATATAAGTAGAAAAGGAAAAACTGTACAAAAAAATAATAAAACTTTTCTTGTTTAGTAATTTAAAGCAACATAGGTTATTCAAATACAAGAATATTTATTAATTTATATCCATTAGGATATATATATAAATGAAAAATATGTTCTAATAGTACATAATAGTTTTAGATGTGTTATTTGTACTTATATATAGTGCATCCTAACAATTACCTTACCTTATTCCAAAAGTTTCATAGGCAATGAGTATTACTCGTAATTTGAGACCACTATGGCGTATTTCCTTTAATTTAAAAACGTCTTCACTATACATAAAAAGGTTTTATTGAAACCCTTGCGTTCATTTAAATTTTAAACCAATCTTCATATGACATTAGTACAAGAATTACTGCAAAGTCTACAATTATATTAATATTAGAAATGCGCATAAAGGTTTTAGTAAAATTCTTTATTTGTGAATAAAAGGTATTATAATTTTTAATTACGAATATAAATTAGGCATATTAGGTACCAATTCAACTCTATGATAGGGAAATAATAAATAATTGAGTAGTAAATTATTTATACATTGTTTTTTAAGGGTACAATTGTTAGTTGCAAGTGAAAAACACTGCTTGAATTAATTAAACATGTACTTGGAAATACTAACTTTGTCAAGCCTTACTATGCCTAACCACTATAATAGAGTTACATGATACCCAATTGATAAATAAGTCTCTCTCTTCTGACGTAAGCAATAAACTATGACCCTCCTAATGTCTGTGTAGGTAGGATGTGCACTCGATTTAAATTCCTTGAAAAAGAAAACCAAAACTCGTGAAAAAAAAACAACAGCACTATAACTTTTGTCAGTATTTTGAGGTTTTAAATCTAGTTCTGAAATTTAATCAATAGTGAAATATCCCGTGTCTGGTTAAGTTAAAAATTTACCAGAATATCATTGGATGTGTTTTAAACATAATATGAATTTAATAATTTTTGTTTCACAAAAAAACGTTTTCTATGTTACTACCTTTATTTATCTGTGAGTGGTGCACATCGCGTATAGTTTTCTTGTAGGCTATAATCTTTCCTTGTTTCCTAACGTATGAACCTCACTTTGGCAGATCCGTTATGCCGTGATTGTTTGTCAGTCGCTTCCTTGATCTTATTCCACACAGAGTGATCACGCATTACTAAAACCTCACCATGTACCCTTTATCAAACCTACACTGTGAGTTAACGATGCCGTTTCATCACGCCTGCGCATTAAGCTTACTAGTCCGAGTAGCATTTTCAATCATGTTATCCATATTATGAATATCTATACAACTACCCGATCATTTTAGCGAAGATTATACCATTACCTAATTTGCTACCTTTTAGTATCATACCTAACAGTCTTCCTTATTTTTCTGTTTTCCTCCTTCGGTGAAATAATAATTGTGTTTCTCTATATTATCAATATATTCACGACAAAATATAGAAAAATGTATACACATATGAGATTAATCTAGCAATTTTTTAAAAATTTAAATAAGGCAATAATACATTTTGATAAGGTTTCATCAAATATACACATGAATAGAACTTGAAAAAATTGCATAGAAGAAATGCCGATAGATTGTTGAGTTCCTACATTGCAGAAACATATACCCGTAATATTTTAATTTTTTATATAAGTGTTTTAACCAATTATATATTTAAATAAACCTAGTAAAGTGAATATTGTTAATATTGCCTCTAATAGTATATATAGTATACATTAAATGATTTAGTAAAGCAAAACGCTAAGAAAATATTACTATCAAAAAGGGAATGGGTGAAAGCTGTGAAAACTCTGCGCCCTCTATCTTTTAACTAAATAATATCATTAAGGAAAACAGATATTGTTAGTAATATAGTTTAAAAAGTTCTTGAGAAAAGATCGGGGTAAAAAATATTCAAAAACAAAACACACATATAGGCTTCTAGCAAATCTCATGCAATTCTAGAAAAAAGCCCCTGAAAGTCTAGAAACTAGAGCAGTCATGCTAAATTAAACCATATTTGAATGCAAATGATTTATGTAAGAGAATAATAATACGGTTAAACAACCATTCAGATCTCACACATAAAAGATCTGAGCTAGAGTAGATCGACAAAAAGGTAATGTGTCTACCTGACAAATTTGGAGGCTACATACTAACAACAATGTAGAATGGAAAACGTTGCCTCTCAAGGAAGCTATGACCGGAGGAAATACACGGCGACTTAATTGCATGTGCGCTGTTGGACGGATTTCTTTTGGAAACATATGCCTAATGCATTCTGTATAATAATAATAGTTTTTTAATTTTAACTTGTAAAATTTTTATTCACTTCAGGTTGAATAGAGGATTCTATTTTTTTTAATATTTGTTCACAATAGGGCTTACGCAACTCAAGGTCAAAGGAAAAGTGTTAATTTGTACATGAAGCTAATTCTAGTAACATAGTCAGCTCTCTCTCCTGAGGTATCTCGGAGGTAATTCAGATGTCGAGGCTTAGAGATAAATTGACAGTCCCTAGAGAGTTTAGCGCTGTAATGGGAAAGCCACATGTAATAAAAGGAATATCTTGGAATTATTGAGATAAAAACAGTTAATTAGTTAAAACAATATTACGTTACAGAAATTATACGTAATTAAATTTTTAAAATATTTATAAACATGCTATAGTGCATATTAAAATGCGTGCCGTGAAAGACAGTCTTCACTGAGTGAGTGACATATATATAACACGTTTCTTGGCATAATATTGAGTACAATGAAAGCGAGTGTTCACTGAGGCATTAGGAATATGTACAACACTTTTAATTTTAAAATAAATTAAAGAAGTTCTAAAATAATCGTACTATAGAACATGAAAAGTTTTCTCTACCAATGTAGCCGCCTTACATCGAATAAATGAGTTTAAAATATATTTTCTAAAAGGAGTTAAAGAGACTACATACATACATATATATATATATATATATATATATATATATATATATATATATATAATATAACTTAACTTTTGTTATAATTAAATTTAAATTTAAATGTTATTTATTTACCTTACCTATTAATGTCACACCTTCAGGTTATAAAGAATTAACAATCTTATCAATTTTTAAACATCACTTGCATTTATTCTCTTCAATTAACTCTACACATTATTCCAAATTTATAATAATATTTTGCAGTGACAGGATTGATATCTTAACTAATATTACAATGACAAAAGGTGGACTTCTGAGGCTTTAGATTTCTAATAAAATAACATAACATAAAAAACAGTATTAAAATTTTATTCTTTCTCTCGGGTCTCTTTTACGGGAACTTTGCTTTTTAATTAGAAATGGTGAAACTAGAATAATTTGTATAAATTTTGATGAAATTAAAATTGTTTCTGAACTAAAAGATAGATGTCTGTTGACTACACTTATATTCAAATAATACTTATTGTTCTGAGGAGTCCCTGGAATCCTGGCCTTGGTTATTACCTTCTGCACTTACACTTGACACAAAAAAAAAACTTACTTTAAATTTCTTAAAAAACTTTTACGTCGCACTTTTTAAAAATTTACTTATAAAAAAACTCTTTACTTAATTTAATAAATTTCTCCCTTTACCACACTTCCGTTCTGGTCCCCACCAATCCGTCCTCCTCTGAGTCTCTCCTCAAAACTTCCTTCTTTCTCCCGATCATTTAGTTTTTATGAAATCCCTAATCTCTCCCGCTACCAATACGTTCTTTGTAAGTTTCCCACAGTACTACAATTAGCTAAACCTAACTGTACACGGATATTTCCCAGGCTATATCGCCGCTGGATTTCCCGTCTTAACCACTATGGACCCTTCTCTAATGTCTATGGTTGCCGGACTAAACTTATAGCTTTCCTGGAAAGGATAATGTCATGGTACCTGCTTTGTCCGCACTAGAAAAACTATTTGCGTCTTTCCTTGCTTAATTCTACAGATGATTATTTTAGCAACTAACTTAATTTAATCTAAAGCCTCGTACTTTATGTTATGATATATATATATATATATATATATATATATATATATATATATATATATATATATATATATATACATAAAGAACAAAAGTCTAAATACAAATACAAGAATTATAATTGAATTTACAATTCAAAGATTTTCGTTGGCTAACAGTAACGAAACAGTCATCCTCAAAGTAAACTCTACACCTTCAAGCGTATAAGAGTACACTAGATCATAGAAAGAAAAAATATAGACAATAATATGTTTAATATAACTAAACTTGAAATCCTGGAAGGAAAAAGCAAACAGAATGAAACGAGGTCTCGCTCAATACATCGAAGCTGGGTTGAGTGAAATTATAACGAAGGGCGCTCAAAGAGATGTTGACTGAAGCTCTTCCTACGGCATAAATTATTAATGAGGGTAGACATTTCTCAACCTTCACGTAAACCTAATACAGAAACAGATAGCTTTATCATGTCCATAATTTGATTTTATGTTTTGATTGAAGTTCTTAGAAAATTACAATAATTTGTGGTAATAATAACAATACAGTTAGACTGTTTTCGATATTGGTATCATAATAGTACAGTTCAATTCCGATCTGTAGTAACAATAAAATGTGTTTCAATAAACATATCACATCATACGGTTACCTACTCTTATGCTGGGTTCCTTACTAAATATAACATATTCTGTTCAGTATAACTATATTCTGTATATAATTCTGTTAAATCCGTAAATGTAGTTATATTCCATTGGAGGTCAGAGTAAAAGTAATTACCACAACCAGGAGGTATAATGAAACCAAAAAAAACTTGTAGCTATCAAATAATAATTTTGTCACGTAGAAATTTTGAACATTCACAGAAGAGCTGCAATTTATAATTATCTGACGAAGGAAATAACTGACATACCTAAAATTAAACATAAAAAAGTGGAACAATGTAAAAGAAAGTATAAAAACAATAAAATTTAATTATATTAATGTTAAATAGTTTTGTAAAACCATAAATATCTCTCAAGATATTCATAAAAACTGACAATAAGACATTATTTGACTTTGTGCAAACAATTAAAAATTACAACGCAAACAACAATGAATATTAATCCATTAGACCACTAGGCCTGATTTTTCTGAAATAATTTTAGCATCAGTTAAAGAGCTAATATGCATTTTTATTATCATTGCTCAAGAAAAACACTCGAACGTTGGGATAAATGACTTATGGAGGTATTTTATTGTCACAAACAAAGTTTTTAAATAAATAATATTATTTTAATGTGTATATTTTAAAACGTATCTATTTTATTACTTATATTTTATCCAACTCTTTATATGATTTCCTTTATAAATCTCTATATATCAAAATATATCGACGCTGTACCTTTATACCTGTTTATAACATGTTGAATTGTTAAAACTCAAAGCTCAAACCACGGTGCTGCACGTAGCCACAATTTTACTTAATTTGTAAATTGAGGTAAGATACATTGGTATAAAATAATATTTGAAAAAACTATGAACCAGATTATATATATATATATATATATATATATATATATATATATATAAAACACTCCGTTTTCTTCTTGAAATACATTTTAAAGATTTTTGAGCTCATACACAAATTTAATATGTAAAATAAGAAATGTTTACACAAATAATTTAAATAAAAGAGATAAATAAGAATATTATTCACAGAATATAGAAAAAAAGTTTACGTAAATGATTGTATTTAGCGAAAAGGCCAGGTAATGGAAGCTGAGCACTAAAGAGACAAAACTATGCAAATGGTGTTAGATATTACATGCAAACTTGCATTGTTTCCACGCCATGATTTAAATGGCCCATAAATAGTTGGTGTTCTTGCATCGTGCAGGTGGCTGAAACAGTTTGGTTTGTCTTCGCCCAAATGATATATTTATATTGTTTATCCAAATGCTCATTTCCTTTCTTTTTGTGAAGTTTTATTTTTACTGAATATTCCTAAATATAATTTAGAATGTATTAAGGTTTTCCGTTTCTAATTAGAAAAGAAAAAACTTTCTATGAATTACTTATAAAACATTCGTGATAACTTTTTATTTGTGACAATTACCGAAAACATGATTGCTATCGCAAAAGAAATTTAAGTTTCTTTAATTTGATAGACTTTTACGTTTGTTCGGTCGTCAGTTGGGTTTTATCTCTCTAAACATTTCTAAACACACATTTATTTATACATTCGAATAAATCCCAATATAAAATCATTTGTAATTATTTCAAAATATTTATAACTATTTTGTTTAATGCATTCGTAACTGGTCAAGTAAAGGGTACACACATTTTCTTATATACTATTGAAAACTCAACGGAAAGTTTTAAACAAATGAAAAAAACGTATAGGCTTATAAAATGAAGTGAGTTTCATATATGTCAAATAATGTTAATAATTCTTTCTCAATCGTGTTGAATTTATAAACTACACCAATAAGCCAAAATATTAGTGATGACAAAAAATGTCAAGTTTGAATCTAGAATAATAAATTTCGTGTATATTTATATAAGTTTTGAATATATTTGTTACACAAAATCGAAGTAAATTACAAATAAACGTCATTGCAATTCTGCAAATGTTAAAAAATGTTTTTATTAACTAAAAGAAGAATGTTGTATACGAGCCAAATTTCGCGTAGAATTTTATATGTATGCCATATGTATGCCAAATTTCATATGTAGAATGTTGAAAATTGTGTTTAATTTAGTTTTTTTTTAATTGCCTAGTTTTTTGATGGAATGTTTCCTTTATTTTAGGAATAATTTTTAATGACACATAAAATTTTGATTAAACTAAATAATAATTGTTTAAACTGAAGATTTATTCTAAGTTAATATTAATAAACCTTTTTACGCAGTAATTTACCAATTAAAGTAGAGCGTCGAAAATCCGGATCATTTCGGACTATCGGAACCCATCCGGACTACTGATGTATCCGAAATATCATACAACTTCTTAAATACGGAGTGTTTTTTTTATATTTAAATAACTATAATCTCTTTTAATGGTTATAGTATAGTGTAGGTGTGAATTATACCAGGAAGTATTACACAATAGGCGTCAGAGGTCTTGAAAAAACAAAACAATTTATTGAAGGAACATTTAATGTACATATTAACACTTAGCACAGAAAACCAAACAACATACCGGTACGAACTTACTGAGTGAAACACTCATTTATTTTTTTTTAAGAAAAGCATGCTACATGACAAATTAGCTAAAGATAAAATGTTATAATCAATTTTAATTGCACGCTGTTGGTTCCGTTTAAAGTTTACTAAAGACGCATTTTTACAGAATTGGTTTATGTTATTTGCATTTATAAAATAAGATAACGCGAAGTTTAGTGTGTAGCCTACTGTAGTGCCGCCGAGCGCACCCTTTTCACGCCGAGTGGAGTTACGCTGAAACCACTATGCGTATTAGGACTCTCCGGATTTTTGAAGTCCGTATTACCAATCCTTTACTGTGCGTCAAATAAATTTATAGCATAAACAGACAAATATTTTAATCCTAAGATTTATAAAGGAAGAAACAAATAATAAATACACAAAAACCCCTTAACCACAAACTTTCTTTATTTTACCCTTATGTACATTTCAGTTACAAAGTAACCATCCTCAGAGGGATAACATACAAAGACTCTTTGTATGTTGCCCTCTAAGAATGGTTAGTCTACTTTGCAACTGAAATGTATATAAGGGTAAAATAAAGAAAGTTTGTGGTTAAGAGGTTTTTGTGTATTTATTATTAAATTCAACCACAGTATATTCCTAATAAATAGTAAGAAACAAATAACAAAACTTGATAGCGTCAATTAAACAATCATGAGTACATTGTAGTCATTTTATAAAATATTAATACTTAAAAAAAAAGGTGTTGTAGAAGTAAAAACGAAGAATTATTTTTATTATTTATACAAATATACTAATTATAATTTTAGTAAATCTATGAAATATTTATAATTCAACACACATTATAATATTCAGTTTATACATTTATACAATGCATTTGAAAACCTAACCGGAATCAAACTGTAATAAATACTACTGATTTCATCATAAATTTAATTTTCCAAAAAGTATTTTCGTTAGACAATTTACCACTTTATAAAGAGCAACCAAATCCCTGCAAGTGTGAATATGCCCATAGCCATTTCCTGATCCTTAAAGAGCACTAAAATGTCTCGCCGAAGCCATGAACGGTTTCACAGCGCTCAGGAAATGGATTAACTGTGTTCAACTCGTAAAACGGAATGAAGCGGCCACGTATTACCAGCGAGCTTCTTCAACCCGTTCCCACATTAAAAAATGATTCCACATTTCACCGTGTACCTTATAAATTGGATATCTACTAAATAGAATAGAGTGTGAACCTCTGTTATCCGAACCCTGACCAACCAGATTCCAAGTTAACCGAGATAAAAAGAGAAATACACTACGTAACCTATATAAAAATTAACTATCAAATCAGAAGGGAAATACGTATTTCATTTTACCTATGTGTGTCTTAGTTATTATTAATTTATACTGTATTTTCTCATTTAGTAGACCAAATGTATTACGATATTTTTCTAAATCTTTAAATATCTTTTCATTTATTTCACCACTTTTTCGTGTTTTCTTTCCAATTAGCACAGTTAGTATTGCCGAAGTCTCAATTCATGTTACATCGAATAATCGAGGTTCTACTGTGAGCACATTTAAAAAAAACACACTCTACAGTTTATTTTAGTGTATTTGTATAGCAATTAATATATACATCATACAACGTTTTCGGTTGGCCTATTATAAAGTTTCTAATGTATATTTTTTATTTTTTTTATTTGAAGAATTATTATTATGTACATAATTCTTTTTGGACCGATATAATATGTTAAATGTGAGATGACGGCGACAGTGTGGCTGATGGCAAGTAAGAGTTGAATTGTATAATGTAAAATAAGACGTTTGTTGGATGAGATATATCCCGAACACCAAGTGTATGTCTATAGGCAAGGATATCAAAGTGTTATAACTAGGACCCAAGAATATCAAAGTTATGACCCAAACAAATATGTAATAGAAATGGAAAAACGAGAGCATTGCTCACTGTCCTGTAACTCAAGGTGCATACTAACATGAACCAGCTAAACCCTACTAGTCGGGTCACAGGTATCAAACTGTATGACAAAGACCGAACTTCTGAATAGGGTGAAACCTTTGAAGTGTGAACTATAACGCGTCTCTGACCCACATTTAGAAACGACTGTCATTAAGGATGAGATAATGAATCGATTGGGTAAGGAGAGAGAAAGAGAGAGAAGAATGCTGAGGGGGAACGCTTGCATGAAAAGGAAAGAGATGAGGTAGTATGGTCGCTTATGTGCTAAAATAATAAAAAGTAGAATAACAAGAACACTTTTAAGAGTAGGAAGGCTACTTTAGGTAACTATTAAGGAGAAGAAAGGCACCACTAGGGGATCCGGTAGGAGAAGCGGGTCTTGCGTCGTAGCTAGACAGTTCGTCTGCCTAACTTCACATCTGCCGTGAATAAAATCGTAATAAAGATTTACATAGCCGACATTTGCAACAAAGATATCACAAGGAGAAGATGGAATGGAGAGTAAAGGTAAACTTGAACGAAAATAAAACATTTCTAAAGCATGGAAAGCAAAATGATCAATCATAATATGTTTAAGACCTATAAACTTACAGATAAAACTCCCATGAATAAAGTTATGCACACCAGTTTTCGTGTAAAACAAATATAAAATTATTTTTCCCAAGATGAAATTCAGTAAACATTCTGGAAGAATTATGTACTTAAAATAATATAATAAAAATACAAAAAATATCTGAGTAGTTTATCCTCTGAGTATGTTTGTCACAATAATTTAAATTAAACAACAAAAATAGAATAATTTTGTAAAAGGCGAAACGTTTTGCATCAATTCATTCTTTCTAAAAATTATTGAAAATTATTTGTTTCATTAAACCCATATGTAAATTTACATATTACAATTGCAATTGATTTTGATTACCATCTATAATAATACTACATTCTTACGAGAGTTTAATAATAAATGCAATCTTTAGACTAAATCGGTATTTAATAATTCTCACATTTATATGGGTCCTTTTATTTACACACTTACCATTTATTGCAGTTTTTAAGCTTATTCTAATGAGGCCTTAAAATATATCATTTGTTCACTAATAGCCTATTTACTCTCAACTCGCACTGTTACTGTGCAATAAAGATTTTACTTTCTCTACTACATCACAAAATTTACTCTCTGTATGCTAAAATAACCCTATATACTCTATCTTTCTTATATCTTGTTTCACTAACCATAAGTTAACTGCAGGTTTGAGTTTCTAGTCGTGGTGGTTTTGGCGGGATCGATTTGAACATAGCTCTTAGCTCCTTGTTACAGGAAATCTTACATATCTTAATAAAATGCCAGATCTTAGTTTCATGTTAAATATCTGCTACTTCCAAAAAATTAATAACTGAAAATTGTAGTGGAAGTATAATTTCCCCCATTTCTTACAGTACTAACGTATACTTCAATGTACCTAAAGTAGTTGGCCCTGTTGATACTTAAACCTACTTACAGAGGTAGCCGGTTTATGAATGGTTTTTTCCTTGGTATTAACCAGGATATTTTAGATGTTCATCCTTTAGCCCATTAGTTTAATATTGATTGAATAGGAAGAAAAATCAGTCGCAGACACATTATTCTAATAAATCATTTTAATGTTTGTTGTTTATCTTTCTATTTTAGCGGAATGTCTCCAGATATTTATAATAATACAAAATATAACAGAAATAATTTATGATTAAAAAGAAACTAATATTGCTAATATAACTAACATTAACTATCCCCTTTTCGGAAAAACAGTACACAATAAACATTTTAAAATATGGTACTACCATCAAGTGAAGCTTTACTTGCCCTAAAACCTCAGTTCTTTACATTCCAGATATTGGGGAATGTGAGATATTCAATAAAGTCCTTTGTTAAAAAATGTTGAGTTTGTACTTAGCTTAATATAGAGAGGAAATAAATTTTCTACGGAATTTTTTTTACAGTATTTAAAAACATTTTCACAAAATTTATTAGTATAATTATTGTTTATTACTTTTTAATAAAGGATTTATAGCCCTAATATTACTGAATAGTACATTAAATTAAATATTATCATTATAATTAATAAACGAATAATTTTTTTCATTAATGTTTTTCAAAATATTATTTTTTACGATTTTTAATGACTTTCCATATTAGAAATATTGCTTCCCTTTTTAGGCACAAACAGGATTTAGTGGTTGCATGTATTAACATCAGAGCCCCTCAATGAACAATTGCTAATGTAACCCGAGGCGTAATCAGAAACTTGCTAATGTGAAAAAAGCCAGCTTTTGCTTTGATGTAGCAGCAATGCTTTTAAAGAAATAGATTCTAAAATAACTATTCTAAAAGTGCTATTTATAAATACATAGGTTTATTCTGTGTAGATAACGCCTCTCGTGTTAAATTATTGTTTATTAAAGCATATTAAAATTTCCAACAACAGGAATATTTATAAAATAACATACACTTGGCTTTACATTAGCTTATTCCTTTGATATTATTAGAAGATATATATATATATATATATATAATAAATATGGTGTTATGTGTCTTGTAATATAGTTAATAAATTAAAAATATTTCAAAAACAAGAATAATTTTAATGAATATATTTATTCAAATCTTTTCGCCGATAAAATAGTACCAGCATCTTCAGGAAAATAATTATCTAATAAAATATTTTTACAAAATTAAATCATATGTCCACATTAAATCACATATGATTTAATTTTGTAAAAATATTTTATTAGATAATTATTTTCCTAAAGATGCTGGTATTATTTTATCGACGAAAAGCTTTGAATAAATATATTCATTAAAAGTATTCTTGTTTTTGAAATATTTTTAATTTATTATATATATATATATATATATATATATATATATATATATATATATATAATTATATATATATATATAATTAATAAATTATTTTTGAAATATTTTAAATTTATTAACTATATTACAAGAAAACATATCACTATATTTAATATGTATATATATATAATATATATATATATATATATATATATATATATATATATATATATATATATATATATATATATATATATATATATATACTAGAAACTGTACAAAATAAGCACACACAACCAGATAAGTAGATATTTGTGCAACTTTTCGTTTTGTGCATTTATTGATTATGTCATAATAATCACATGATATAACAACGACGAAGCTAGGAAAATAAATAAAAGACGCTACTAACTATAAGTATCGAAAGTGAGTTACCATTTGGTGGATACCTTTGCATTGCCTTTATATTCTAATATTCAGTTATTGGGTTATTTTTGTTCTTAATTTTTGTATTAGGACTGTAATCATATCCTTCTTTCTTTAGTTTAGTTGTTTTCCAAATTGGAATATTTGGAATTTTATAAACAAATTTCATTTACTGAGAGAGTTATTTGTAAATAATTAAGTGAAAGTAAGATACAAAGTGCGTTGCATCTTACATGAAATTATAAATTATACAAATTTCTTGTTTAACATACATTTGCCAAATTACATAACAAAAGTTATATTTTCTCAAAGAAAGTCGCGTATAATCAATTATGTTATCAATAGGTTTTTGAAAAGTACGAAACAGAACCGTGTATGATCTGTTGGGCTCAGGAAAATCTAATTATTGGCATAAATATTTCTTTGGAAAAATCAGTGACGTGCGATCAAAAATTAAGTTAACCTTCACGTGGCGTATATCGACCGAAAGGCTTATTTATGTCTATTCAATACTCTTGAAAGGCAAACAGCTATGAAGGGAGACACAAATACAAACAATTATATCTCACATATTGGAACAATGGCTACCGATGAGTCCAGATGCAGTCATAAATGTATAAGAACTTTGAAAATTTTTATAATGATGATACTGCCAATTAGGAAGTATGTTCCATTTATGAAGAAAACTAAAATAAAGATTCTTGTTTATAAAAGTGTCATTTAATTATATATATATAATTTATGCCATTATTTGTAGAATAATTTACATTTAAGTAGTTAAACTTACATTTAATAATAATTGAAGAAATAAACAACTTGCATCACAATATACAATTTTCCCACGAAATTGAATGTAACAACACACTTAATTACCTTGATATTACAATATATAACCAGAATGACAAATTAGATTACGCAATATATAGAAAACCCATGATTACTGATAATATTATACCAAACCATTCCAATCATCCATAAAATCAAAAGATGGCATGCTTTTACAACCTATTGTATAGAATGTATAAAATACCATTAAATAAACAAAATAGACAAAATGAATTAAACATAATATATCAATTAGCTTCAGTAAACGGTTATAAAAGGAAGACTATAGATAAATTGAATAGTAACGTTCAGAATAAATTACTAAATTATAACAGACAAATTATAAGTAAAAATGAAACAAAATGGACTAAATTTATTTACACGGGTTATGAAATTAAATCACTTGAAAAATTGTTTAAAAATACTAATATTAAATTTGCGTTTTATACAAACAATACCATCAATAATCGTATTTTAAATCAAAGTAATCACACTAGTAAAAGAGATTTATGTGGGATATATAGCATAAATTGCCAAGATTGCAATAAAAATTATGTAGGTCAAACAAAAAAGAAAATAAAGGATCGCTACAAAGAACATCTCAATGCGTATATAAAACCAGATATATATAAGTCGAATATGGCCACTCATTGTATTGCAAATAACCATAGTTTTCCAGACATACAAAATATGAATTTAATCAAACATATTAATAAAGGTTTGAAAATGAATGTTCTGGAAAACCTATATATCTACAAGCATAAATTAAACAACATACTTATTAAAGAACAGTCCCAAATTAAATCTAAACATAACTCAATTTTTCATGTTTTAGATAGAATTTAAGATTTTATCAAACAGATAGTTCATTTAATGTAAAGCAAATAGATTAAAGAAATAAGATATCAGTGGTTTATGTACATAGTGCAATCAATTAGAGTAATGTTTAAATAATTTTACAAACCATGTTAGTAGTCTTTGAGAATGCTGGAACTATACACCGGCGAAAAGCTTCAGCATAATTGTAAATGTTGAATAAAATATATCTTGATTATGAACTTTTTGAAGTTATTTAATAATTATAACAAATCAAGAAAAAATAATCATCTTTATTATAATATATATATATATTATGTTCATAGTGATATATTATAAACCATTACCCCTATATATTTGAAATTAATAATGTTTAAAGTATATTATTCTATATTTAAATTTTAAATATCCTTAGTTACATAAAGCATGGATCAAGAGAAATAACCATTTCTGCTGAATACCAATATAACCCACTTTATTGCTGTGTTTCTAGGATATATACAAGACTACAAATCCCTACAGAATAGTAGAGTTTTAAAGGTAGGAAGGATATTTAACGTCAAACGTAATTAGAGTGTATTCGCTCTAATTATCCTGTTCAAACTCGCCAAACAATTGGGTACAGTCTGGTTTAGCCAATGTAGGACATATACAAGTTCCGGATCCTACACGGAGCAAGCTGCTGCAATCACATTTATATTCAAAACAATGCTGAGACCGCAATAGCATCTTACACATGGGCCTATTATTTTTATTGTGTTAGTAAATCTTATACAGTTTTATTATCTAAAAAATTACTTTTAAAAGCTTTAAAAAAGCATATATTGAAAAAAAAAACAACTAATAGAAGGTTTACATATGAAAGTCGTTATAAATAAATCAACAACAAAAAATCAACAAAGATGTATTTTAGTTTTTTATTTGACTTTATAATTACAATTATTATAAATATGTAAATACATACGTAATAGTAGTAATAATTGGTTGCAAAATAGAAAGGGATTTTCCCTGAAATTTTCCACTTTCCTTCCATGTATGGAAAGGTTCTACTATTATTTTTGTTTGTTAGGATTTATACACTTTCTTTTTTTCGTCTATTGCATTGTTTTGTAGTTTCACTTCGCTTTCCGTTTCTAAAGCAAAGGTCAATAACTTTAATTCAGTTTTTTTTTTATTATTTTCATTCCTTTTTAATCCAAGAGCGTTATATATGCTACAGTGTAGTACCCATGAGGCTCATACAAGAAATTTAATAATAAAGAAGCTAATTTGATCAATTGAAATCGTAACAATATTGAAAATAATCCCAAGCACAACAAAATTAGTCAAAAATTACTGATTCAAAAACCTACTAAGAAATAACCCCCATGCACATTTCAAATACTATTTCACTCCTTTGCATGGTTCTGTTTACATTAAAAATACAGTTTTGACAGAAGGTTACAATAAAACTAACGGAATGTTGATTTTTTAATCCAGGGAAATTGATAATATTATTTTTTAATCACTTTAACATTAATTTGTGACATCCGAACTTTAGATTTTGTAAATTTGTGAAACTTACTGAGACAGAACGTATTCGATTGATATGCGAGGATCTTCATCAGCGACTTCTGCTTGGAGATGTTAGGTTAAACGGTGAATGTTTTAAAGACAGGTTTACGTTAGTATCAAAGATTGTGTGTGATTTGTATTGGGTTTGTTCGTTTATTATGTACTTTGTGTTTTTGTGTTACTTTCCGATATTTTCACTGTAATCTACTGTACCACTGTGCTCTTGATATTGTATAAGTATCTCAAAGGCCTAATCATTGCATTTTAATTGAAATTTGTATTTAGTACTATCATAGGTTTGTAAAAAAATAAATTGGTCGAAAAAGACTCATGAATCTAATACAGTATTATAGTTTTGCCCCGAATAATCGAATTTTTAATTCTTCATAGAAATTTCGTATAATTTGTATTGATTCATGGGTTATTTGTTCAGTTAGTCTCAACGCCCGAAATATATATTGTATGTGTGTGTAGAAATCTATTTGCCCTATTATGAATCTATGTTAGTTGTTAAATTGCATCTAGTACTTTGAGGTGCATGATATCTGGATGACGTATTCTCTTTATAAACATATGCAAAGTTTTTATTTCAAAATTGTAATGAAGCTATTGTATTACTGTAGTTATTAACAAACTACTTATTGATAAGTCTAGTGGGCTGTTTATTTTAAATAACCGTTTATCACCTTGCATTTGAACCGAGGCTAAACATAATTCACACATCCAACCATGGACATAGAGAGAGCAATTAGACTGTAGAAAATTATATGACATGTTATAACGCATTAAATGATCTACGAGTGCCATACGACTCGGTTCAACTCCATTCGCCTAGAATTTAAGAACTGAAATACAGTACAGTGATATTTATAGGTAATTCGTAGCGCTTAACTAATTCCCTTGTTCAATGCAATATTGATTTACAAAAAATCATTTCCCATAATAAAATAATGATAATTTGCTTGAGGCTTTGGTAATTTTTGTCATGTTGATTTCACAGTAAATAATTACAAAACTTGTTAACTGGAAAAATCAAGCCTTAATTTTTAAAATTATTTTCTAATTATTCAGTTAAATGTTTAATCAACTTATAACTTTTAAAAACTTAGACCCAAAATAAGAAAAAGGTTTCACATTAAAAAAGCAAACATTAAATGTTGATAAGTAAACTAAAAATTGCAATTTTTTACTTAGTAGTCAATATAACTTAAAATAACTTTAATTGTTTATGTTGTTTTTTATTTATTCTATTTTACAAGTCATCCTTTATCATTAAAACACTTTTATTTTTGCTCTAAACTTACTGAAACCCATAAAAATGTTTGAAAATGTGCTATATCCAATGCTAACATTTATGTTGTTTTCGATTTACTGTAACATTTTTGCAATGAGATTCTTTTTGACATGAAAAATAACACGGTATTTCAATTCAGTTGATATAAGTTTCCCTTTCATTTTAGCCGGCTTTCTTACAGCTGTTACACAGTGTTTTATGTTTGTGGTGATTGGTGTGAGATAAAGTCAATTTACTTATTTTAAAATTAGAAAGAATACGTTTATTATGTTTTGGGAGTATTTATTAGATCACATCGACACACTTTAATCATTTCTGAATATAAATTCAGTGTTTATACTATACAAAAAGGCGATGGTTATGAGTAACAATCTTTAAAAGTTCGATGTTTGGGTTTCTTCTACGTTAGCTCCTGCTGCCACAAGAATGAAAGCGAAACTCCATCCATACTCCATTGAAAGAAATATCTTGGAACAAGCTAAGAGACAATCCGGAAAAAATAAGTGCTTGTTTGTTAGTATAATATTTATATGAAAGGATTTTACAAGTTAAATCCTTAACAGAAGAAGATACACACTTTCATTCCTCTTACTGGAAACTCACGTCTATAATAGAAGAAAGCAAATTTGGATCAAAGGAGTATTACGTTTAATAGTATCAAACGGAATCGATTTAATGATGACGAGAAAAATTTTTGTCACCAGGTTCATCAGTTCTACAAAAGTTGTTTCTCAAACTACCGAACGCTACCTGTACCTTCAGAGGAAGATGATGGTGATAATCTCGCAATTCTCTGATGTTTTTAAAATTGTATTCACTTTATTATATAATTTATTTTTATATCATTTTCTATTTAATTGGTTTTTCATAAAAACATTATTATTATGTACCAAAAATCGTAAGAAGACGAACCAATAGCAGAGTTATAAGTTTGTATTTAAAATAATATTGTCTTTCCGCGTAATATTAAATATTTTTTTAATGTTTAGGTAGTAAAGTGTTTTGAACTTATGCGACTTTGAAAAACTCCTTAATTTTCATAGATATAAAGATCTTAGTATACGCAGAAAACATTGGTTATTGTACTGATTACTTCTTTCCACAACATACTATATCAATTCTGTTTTCCCAAAAGTACTTTATCCCTGGATTGAGTCAAAAAATTCTAAATCAACATGGAAATCATTTAAAATCCTAAAATTATAATTTCTTACAACTCAACTTTTATCCGGGTTTGTTTTATCATACTAAAAATTACAACAAATTTGATCTTGAATTTGCTCTAAAATCAAAAACTTGATATTTAATTCTACTTGAAGTTTTTTTTTATTTATAATTTGGTTTTAGTATTTTGTTTTCGAAACAAGCTTTTCCATAAATATAATTGTTTTTCAGTTCATAAAACTAGCAAACCATTTTAAAATAATCGAGGAAATATCTTATATACAATTATATGAAAGACTAGAGCTATAAAATATAAAATGCATTTCATTTATATTACATGTTTTTATTGTCAATATAAATCAGTGTTGGGAGGTACATTTTCCCAAAATGTCGTCATCAGACAGGTATTCAAGCTTTGTAGCCTATACAATTTCCCGGAAACCTACGCCACTGGTATTAGAGCCTTAATAGAAACAATAATTGTACCATAAAGTAACACATTCCAAACAATGCAGCGACAACAATGAGTTTAAACACAAACATTCCTTGTTTTATGTGACTATTTGTGTTTGTACGCAGCATGTTTCAGGAGAAATATTATATGGAATGTCGGTTAAACCTGGGGCAGTGGACGTTGAGTAATACATTAGGCTAGAAAGACACATCACGCTATATCACACTTACAGATTTAAGGAAACAGTGTTTCAGGGCTGAACTCATTACTTTTTTTTCAAAAACATTGTCAAAAAAATCTGAATAAAAAATTATTATTTTCTACGTAAATATGATTCTGCAAATTATCCCTATTTTTAGAAAATGAAGAATCTTACTAATAGCTGTACATTTTTATTATATATCAATATTATATTACTTATATTAATAATATCAATTAAAAGTGTTATTTGTTTACTAATTATATTGGTATTATTTTTACAATACTTTTTAAATTTATGATTCATAATTTATTATAGATTTCAATTTATAGATAAATACAATTATTTATAATGATTTTTTAATATTTTTATATGTTCTTCATTATAGATTGGTTTATCTTAGGTAATGTTTCTTAATTTTAAAAAAGAAAACAGATTTAAAATAATTTACGTAAATGAATTTGCATCTTCAGATAGTTCTTAAAATGAATATTAATATGCGTATCAATATATACGAGTATTATTGTTGTTATGTAATTTTAAGATGTTAGCTTCGTAAATGAAACAAAGGGTTCGAAACGAGTCAGTAAATAAGTTCATCATATTTACAAAGTTCATCATATAATTAATGATGAAAAAACATCTGCAGTAGCAAAAACGTGACCCGTAGTGAAGAACAATTAGAAACTATTTCATCTGAAAATATACTAAAACATGATTGAGTATCGATTCTCTAAATACAAATAAATGTATTTTATGAACAAATATCTATAAAATTTTTTTTAAAACGACTAGTAATTGAAAGATTTATAGAAGAAATAAATACTTACTAGAGAAAAATATTAGAGACGGTGTTAAAAACTAAAGTTCTCTTATGAAAATACACTAAAAATATTTGTAAGAGTGGAATGGAAGGCCTCTAAGAATATTTTGCCATAATCATAAAGAAATATTTTTAACCTATAGATATACAAGAAATAATAAATTTCCAAACTGTTTGCGCACTTAATGTTATTATTACAAAATATTCTTTGCATTTTTATCACCTCGCTTGCTCTTTTATATTAAGGTGCATTTTCTGTTTTGCCACGGACTGCGAGTTTAAAGGATTTACAAGATTTAGACGCTTATTTTTTGTACTAAACGGTAATTTAATCGTCTTAAAAGCGAATAGGTCAAGACTCTTGAATATTTCAACAACTCCAGTAATTTAAGCCCTCAAATTCCAAATTACTCAAGCATAACTCCGGGTAATGTTCCAACCAAAGTAAAATATAATGAAGATGGAGCACTTACGCACGTCCAGGCCCTTCCTAACGAGTTTAAGTTGGGAAAATCTCTCATCTTCATGTCGCACCCAGAGTTAAATTTATACCTAAATCGTTTTAGAATTAAGGCTCATTAAATATAATATCCTATGCTACTTAAATAATATAAGGTAATATGAAACAAAACTATTGAATTTCAGCTAAACCTCGTCTCATTTTCCCATTATATATGTACTCTAGATTTATAACAACAACCCCCCCCCCCGTTCCTAACAAATAGTGAGACGTCATATTACCAGATTAGTTTGACCCGATCGGTTTGTTCAGATAAACAGTCTATGAGTATCAATTTAAAACAAATTTAACTTCAAACAACCTAGGATCAAGTACCATTTTTAAAATAATATTTTCAATAATAAAACGTTTGTCGTAAACATTTTTTTAAACTGTCAATTACGTATAACTGTATTGTATGTGTCTATAACCCGGCATGAAGAGATGAATAATACAATTTATATCTCGTGTTACATAGAAAACTCTGATATTGCTTTATCTGTTATTGGCCTAATTATTCTGTGTTTTTTATATAAAGTAATATCACCACTACCTATATAAAAACAATAACGAATTAATCTACAAGATGCGGTTACATTTCTTTTCACCTTAATGGTAAATGTTTTACTACTTTTGGACACTAAACCGGAAGTGATAAATAATCACATGAATCGTATTAACTTCTGATTTATATGAAACTTTCAAAAACAAGCATCTCCAGCTTTCTGTTGAAATGAATAAAGCATTGAAGTGGCTTGGCATATGCAGGAATGAATGGAAGAGTTGATCAAACCTAAATCCGTATTTCCAGGATCTTCTCTGGCTCATTTTCTCTATAATATTATCCTAAACTTAGGAGGTGGTCGTCTTAAAAATTAGAAATGCTAATATATCTAGGTATGCCTATGGTCCAGTCATTGTCATGATAAGCGCATATTTAAGTAACAGGGAAAAAGATTAAGGACACGAGGAAACTGGATAGGAGAGCGAACAGCACTTCACCATTAGTAATAAGTTTTGCATATTGTATAAGCAACGTATTACTGCTGTTAACAGATACGCATACGATGCTTATTATCCGCAAATACAAGCGACCTGGAACTGGTCCAAAACTATGCTAAGAGATAAATAAAACGGAACAAATAATTTTACGCCAAATACTACTCTTCATGTCTCCACAAACATCCCTTCTACTTCTAGCAGAGGTACTTACAAACGTTTTGGTCAGGAACAAATACATGAAGGACGTATCAATTGATTGTTTATTATTTTAATAATATTTATGATAATAATATACCACACATATATTATATCTATAATATTACCAGTATATCCTAACTAAAATTTGGTCAGGAACAAATACCCGGACGTATCAATTGATTGTTTATTATTTTAATAATACTCATGATAATAATATACCACTCATATATTATATCTATAATATTACCAGTATATCCTAACTAAAACAGTATTATAGATATATTGGTTCTTAATTCATTAATAAAACAATTGTTGGTATTTTAAATAGGTTCTTTTTTTCGAAACGCTAACCTGCCTGAGTGATCTCGAAACGTAAAGTCTGCTCCTTGTTTCATGTGCCAAGTGTTAAAAAATCCTATAATGTTTTTTATATTGATTTTTTATGTAACATTTACTAGTCAAATGAATTTTTCAAATACATGAGTTTTATTCTTTTTCTGTCAGATTTAAAAAAATATAAAATATAAAAGCGCAAATATTATTTTCAAACATGTTATCCAAACATAGCATATAAAAGAAATCTTTAAAAGATATTTTGAAAAATAAAACCCTATTAGAAAGAATACCCTTTTTTTCAAAACATATCTACCCGCACTAAATTGGAAAAAATTACAAGTTTTAATTGTATTAAATTTTCCTACAATGTTAATAATATAAACTATTATTTTATACGTCCAAAAGATTAGCCTACAACTATTTCAAAATTAATATGTAAAATATTGTACCTACGTTTCTGGGTAGATAATTTACCCTAAAGGTCCTGTGTTTCATTTCTCCATTTATGTTTCTGACTATTTTATCAGCAACGTTCGTCTCAGCCAATCATTTTGCACAGAACTTAGGGTAAAATCTAGGGTGTAACGGACAGTTGGAGCATATATATGCTAGTAATATTATCTTACACCTTAAAGTAAGGCAACTAATCTTGTCTCTACTAAGACATGGTGATATCAAAGTAGATTCTAAAACTATTACAAATATAGGAATTAGTTCGTAATAGAAAACCATAGATAAAACTTATGTGTATCTCAAATTATCCTTTTTATGAACTATTTTAAACGAGATAGATTTTGGAAGCATGCTGAGAAATTAAAGTCCATTTCTTGTGACGTAGTTTTCACCAGCTAACCACTAATATCTGCCAATGTTTTCGGTAATCGTACTGATTGTTGTTAAAATTATGTCCATTTGCAGCCATTTTGTCTCCATTGTTGGTTAGCTTTGTCATTAGTAAATTTAATGAGAATATTAACAAAACACAGAGTGCTATTAGGACGTTTGTCATTTTCACTTCCATCCCGGTCATTTATTCTATTTATGTGGCTTAAATGTAACACTACGCTGTTCCTTTGTCTATTTAAAGGTGTTTTGTGTTTTAGTACAACACTTACAAAAACCATAGATCTCGCAAATTTGGTTTAGAAATTAGGAAATCAATATCTATTCCATATAAAAACAATATTTTCCAAAATGTTTTGTATCTTAAGAGTTACATTACGGGAATTTGGTTCTCACCGCGATATTACTGCAGTAGAACCTCTCTAATTCGTCACTCATTAATTCGTCACCTTCGGTAATTCGTCACCTTATTCGTAACAGCAATAACAAACACAATCTGCAGTCACTTAGTATAGCGCCATCGGAAAAGAATTTTGAGTATAAAATAAAATGACAGACTATTTTTAAAACTAAAACGTAAAGAGATTTAATATACCGTATATTTATTGCTAGTGTTTTATTGTTCTTACAAGGTGCTGTAATTATGTTTTTACGTCTTTTGTGCTTTTTCTACATTAACGTACTGTATTTGTAACTATACTGAAGGCTAATGTTGTTTTATAGTGTTGTGTAATAATGTTTTTCAGCCGACATAAATAATGTAAGTGCAACATTAATTACAATCATTAACTATTTACGTATTTATGTGCTACGTTTACCCACAATTACATGTAATTTCACCACTTCCGTAATTCGCCTTTTTCTCGAATTCGTCAACCCCTAGGTCACAAACGGGATGAATTGTAGAGGTTCTACTGTGTTATTTCAAAGGTGTTGAGAAAATTCAGACTTAATTACTCATAGTTACGACCAACTATGCTCTGATATACGTAGGAGAAGATAAAATTTTTGAATAATATATCAGAAATATATATTCGATAATATATATCCTTTTCGCAATTTATCTGAAAAGACTATTTTAATAATGTAAAAATAGTTAATCTACTACTAATAAAAATATACTACTAAAACTAAAATAAATAATAAATTTAGTATAAAAATATAAGTTTTAACAACGGTAAAAATTAAAACAAGTTACTCTAAAACACTCTTGTTTATTAAAACAGACTAGTTTCGATGACGATGTCGCCTTCATCAGTGCTTGGATACTCACTAGTGTAAACTAGTTTTAATAAACTAACCTGTAGCGAGGTTTAAAGTACGCTCTTTGAATTTATACCGCTGTGAATTTTTCTCACTAGTTATAATCTAATTATCTTAGTAAAAGTTTTGCTTATAATTATCTCTTCTATACAATTATGTCTAGTTTATAATTTTTGATGAATTACCGATAATTAACGATGAATTACCGAAAAAGATACCTGTGTATTTTTATGAAACCTAAAATACTTTTGTATTGGTATTGTTAGATGAGAAATAAAATAATTACTTCAGGAAAAGTTATATTTTGGAAGCGTGGTTATGATGAGACATCTAAGATGGGACATCTTCAGAAAAAGTGGTATTTCACTTTTAAGTATAGGAAGAAATACATTGAAACAAATAAAATATTACTAATAATTGTAAAACAATCTACAAATAAGCAATTAAAAACATAAATATAATTTTTGTGTTATTTCTATTCATTTTATAAATACTAATATTTCTGTAAGGGTTTTTGAAAATAAATGTTTAGGGAAGTATATGGGAATATTATAGATACGTATCTTACGTATCTTTTAAATTTTAACCATCGCTTTGCTCGCGAAACCCTAAAATTTCAAGGAGAGTGTAACTTAATAAACGCCTCATCACCCCCTTACTTTTAAATATGCCTACTTGGTAAGGCTTTGAATATCTCGGTGGACATGAACTATAATAAAGATATTTTACTGATTTATAATTACACATTTTGTCGAGCTAACAAACAAAATCATAGCTAGACAGAATTTTTTCATAAATTAAATTTAGTAAAAAAATTATTTAAAACTCCATTATGATTTCGATTTTTGAATAGAACATGTATTTTAGTACTTTAACATGTTACAACGTCAGAAAGTAAGTAGAATTCATAACAGTGGTTTATTTTGTGAAATCTCATTGCGAAATGTTAAATGTTATTGATTTTTTTCATATATTATTTATTTCAATATATTTTGTGTAGCATATTTTTAATTATTTTTCTTGATACACTAAATTGAAAAACAGCACAAATTATTCATAGATTTTGTTATTTTATTATTTGGAATTAGTTTAAGGACTTTTGTATTTCAAGACTTACGTTAACATTTATTGTATTGGAGAGATTGAGTGATAATTTATCGTATGTTTTAGTTTGATCTTGGAAAGAGTTTTTTTTGTACATAACATCTGCTTGCAAACCGTTAATTTATAAAACAATAATCTTGTTTATGGACTAACATGCGCGATTTGTTTAGTTTGCAGGATGTAGTTCACAAGAACATTGCTTGTGGATGGCCATTTGGAAAACAGAATTAGAATTTTAAACAGATTAAGTTGTTTTAGTATTATTTTTTTTTCAAGAAAAACAAAGACATCTTATTGATATCTTACATGCATTCAATCTGGAAGGTTTGTTATTTCACAACGTAATCTAGTTGCATAGATATCTGAGGACAATGTCAGGAAAATATCATCTTCGTTAGTGTCGTCGTTCTCCCATACCAGACATGTTCTAAACATATTTACAAATTAACGGCCCAAAATATGCTCCACAGAATATAATATCTTTATCATATTATAAAACACTAAAACTAAGAATATTCTATATTGTATACACCAGTAAATTAGTGTTTACTATGAAAAATTATCCAATTTGTTTAAGTTTTGTAAATTTGTGAAAACTTACTGAGACAGACCTTTTTCAATTGCTATGTTACGATTTCATCAGTGACTTTTGATGGTCACTTAGCGATCGAAAAAATTCTGTCTCATTACGTTTTCACAAATTTACAAAATTTAAAGTTCAGTTAGTAATAAACTATGTTAACTTTATTAATATTCGTCGAACTTAATGGACTAAAAAATTCAAGAGTTTAATACGTTTAAATGAAAAGAATAGCAATTGAAAAGAACTGTTCAATCTTAAATTTTATATAAAAAAGTATAGTTTATAGCTTATACTTAATGAGCCTATCCTTATATTATATATAGATACATCAGTTCTTTTTATTCAGTTCTTTTTATTCGCACACTCTCCTTATATGAATAAATATATATATATATATATATATATATATATATATATATATATATATATATATATATGAAGTATATATGAAGCAACGGAAAAACAATGGATAACGTTAAATATATATATATATATATATATATATATATATATATATATATATATTTATATTTATTTATCTTGTAAAGAGTTTCAAGACGCTAGTTGAATACCTTTTTATTCATCCAAGTACAAATACATTTTTTTTTAACCTGTATTGGATGACAAATGGTGTTATAAAATATTTAAAAATTAATTAAATTTTAAACCGTTACTGTCCCGGTTGGATTCGAACTGAGTGGCTACATGTTTTTTGGCACTGAGCCGACATTCTCATAGCTAAAATTTATTACTTAGAGATCTACATGTAATTATAACAGTAGTATTTCTTGCATTAATGAAGCACTGGATAGAATGAAAAAACCATAGTCCTCCATGAGGATCAAAAAAAAAGAAAGATAAATAGAAAAGAAACAGTAGATAAAATATAGGCTATATTCTGTAATCGTATAGAGAGGGAAGTGGAAAATTGGATGGATATTCACTTTACAACTTACCATTTAATATTGTGATTCTGTTATATCTATATACATATTTACAATAATTGTTATTATAAAATGAAAAGTAACTAAAATAAATGTTTTGTTGGTCTAATTGGAAATAAATATAATTATTTTTTACGTAAAGCCTATTTCTTTTATAATTTTGTTCTCATCACAATCAATTACTTTTCCTTAACCCAGTTCATAAAATGAAAACCAGTACAAATTGAATGTTTTTGAAAGAAAAAGTTTCCTTTGAATTTGCACATATGTATCTCTTTATTAATAAACACGATTTACACTTTCAGTAGAGTAACTTTCAATATTTTAATTTATTTATCATTTAATTTACAAAAATAGAACAACAGTAGTTTTTTCTCAAGGTTTTTGTTTCTGTTCAAAGTAAGTAATTATCATTAATAATAGCTATATGTAGATTTTTTGATTACCATGTTATTTTTCTGCTCAAAAACAATTTTTTTAGAACTTTTTCATAAATAGTGATATTTTATATTTAAAATAGATATATTTTATTACATTTCCTTGTACTTGCTCACATTCTCCTTATACATATATATATATATATATATATATATATATATATATATCTTGTCCAAATTTTCAACCAATCAAGATCAAATAATGTTGTTTAAACTTATAGCAGTTGACAATTGATTTAAATATACTTTTTAAAAATATTTATTTATTAATTTAAATTAAAAACTTTTTTTGTCCTGGTCGTATTCGGACCTAAGAACTGTAGGCTTGAAATCCAGCACTTTAACACTGAGCCAACCTTCCCAAAATAAGTAAAAATCGTTAACGTAACTACGTATAGGAAATCATAACAGAACAATTCCTTGAAATAGTGAAATATTACAAGAGATGGATAGGATGTAAAGTTATAGACGATCATCTGCTTCATAAATTAGAAACGAAAACAAAGGAATAAATAATAACAAACAATATATATATATATATATATTAAAATATATATATATATATATATATATATATATATATATATATATATATGTCTTGTTCAAATTTTCAATAGTTAATAAAATACTTTTTTATTTAACCAATCAAGATCAAATAATGTTTTTTTTGAAATTATACCAGTTGACATTTGATTTTAATACACATTTTTCAAATATTTAATTAATAATTTAAATTTTATAATATTGATGTTCTGGTCGTATTCGAACCTAAGAACTGTAGGCTTGAAATCCAGCACTATAACACTGAGCCAACCTTCCCAAAATAAGTAAAAATCGATAACGTAACTACGTATAGGAAATCATAACAGAAAGATTCCTTGAAATAGTGAAGGATTATAAGAGATGGATAGGATGTGAAGTTATAGACGATCATCTGCTTCATAAATTAGAAACGAAAACAAAGGATTAAATAATAACAAACAATATATATATATATATATATATATATATATATATATATGTCTTGTTCAAATTTTCAATAGTTAATAAATAACTTTTTATTTAACCAATCAAGATCAAATAATGTTTTTTTAAAATTATACCAGTTGACATTTGATTTTAAAACACATTTTTCAATTATTTAATTAATAATTTAAATTTTATAATATTGATGTTCTGGTCGAAAATAAAGGAATAAATAGTAACAAACAAAAACAATATATATATATATATATATATATATATATATATATATATATATATATATATATATATCCAACACCATATATATCAAGAGAAAAAAAAAAAAAATAGAGGAGAATTTGCTTCCTACGTTACCACTTATTAGTATAGTTCTATCATATGTGTATACATATTTATAATATTTGTAATTATAAAATAAAAATTACCTGAAATAATATTTTTCATTATTAACCTCAGTAAGAATTGATAAGAATATTTTTGTCTTTCTTAATTGTTTCAAGGTAAATATATTAATACAATATTTTACGTTTCTCAAAAATGTAACGGTTAAAAGTTACTTTGAACTTCTAAAAGCTGTTAAGTCTAAGAGTGTCTACAGTCAGGAGTTCTAATTAGAGGCGGAATTCCAGACGCTTCCTAGCGGAGGTTCGGGGAAACATATTGTAATGCCTTATATCCGAAACGTAATGAGAAAGCTTCATTGGGATAAAACTACGACCCAGTTTAAATTGGAATAAAACTACGATAAAACTGGAATAATCCAGACCAGTTTATACATTGTTGTATAATTACTTGTCTTATTATCTATAAAATGTTATCAATATAAATTTCATAATCAATGTTGGTCCTACTTTTAGAAAAGACCGTTTTTTAAAAGTAAATAGTTGATAATGCATAGAAGTGACAAATATTTATCATCATTTAAAAAAACGTATGTTTTTTAACCTAAATTGACATATTGTAGTCAAACGTTCCTAATTACCATTATAGGTTAAATCACCACAATCTTGTTAAAGGAGTTTAATTCAAACTTGATAATCTGAGTATCGTCCTAAGAATCTTTAATAATTATAAAATTATTATTCTCTCAATAAAAATCCAACGACAACATAGAAAAGCGTTTTTTATTATTAATTGTAAATTTCATGAAATTTAAAAGTTTTCCAATGCCTTACACAAAACAGATGTAATGAATTAAAATTCATACAAATTGTTTCATTTAACCGAAAAGGAATTATAGTTACTTTTATAATTGTAACAATGTATAACAGTTTTATTTATATTGAGAAGTAAGAATATAAAACAACAGTTTTTACAGATGATCACACTATGGCGTATAAGAAATATTAAAGTACACCTATTGGTATGTTTATTATTAAATTGATAAATGAAAATAAAATACTTATAGATCCTCAACAGCATACTCTATTTATTTCATAAACAGAACGGACATTTTGAGTTCATGAGAGATTTTTTCCTGATTGCATTGTTCTGGTACCAAAATCAAATTTGTCCAACATTATTAGAAATTTGGGAAACATGGCAATTATTTTGATATGGATAAAGATTATCCAATATATAATACATTTTGTTATCATATTATATAATAAAGTTATTGTTATTGAAATATTTATAAAAGTACATTTTAGTTGTTTAATTACTTTTCGAAGCGCCAAGCTTATTAATAAACTTTGTAAATAATATCATTTAATGCTGAAGTTGGATAAATCGCTACCCCTTTTGAAATCTGATTGAGACTAAGAGAGTGTAATATATAAAGCCCCCTAATATCATCCCCTACCTTTAATTATGCTCTAGAAAGCTTTGGGGCTTTTTACGTGTGAAAATAATCTCGTTCGGATTTACCTCAAGTAATGAATGAAACACAACTTATACCTTTCGTTTTACATGTGATATAAAATTAGGTATTTTGCTGCAATAGATAAAACCACAACAAAAATCATTGTTTCGACAATTTCTTCAGACTATAAAATAAATTATATTAATTTTTGAAATATCAAATTATTAAAATTCTTTGCATATAAATACGAGTTTAATTACTTTTTTAATGAGCAATCCATATCCTAGTTGGTCTGTGTTAATATGATCAAGTTATTCTGAGATTTGTTTTTTTCTGTTGGTATTACCATTAGGGCCTATTTTGTATTTTCATTTTAGGTGGTTATTTTTATTCGGTTACATAATTATATAAAAACACATGTAAGCACACATTGTATATGTTTTTATTGTATATGAATTTATTATAATATGCTAGTGTTTATTTGACTGCGCTATCTGTTTGTGTATTATTTTTTTAAAACTATACATAAAACCAGTAATGTAAGTAGTGTTTAGTAAAGGATAAGCCTAGTACAGTTATGTTCAATATATTGCCATGCTTCTGATTTAGGGTATATATTATTTCATTTTTTTAATAGCAAACATAATTGTCGGAGAAGAAATATATAAAGACAAGATACAAAACTAAAACTAAAGGTATTAAAGCAAATGATGTCAACACTAGATATTATTTAAGAAAAAATATTTAGAAAAATAATAAACACGCATTCACCCTAACGCTCAGCGAAATAAAGATTGCGTAGGATTATAGAAAACAAAATGTCAAAAATAATTATACGAAAATACAGGCAACATATTAAAACATTTTCATGGAAATCAAATGTTGTAGTTGATTATTTATTTATTTTAATAATCATTAATCATTTGAATTAATAATGTATTATTTATAATCAAAACTATTAGTTTAAAAATCGAAGATTATACATTCCACGTATAACGCCAATACAAATTATTACGTCTACAGTAACAAACACAAGGATTGAGGCACTGAAGAAAATGTCAACGCTGGGTACATTAATTCTCCATCCTCAGGCTTTCTCTCAATGGCTTTAAACATTGGGGACAGGTATATAGACTTCATACTTATACTCATGGAATTATTTATACATTTCAAAGTCTAATATCTGCTCTAGATTTGAAATGTAAATCTAAGTGTATTACGACAATAATTTACATTTGTATGAATTTAGATTCAAATAATTTCATACATGTATTGTAGGAATTCATACATTTGTATAAATTATATTAAATTTGAATAAATGGCGCAAAAAGTCATTATCATTCAATCTTTTGAATAATGAGATTCTAAATTTACTCATTAAAAAAGCAATAGAGAGAAGTTGTAAATTGAATATTGACATTGGTTAAATATTTCAAATAAATATATTTTATACACGAATCTGCTTAAATACATTATTTAGTCGTGTTATTTCACTGAAAACTTTATACTTATAAACTATAATGTAAACAATATACAATTAGTATCGTAATAATCATTATAAGGGGAGACAAATGTTATAACACTGTTACCTCAGCTTATATTCATTTGTTACTTACCGTCTGGCATTGACGAAATGTATCCACGATATTGTTTCATATATCTATTGATATTGAAATCATCTATCATAACCGTTAATTAGACGTAAAGTAAATGTTAAATATAAATTAATTTCAGTATTTTACTAAACAAGATTAATAAATTAAATTTATTATGAATGAGTGGTTCTTCTTGTTAAATAACTTTTAATTTAAAAGTAGTTTAAGTTAAAACACAACTCAATTGATTCTCTGTCTACTAACAGATATTTAATAGAATATTTTTAATCAGTTTCATTAAAATAACTTCTTCAAGTTTGATTAAAATAGTTAAATGATTAAAACTGATTGAAATTTGTCCTATAATTAATCATAACACAATAGTTAGACAGTTAATATGTTGTGTTAAATAAACACTTCAAAGTTAATGAAATATTTATGATCTCGTCTAGAGCTCCAGACCAATTAAAAAAATTTAGAGTTCGGATAGCAATAAACTAATTTTAAAGTGATTAATATTCACCGAACGTAATGAACTACAAAATTAAAGAGTTTAATAGCTTTAAATGAAAAGAATTGCAATTGAACAGAACTGTTCAATCTTAAATTTTGCTTAAGAAACTATCGTTTCTAGCTTATACTTATAGGGCTTAATCTTATATTAAGATACTTCATACAGTTCTTTTTATTCGAACACTCTCCTTATATGAATATATATATATATATATATATATATATATATATATATATATATATATATATATATATATATATTTATCTTGTAAAGATTTTCAAGACGTTAGTTGAATACCTTTTTATTCATCCAAGTTCAAATACATTTTTCTTAACTTGTATTAGATGGCAACCGGTGCTATCAAATATTTAAAAATTAATTAAACTTTAAAAAGTTACTGTCTCGGTTGGATTCGAACTGAGTGGCCACATGTTTTTTTGCATTGAGCCGACATTCTTATAGCTAAAATATATTACTTAAAGATGTATATGAAAATTATAACAGTAGGATTTCTTGCAATAATGAAGCACACCAAGAGATGGATAGAATGAAATCAAAACTATAGTCCTCCTTGAGGAAAATTGTCCTCCAGACATAATCAATGATTATCTCTCATGTCCTTCCCACATGTCATGTCGCTTTATGACAACATAGCCCTATCTTGGGTCCACACTTGCACCCCGCCACATCACTGACAGCTACAAGGATTTAATAGACGACCGTAATATTATTTCTATAAATAACAAATAAAATTCCTTACTATAGTAAAGCATTTTGAACAGTATTTATTGAATACCGTATTTTAATATAGTTTTATGTTGGAAAGTAGCGATAGTATAATCTTTGCATTAAATCTGACTGAAATGTATTTATCATACATTTCGGTAAAAACCCCATTTTATGTATTATATTTGTCTATAAACTTACAACATATAATTCTATACTTACATTATTACAGTTATTCCACATAATAATGTAATAATATTAAAATAAAATGTTAATAAAATAACCTTCGACTACAGTTGTTTGAGGTTCGATGGCAGGAAGGATATATTTTCTACATCAAATCATGCGATACTTCCAATTGTATAATGGAATTTTATGAAATTGTTTATGTCAGCCCAGTGACGTCACATAGTATTTAAAGAATGAAGTTGTCAATTCTATGTATTTAATCTTCTTCAAGAATACAATGTTAATGGTCTCAGAGCAGAACTATAATTATATCTCTTTACGTTTTGTTCAAATCTTATATGTTTCTGAAATTACAAAACAAAAAACTTATATTGGGTTTTTGAATGGTATTGTTAATCAAGCAATGCTCTTCATTATATATATATATATATATATATATATATATATATATATATATATACAGCCTATGTATTTACACTATTTGTAAATATATAAAACATTTTTGTTACCCAAAATGTAAGGCCAAATTTATAAAGTAAATTTGCTCTATTACTGAAATATTTTAGATAAATAAATAATTTTAATTAACTCAATTTAATAATAGTAATTACTATCCAAACTGATAAAATTATTATAATTTATACGTCTTTAATCTGTATACGTCTATACATGTACTTTATTCATTCAGTAATTTTATTTCTTAAGCAATATTAATATGACTATTATCAATAATCTTATATGATTTAAATAATAAAACTCATTCAATAGGTTTTTCGTTATATTACTTGTTTATATTTAAAATTATCAATTTTTTTTAAATTTGTATTTCAGTTTCGTTTATAAAAGAGAGTTTTTAAAACTAAATAATCACTATACGAAGATTATTCTTATTGACGATGTCAGTTTTAGGTTACAATAAAAAAATAATGAAGTCATTAAATTAAATAATGATGGAAGTGTATTGTGGAGGAAAATTATTTTAATGATTCTAATTTGAAATGAAATATCTCATTTATTATAAATATTAGAACTAACTAAGAGTTCTTTTACTTTAAAACTTTTATAGATTTTTCAAGTAATATATCTTTCTTAGTAACTAATTTACGTGAATACATTTACGTAATAAATTAATTGAGCATTAAAAATTAAACTTTGCTCACAAACACTACATTATATTTTTTCCTAAATTTCAAATGTATGTAAAATATGTGTTTCATATATTATTAAAAATATAACGTAGGTCTATTATGAACATCTACTACATGCCTATTAAAATGTATTTCGTCAAGGTAAATAAATAGGTAAAATATTTTACTTTCCTCAAAACTTCAACGGTTAAAAGTTACTTTGAACTTCTAAAAGCTGGTAAGTCTAAGAGCGTCTACTACAGGCAAGAGTTCTAATTAGAGACGGAGTTCCGGACGCTTCCTAGCGGAGGATTGGAGAACCTTAATGTATTACCTTATATCCGAAACGTAATGAGAAAGCTTCATTCGGATAAAACTACGCTGAGGTCTACAATATGACACACATTGGAATATTTATGTTACATTTGGAAATATACCAATTTCAGTAATTATTATTTTTATTTCTATGAAAATTATATTTAACTATTTGATATGTTTTCCTAATAGTAAATGTTGAGCAAATATTTTATTCTTGGCTGTTGAATTCAAGAGATATTATTGTTAAGTTAATATGTGACAATGTTAGATACTGTGACAGCTCACAATTAAAAGTGTTGCTTTTAGGTATAAGGATAATAATGATATCATACAAAATAAGTTATAATAATAGAAGTGAACAAATATAGGAGTATAATAATTTTAATAGCGATTTTAGATTGTAAATAAATAAACCATCTTAAACAACAAAAAACTTTTATTTATTACCTAATATACCTCTTGAGTTGATCTTATAGTAATTTCCACTGAAGATAATTGGTTTGGGATCGATATGTACAATAAGACATACTATTTGTTCATCAATGAAGAGGCTTTTGTTATTTGTAATAATTATATGGTGAGTTGTTTTACAGCTGAAATTGTCGTCAACTTTCTTCTTACAAAACACTTCAATCCATTTTATTTTATAATTCTTAATCGCTATGTTTCTCATGTGTTTTAAATCTCTCTTATGAATTTGCGACAGATGCACCTAGTGACTCTTGCACCCTAGATGAAATGTGCGACAGTTGAGTTAACGTTACTCCAAATATACGTGGGCTTAGGAGGCCCTCTTTATATCCTGTATTAAGTATGATTATAGCCTATTATCAACACACTTTACCCACGCATTGGACTGGCTACCTGTTAAAAAACCAGTTTGTCCATCATTTTGTAAAAATAGTTTTCTATTATTTAGGCTTGTTTAAAATCCGCTAAAACCATAACTTTAATATCTTTTACTTTCTTAAATAATAAATTTTATGGGTTTTATTATTTTGTATTTTGATAAAATTATTATTTTTTGTTGATGAATTTAGCACTATTTACAAATATTGTAATAATTTGTTGTTATCTTCAGTTTGTATCTAGTTAAGTTTTTGTAAGTAGATCAGATTGCAAAGACAAGGTTCATGTGACCAGTTTCTTGGTAGTTCTTGAACGTTTTATTAAATATCTCGCCCAGTTTCATATTTACGTGCAATTTCTTCTCTGTAAGGTTTAACTGTATCTTCTTGTATCCTCAAGCTATATTTTCCGTCTCAGTTTTATAACCAATCGTTTCATTTTAACTTTAGGATTAGGTTTCCGAAACGTGTTGTTCAGTTTATTGTTCAACTCTTCAACATCATTAAAGGGGCGCAAATATCGCTGGGCGTAACTGTTACTGGGTGTAACTAAAACGACATTCTCTAATAAACGCTTATTTTGTGTAAAAACTTTGTGGCATTAACTTTCAATCGATTCTCACTTTTTCTTCTTACTTGAATAAATCATATTAAATTTTGTCAGTGGATAAAATGTCTACCTACGTTTAACGATCAAGAGTCACCATAGTTCTTGGTTTGTTATTTTATCTACTTGCTATTTATCTTAGTTTTCCATGTTTGTTAAATATATTTTCTTGAACATATTGGGAGTTTATTTCAAGAAATTTTTACAAAGACATACATATTTAAAAAGAATACAAAAAGAAATTACAATTTTATTTTAATACAGCAAAATATCTTATTTTACTAGGGAGGCTTCTTCAGCTTCTTTCCGTCGTCGCCTTCGCCATGCCCGCTGCTGGTTGCGACACCGGCGTTTAGTCCTGAGCTCTTTTTCCACATCGTCTCTCATACGGTTTTCGTAGAGTTGGATGTGGTCTTCTGCGAAACCTTTGTCCTGTACGCAGACTCCCGGAGCTAGAACGAGCTCAGTAATATCCTTTGCGTTTTATCCTTTTCCTTTTGCATTATTTAGTTATGTGTTATTTCACTTGATGTTCTACAAGATTGGTTAATTTAAATGTGTTAATGTATTGGACATTTTAAAACTCGTCCTTATTTAGTTATATTGCTAGGTTTTCTCAAAGTGTTATTTTAAAGTGCTTTCTATGAATGCCTAGATGAATGTTAGAACATTTCTGCAGTAATCAATTGATTAAAGGCTGTACTCTATGTTTATTCTTTAAAAGATATAAAAAACCTAAATTTAAATACTTTCAACTAAACAGATGTTTACATAGTTGAATGAATATATTAAATATTTATTTATTTTTAACTTAAAGCTTTTATATTATTCACATTATTTTACTAATTCATTGACTTCATCATATTTAAGAAGTTAGCTACTTATATAAATATATTTCGTTGGATATGATCTCATAAATAAACATTTAATACTCATTTACTCATACTTTAACATTTAATATAAATCTGAAATATGTACAATATGTATTCTAGCTTTCAGGAAAAGAAGCATTAAGAGTTTTATTCAACTGTGGTAAATCGTAGCCTATTTATAGAAATCTTATTCTTGTTGAGTTATTACTGAACTAAAATACAAATATTCACAAAATTATACAATTTCTTCGAAAACTCTCCAGGGATATAGATTATCTTTCATTTCTGTCATCTTTCTGTCATTATATCTATGCTAACAAATAGGGATGAGCCGATTCCTAAAATCTTCGATTCCGATTCCGATTCCGATTCTAAAATTTTCCTTTCGATTCTCGATTCTTTATTCGATTCTCGATTCATTCAAGTTATGTTAGCTTACATGCTAGTTTTCTAATAATTAATTTAGTTAACATCTTGGTCATATGGCAAAACCTTTTAAAAGTTCTGTTTTAATGTAATAGACTACACAAAACCTTCAACCGTGAGAGTGTTATCTGTCTATAATATAATTTATTAAGGTTAAGTTTCGGAGGAATAATACAGTGTTTCTGTTATCCGTCTATTCGCTCAACCGTCATGGCCACGGTTCCGACGGTGACGGTTAATCGAGTTTTTACTGTACTTTTTTGTGTTTTGTTCTAACATTTAGTGAGAGTGAGAGTGAGAGAGAGAGAGAGAGAGAGAGAGAGAAGAGCGATGTCAAACGACCAGAAATGGTTACGATCTTGATTGCTGTTGCTTCATAAATAATAATATTTTCATTTACTTTTATCATTTAATTCATTCAAATCAACTAATACATAAATAAGACATAGTTGGTAATTAATTATTTTTCCACACAAATATAATAAATTTTGTTTGGTAATAAATTACTCCACACGCATATTTTAATAGTTCACAAAATAGGAATCGGAATCGACACTTTTATGAATGAAGAATCGAGTATCGACGATTCCTCGATACCACCTAGAATCGACGATTCCTGGAATCGAGAATCGGAATCGGCCCATCCCTACTAACAAATATATCACGGCAATCACTGAAAATAGTTTTTATATATAATTGTCATTGCTATTGGTTCGATAATTGGAATGCAATGTATACACTTATAGCGTCAAAACATATTATATACATTTTAATTTAAATAAATTAAACCTCTGTACCGTAAATAACGATTTCATTTATTTAACACCTTTTGTACGTTTCGATTGCACAGCATTCATCCTCACAGGTAATTTACAAAACAAACTACTTTGAAAACTCTGGATTGCAAGAGTTGGGATTGATAAACCAGGATTAACTTCTAGCTCAAGCTGTAATTTAAAATTAACCCATATAACTGAATTGTTGTAATAATACGAGTAGTATTATTACATTAAATTTTAGTTAACTACTAATTAGCCGTACTCGGTAATTCATAAATCATAACCCACCAATGGAGTGTGAGTTAATGTTTATATATTAACATGACTCACAAACTCAGCTTTTAGTATGGTGTAAGTTCAAGCCTAAAACACTTCTACTCTTATAGTTATGAAAAATCGTTAATATGAACTATATCTTTTTCCCGAGTATATCCTAATGTTTTTCTGTAAAAATGTTGTGTTGGTATGTGTACCTTTAAAAATCTCAAAAAGTATTATGCTACTTACTTACTTACAAGCCAACGCCCACTCGGCATTTCTGCAATTTGGTGACGCGCTAACCAATAAATCATGGAGAGTTGATCCTCAGGTCTGAGCCTTTCCACCTGTGCTCTGACATGTTCCAGAGCAGGGCATGCTTGGAGATAGCCTGCATCAAAAAGATTGAAGGAGCACAGAGAGCACTCGGGGCTCTCCAGGATACCTATACGGTGGAGGTGGGCAGGCAGGAGGTCATGTCCGGTGAGGGTGCGGAACGCTGGAACAGCTATAAATCGGTCAGGATAGTAGTCGGGTCCGGATTTTTTATAGTTTCTCCCAGGTTTTTCCGGTGGCAGCCTCTTGGTACACAGCTTTCATTTTGCGTTTTACTGACAAATCAATGAGAGCCTTGGCAGCTGACTGTGGCATTTTCAGTTTCGGTTGTAACAGTTTAGTTCCCTTTTTGGCTAGGAAATCGGCCCTTTCGTTCCCAGCCACATCCACATGTCCAGGGACCCATTGCAGTTTGATGTTCCAGCCGTTTGTAATTAATTTATTCAGGATCTCTAGTGTTTCTAATGTGAGATTGCAGCAATTATGGTGGGTTGTGAGTCTATCAGGAAGGCTACATTTTTTGTTGTTTTCTAACTGAATAAGTTTGATGCATGCTTCTTTTACTGCTGCGTCTTCGCCCTCAAAGTTGCTACTGGGAGTTCCGACAGCGATGGAGCCCTCAAATAGAGAGCAATGGAAGCGTGCATCGGTTTTGCCGTTTTGTGGTAGCGATGATCCTTCTGTATATATATGCAGCCAATGGTTTTGGGGGTACAGACTATGAATAGTCTGGTAAAAGGCTTTCTTAAGTTCAGCAATATGAGAGTTTCGTTTTATCGAGTCCAGGCCCAGAAGGTTGATGCTAGCGCAAGGTAACTTGGGGTGAATTTGAAAGGGTACTTGAGAAAGTAGAGGTTCTCCTGTGTTGATGTTATTCTTCTCTGCTAGGGCTAGGGCGTGCGCAATCGGTGTTTGCTGCGTTTTTAATCTGGGGTGAGCAGGTCGGTAGTTAGACCAAAAGCGGGAGTGAGCTCGTTTGTTTCTTTCCCAGAATTTCAAGCAGTTTTTGTCTCTTCGGCATTGCAGTGGTTTAATTTCACCTTGTAATTCCATAACGTTAATAGGCGTAGATTTGACTGCTCCTGTTATTGTTCGCAAGCGGGTATTTTGGACTTTGTCGAGCTTTGATAAGGTGTTGTTGCATGCTGTTCCGAAAATATCACTTCCGTATTGCATAAAAGGTCTGACGTATGATTTGTATACAGTGCTTAGTACGTCTTGACTTGCACCCCCACTTGGTTGCCGTCAGTCTCTTCAGAATCCGACATCTTTTAGAACCTTTGCAGGCAGCGTCAACAAGTATTAAGATATTAAGGCCAAACTTTGACACGATATACAACCCGTTTCACATATTTTTTGTATGTATTTTTCGCGGTAGTAACATATCTGCGATTCAATTTTTAATATTAACATATATTACAGATTTTAAATATAGGTACATACCTGTATATATATATATATATATATATATATATATATATATATATATATATATATATATATATATATATATATATATATAGAGAGAGAGAGAGAGAGAGAGAGATTGGATAAAAGTATTTGTAAATTGTTTTCTTTTGTTGAAAATTTGTTTTTGAGCAGAACAATAGAAATAGTATCATATATATAAAATTCGCACAGTGTTTCTTACAACATTCCTCCGAAACGGCTTGACCGATTTGTATGGATCTTTGTGGATACATTCAGTAGGATTGAGAATAGGACGTAAGCTATTTTTCATATCCCAATTGAAGGTCCACCCTAAAATTATATTTCTAATTTTATTGACAAAATGTTTTATTTTAATATTTTTATGATATGTCTTTAAAAAAACATGCAAGCTTTAATTTTCACCCTTCTACCACCAATCCCTTTTTATATTAGCAATATTAGTACTCTAACAATTGTCTACTCTCGGTGTTAGCTAATGGGGCAGTTACCACTCAATCAGTTATTCCCGCCAGGTATATACAGTATTAAAAATATTTAATAATTAATATTGTATAAGTAAAAAACCGTCTTTTCAAATATTTTCAACTTGCCATTTCAAGATATATGTAAAGTGAATGGACAATTGTATCCAACGTAAAAATATGCATGGCTTGCACTAGGCTTGCTGGAAGACAACTAGTGGGACTGTATGCTTGCTGAAGCAACATTGAACTCTACAGCAATACAAATTCATCTACTATTCGCAATAGTGTTTCCTACATGTTTCCCAGCCCGAGAGTTGTGGGATAATCTCAAAGGTTCAATAACTGATGATATATTGCATCGGCATCATCCACAGTGCAACGACCTAACGATAACATTCAGCGACGCTATGTTCAATGAAACATTGATTTCTATCGAGGATCTTTGTATTGTCATTGCCAATTCAACACTCAGTCTTTCCGGTAACATTCGCTACATCGAAGCGCATCTGATTAAATAAACACTGAAATGAATCGTGAACTGCAACAATACTGCAGAAATGGCAGCGATTGGTTACTCGCAATGTTCCACTAATGCTGAGGAACAAAGAACCATTTACGACAGCATTGTGCACGCAGTTTCAACAGGGCAAGGTGGCATTTTGTTAGTGATCAGATGGAGCATTTAAAACTTTTCTCTTTATTGCTCATTCTCACCTAAATACAATCAAATAATGGCATCGCATTAGCAGTTGCATAATCTGGCATTGCAGCAAATTTATTGGATGGAGGCAGTAATTCAGCATTTAAGCTGCTACTAAATATTAAAATAACTCCAGACGCAGTGAGCAACATAAGAAACCATCTTCCATGGCCACAGTGATGAAACAGTGGAAAATTATCGTCTGAGATGAATGCCCTACACAAACATTCGTTTGAGGCGTTCCACAGGACATTGAAAAACATAATAAACAACCGTAAACTATTTGGAGGATCTTTGTCACTGCTTTCCGGTGATTTCAGAACAACACTTCCCGTCATATCACGATCAAAGTTTGTTTAAAATCATCGCCACTGTGTTGAGATAGTACAGGTTAAAGTAAATATGCACGTTCAAATGCATCAAGATCCATCCGCTGAAACATTCCTAAAACAACTGTTAGATATCAACCATGGAAAAATAGCTAAACATGAAAATACTGGATGGATATAATTTCGGACCGATATTTGTACAATCATTAATTCGCAAAGTATTCTCATTGACCAGATATTTTCCAATATACACTAAAAATACTTCCATCATGAGTGGTTGCAGACAGAGCAGTTTTGGCAGCTAAAAATTTGGAATTCATGAATTTGAATTTCAAGATACAACAGTTGCAAAGTCTATCGATAACGTTTGCGATGCTAACAAAGCTGTAAACTATCCAGTAGAGTTTTTGAACTCATTGGATTTGCCACGCATACCACTGCACCATTTAGAACTGAAGGTAGAATCTTCAGTTATTTTGCTTCATAATTTGAACTCACAAAGCACGCTATTAGTAATTAATAAATTGATAAACGTTTAGAATTACAAATTCAATGGTGATTATATGAAGATGGATTACTACCACGAATTCCTATTATTTCGACCGAACTGCCAATTGAATTCAAACGTGTTCAATTTCCAATCAGATCGGCATTCGCAATGACAATCAATCAGTCTCAAAGCCATACGATGTCTGTTTGTGGCTTAGATTTGGGAACGCCACGTTTTTTACACGGACAATAAAACGTAGCAAGTTCACGCGTGGGTAAAACAACCAATTTTTACGTGTTGGCTAAAGATGGACTTATTAAAAGTATAATACACTCCATTGGATTAGGAAAATGATTATTTTATTGTTTCAAATATCATAACTTCTGATAGAGATATAATTTGAAATTTATTAGTTAAAATAATTACAGAATGTTTTGTATTTTGGTATTTTTATAAGCCGTCATCGTTGACAGCGATCTCTATTCCTCTTTCAATCATATAACACATTCCCACTCACAATAAGTTAATTATTTTTATTTCACTCCTATAAATATTGACTACATATAGAATAACGTTTGCCGGGTCACCTAGTGTATATATAAATCTACATAAGGCCCACCCCAATTGCATCTAAACATGTGGCGTTTGGTTGTTTTCTCTTAGGAAGCTATATTAATTATAGAACAGGCATTGTTTCTGTCATTATACTTTACTATGCATTTCATATGGGACATGAAATTTTGGAATTCGTAGCATTTAAATCGACATTTTGCAAAACTTTCTCTTAGTGTGCGTGTATGTTATGAGCTTTATGTACACTGGAAATTTCAGGTCTCCTCCATTATAGATTCAACTCTGCGTTGAATCTACTAAGTCACTTAGGACAAAGATTCTTGTAGCAGGTGGGTTTGTGTGCGTGCGTGAGTGCTTGTGTGTGTGTGTGTGTGTGTGTGTGTGTGTGCGTGTGTGTGTGTGTGTGTGTGTGTGTGTGTGTGTGTGTGTGTGTGTGTGTTTGTGTGTGTGTGTTTGTGTGTGTGTCTGTGTCTGTGTCTGTGTCTGTGTCTGTGTCTGTGTCTGTGTTTGTGTGTGTATACCTATGTTATGAAATACATATTTAATTTATCTAATTTTTCTAATCACGAGATATAAGTAAACAATCTTGGTATGTTATGCTATTTTTAATTTATATAATATAGTGAGTTAGGTACCCCTTGACTTGACTCGCGGCCTTACAAATCACAGCCAAACAAGCCCCTTTGCGTTTAAGCCAGCTCCTCGTCTCGTTTAGCCTAGATCTTTCTACAAGTAAAACGGATAAAGATTACTAAAAATTGCTAGAAAACGGCAATTCGAAACGAAAATATTTTGTTAGGCTCGTGAGAGGAGTTGTTTGTATTGTAATGATGAGAGTTAAACATTTAGTGACAGACAGTAACAGCCTAATGCCGAGACACATTTTCAAGTACACAACACTCACGCCGCATAGTTTGAAGTTGAGCATGGTGCCATTTGAAGATCGTCTAATAGATGTTCTCTTTAGATAAAAGGATCCGCAGCTGGCGGTCGCTATCGTCCGGACTTTGATGTTATCCTGAACTTCATGGACACGAAAAACAACAACCGCAAACACAGCACCCATTGCCTAAAGAACTTAGCGTCCTAGACACATTTTATTATTTCGCTTTACCGTCGTTACTGGACAACAACACTTTCCACTTAAAAGCATGTCCTTGAGGCGGCTTATATGGGATTCGGATGTTGCATGACGACAGAATTTTGTGAATACATATGAAGTTAATGTTTCCTGTGGGATCCTCTACGGTTCTAAGTGGTAATACACATACACACACACACACACACACAAACACACAAATATATATATATATATATATATATATATATATATATATATATATATATATATATATCGTTTCTTCGATAAATTTATATAATTTTAGTTCTACGTATATAAATAGATAGGATGCTATATCAGTGAGGAAGTTAGGTTAAAGGAACTGTGTCTTCAGCCGATTATTTCCCGACTTTACTCGTATTGAAAGGCTTTATATGTATGTTTGTTGTTAATTGTTTCTAGTTTTGTATTAATTTTCTTCTCCATTTTTTTGTTTTATATATATTATGCTTACGATATGAAAAAAGCGTTGCTTTGCTTTCAAATATACTATGGGAAGTGTCATATTTTTTTGTTAGAGTGAGTATTTGAAATCGCATGTTCCAATTTGCTGATTAACAGTATTTACTAAAATCAACAAACCGGTAAATAAAGGTTTAGTTTACCATAAAAATGGAGTTTTCTGTTGTGAAGTGAAGAGAAGGTAGGCCTCTAGGGACATATAGTGATACTTCGTGGTTAAAATAAATGGACTATTATCCAACTCAGTTAATATGAAAACAAATCTTTTAAAAACATGTACTAAATAATAAACTGCAATTAACAATAACATAATTTCAAACCTATTTATTATAGAGGTCATATGGAAAAGCTAGTTCATGCGTGCCTACAAATAAAGCGGTATTTTAACAGTATAAAGCAGTACGTTTTGTATTGTACTTGACAGTTCTCATGACTGCCTCCATTAGAATGTGTTGACAGTGATGACCTGCCACCTTGATTTAAATGCTCTAATGCCTTTTGGAATGTCAGTCAATCTTTTAAAATGAATAATTCTTTTTAAAACTTTTATAAGAAGTTTCTTTAAAGGTTATTCTATTTGTTCATAAAATAAAAATAATGTTATATTAAAATTTATCGTTATTGAAGAATTAATTGTATAGTAATAATATGCACTAACACGTTTTTATTAACTATTGAATATACTTTAAAAATAGTGGTGAACGTATAAACAACAAAATGTTGGATATTGTAAAATACATAGGTAGGTAACGCATTCAATCATACAAACGAGAAAAACACGTTGATACTGAAAGAACAATGTATGCGTTCTTTCATCGTTATTACTCCAGGTTTTTATTTGTATGCGTCTAAACTCTAAGAACCATTTCTCATACTTAACTATGTTACAAAAATCAAGAAACAAAAATGATAGGAAAAACTAGAACTTAAGCTACCAGTTTTTGCATTCTTCCGAGAGATAAACAAAATATGTATTGTTTTTTTAACGAAACTATACAAGAACTGGATATTTCGTTGCTGTATCATATGCAAAATACATAAGTTAAAATATAATTTATATGAAAATACAAATTTAAAATAAAATATATTGCAATTTTTATTATTTGTTCCTATTTTGTCTTCGATTTTTTCCCAATTTTAATATTAATAAAGATAAACCGCATACTACATTAAAGATAATGTTTTTCTCTTTCGAAATTTTTCGCTGGAATCCACACGTGACAAAGACAAAAATCATAGTTATACCAATTTTTGTCAACTTCTAATTAAAATACTATGATTGGACATTACTAAAACATTGTTGAGCAAAGATTTGCAGATTATTTTCTCAAATCTCTTTAATTAGTGATATTACTAAATAAGAAAATAATTTTAATTAGAAGACTTAAAATATTGTAAACGACTTCTTAAGAGAAATTTGTGTCAGTAAGTGTGAGCGTCCAATCTAATAAAAAGACAACACATAAGATCGTATTTAAGTGTTACAAGACGTGTTACAAACATACAAACTCAAATGTTTATATTGGAGTAGAATTCCTTGGCAAAGTGTTTCTAGAGCGAAATCGGCGGATGAGACTAAGCCTCTGCACTAATGTGCTTCTCACGTTACGGTCACGTTAATCAGGTCCCGCTATGTGTGGGAGGAGAAATGGTTCTTTACTAGACTAGATTCCGGATTTATTCTTAAAACCTTAAAACTGTTTTAATAGTATTTATTTATATATACATAGCCTACATACACAAACACACACATAAACACCCACACACACACATACACACACACCCACACACCCACCCACACACACCCACACACACACACACACACACACTCACACTCACGTACACACACACACACACACACACATATATATATATATATATATATCGGAATATGTATTCTTGTGTATTAATAAGGATCTAAGTCAAAATATGGAAATTGAGAATGGCTATAAAAACAAAACTGTTGATAAACTTAATTATAATATTTTAAAGAAACAAAATAATCTAATTTACATAAATAATGGTGAAATGTCACAAAATTGTTTAAAGGTAGCAACATAAAATTCGCATATAATACAAATAATAAATTAATTAATATAATGAATAATAATAATATTAGTAATATGCATGAAAAAAACGGTGTATATAAATTAGAATGTGATTATTGTAATAAAGTTTATATAGGACAAACGGAAAAAAACCTAAAGATAGATATAAAGAGCATTTTAATGCATATAAAAAGGCAGAAATTTATAAATCAAATTTTGCTATTCATTGTATTAATAATAATCACATATTTCCTAATATAGATAATATGATACTTGTAAAAGAAGTTAACAAAGGCCTGAGAATTAATATTTATGAAGCTTTAGAAATACATAAATATAATACTAATAATAAGTCGATAAATAAACAAATACAAGTAAGATCTAAATTTGATACTATATTCAGTGCTTGTAATGTTAGGGCAGCAAAATAAAAATTTTTAACAACATTGTAATTGATTTGGCATAGCTATATATTTGATCTAATTTGCACATATATTAATTTTAATTGTTTAATATTCCTGATGATGTTGGTACTTTTACCCAACGAAAAGCTTTGAATTGTAAATTCAATTATAATTCTTGTATTTGTATTTTGACTTAGTTCTTTATATATATATATATATATATATATATATATATATATATATATATATATAAACACAGATTCAATGAAATAGAAAACATAATAACAAATATAGAAATAAACAAAGGATTAAACATGAATATACAGGAAACATTAGAAATTCATAAACATAAATGAAATGATTAATGAACAAATTCAATAGATATCAAAACTCAAACCTATTTATAAGGTCATTGATGTCATGGCGAAAATTCCATAGTGGTTTAAATACCAAAAATATATGTTGAATTGTAGTACATATGATCCAATCTCTGTAAAAATATAATTATACCATTGTTTTTTCTGAATATACTAATACTTATTTTACTAACTAAATGCTTTGAAACATACATAAATTAAAACAATTACTGTATTTGAAATATTTTTATCTATTTTATACATATCACTTTTAAAGTAAATTTAACTAGAAATATTTTAAAGTTAATTGAAAAAAAATAGACTTTTAAGTTTTTTATAACCCAAAAAATAATCATTTTATGTATCTGGATGGAAAATTAATATCGGTCTGGGTTGTGTAGGACAAGCGGAAGAAGAGGTAGGATTGGATTACTATGTTATTTTCTATAGAGGTTTCTTGCGTTATTATGTCAAATCGTTTATGTGAGTTATAATGTATTTAGGTATTGGTTATGAATGTTCGGTGTTGCTTGGAATGCTAAGTTATAACCTACTGCTCAGCTGCTTGTTATCTGCTGTTTTTGTTTAGTTAGTGTAGAATTTGTAGGTTTGATGGTAAGTCTTTGTAGTTTGGTTTTTTGGAAATTGTGTGTTTATTAGTGGAGGCTTGCTGGTGCCTATACCCAAGGGAGTTGCAATTCGTAGAGGGTTAGACTTTTTTAAAGGTGAAAAAATCCTAATCATGAAAACTTAAAGGGCTGTTTCGGGGCAAATCAATAAATAGATAGTGCAGTAGTGTAGTAGTAGATGCTACAATTATGCAGTAGTGGTTCTCTAACAAAACCAATCAAAACAAAACAATTGCCATGAAAAGGGAAAACTATATTAGCGGTATGATTTTGGATTGCAAAAAAAATCCTTACCGATTTTTTTGCCGAGAGGAGAATCAATTAACGCTATAGATACTGTGAAACATGTGGTTTATGATAATGTAGCGTTCGGGGTTTAGGAAGTACGGCATGTAACCCGACTCATTTCCGTCCATATACCCTTTCCATGCCGTATTGATATAAACCTATCTTGGAAACACGACTCATTTTCTCTCCTTACCGTATTGATATAAACATTTCTTGGAACCTCGACTAATTTCCTTTCCATACAGTAATGATATAAACATTTCTTAGAAGCCCGGCTCATTTCCTGTCCATACCGTATTGATATAACCATTTCTTGGGACCCCGTCTTATTTTATTGCATAAGATTATTGATATAACCATTTCTTGGAAGCTCGACTTATTTCATTTCCATACCGTATTGATATAACATTTCTTGAAAGCCCGACTCATTTCCTTTATATACCATAATGATATAAACATTTCTTGGAACCTCGACTAATTTCCTTTCCATACAGTAATGATATAAACATTTCTTAGTAGCCCGGCTCATTTCCGTGCATACCGTATTGATATAACCATTTCTTGGGACCCCGTCTTATTTTATTGCATAAGATTATTGATATAACCATTTCTTGGAAGCTCGACTTATTTCATTTCCATACCGTATTGATATAACATTTCTTGAAAGCCCGACTCATTTCCTTTATATACCGTAATGATATAAACATTTCTTGGAACCTCGACTAATTTCCTTTCCATACAGTAATGATATAAACATTTCTTAGAAGCCCGGCTCATTTCCTGTGCATACCGTATTGATATAACCATTTCTTGGGACCCCGTCTTATTTTATTGCATAAGATTATTGATATAACCATTTCTTGGAAGCTCGACTTATTTCATTTCCATACCGTATTGATATAACATTTCTTGAAAGCCCAACTCATTTCCTTTATATACCGTAATGATATAACCATTTCTTTAAACCCCGACTAGTTTCCTTTCCATACAGTATTGATATATACATTTCTTAGAAGCCCGAAACATTTCCTTTGAATACCTTATGGATATAACCATATTTTGGGACACCGACTCATTTCTATTGCATACCGTATTGATGTAAACATTTCTAGGAAGCTCGACGTATTGCCATACCGTATTAATATAAACATTTCTTGAAAGCCCGACTCATTTCCTTTCCATACAGTTTTGATATAAACATTTCTTGGAAGCCAGACTCATTTCCTTTCCATACAATAATGATATATACATTTCTTAGAAACCCGGCTTATTTCCTTTGCATACCTTATGGATATAACCATATTTTGGGATCCCGACTCATTTATATTGCATACCGTATTGATGTAAACATTTCTAGGAAGCTCGACGTATTGCCATACCGTATTAATATAAACATTTCTTGAAAGCCCGACTCATTTCCTTTCCATACAGTTTTGATATAAACATTTCTTGGAAGCCAGACTCATTTCCTTTCCATACAATAATGATATATACATTTCTTAGAAGCCCGAAACATTTCCTTTGAATACCTTATGGATATAACCATATTTTGGGACACCGACTCATTTCTATTGCATACCGTATTGATGTAAACATTTCTAGGAAGCTCGACGTATTGCCATACCGTATTAATATAAACATTTCTTGAAAGCCCGACTCATTTCCTTTCCATACAGTTTTGATATAAACATTTCTTGGAAGCCAGACTCATTTCCTTTCCATACAATAATGATATATACATTTCTTAGAAACCCGACTTATTTCCTTTGCATACCTTATGGATATAACCATATTTTGGGATCCCGACTCATTTATATTGCATACCGTATTGATGTAAACATTTCTAGGAAGCTCGACGTATTGCCATACCGTATTAATATAAACATTTCTTGAAAGCCCGACTCATTTCCTTTCCATACAGTTTTGATATAAACATTTCTTGGAAGCCAGACTCATTTCCTTTCCATACAATAATGATATATACATTTCTTAGAAGCCCGACTTATTTCCTTTGCATACCTTATGGATATAACCATATTTTGGGATCCCGACTCATTTATATTGCATACCGTATTCATATAACCATTTCTAGGAAGCTCGAGTTATTTCCTTTCCATGTCTTATTGATATAAACATTTCTTGAAAGCCCTACTCATTTCCTTTCCATGCCGTATTGATATTAACATTTCTTGGAAACCAGACTCATTTCCTTTCCATACCGTATTGTTATTAACATTTCTTGGAAGCCAGACTCATTTCCTTTCCATACCGTATTGATATAATCATTTCTTGGAAGCCCGACTCAAGATTTCCTTACAAAAAGGTAAAATAGGCTCGAAATATACGGAAGATCGAAATATCGGGATTCGGATTTTCAGACTATACTGCAAACATTTCAGCGTTTGTTATCCCCGTAGGTAAAGTGTGATTTACTCATAAAAATAATATACTTCAAATTATATATAGCAGGAGGAGGAATAGACCTCTACATGGTACTATTACATACAAATTTGCTTTAATATTTTCTAGATTTTTGGTTAATATTGTTCGTTTTACGAACTGTTTTATCGATATTTAAATTAGTTATTTTGATATTAAAATAACTCAATATTTAAGGCCTTTTCATATTTGTGACCTTTGTGGCAGAAGTATGATCAGATAATAGTATTTGTACTATACAGTAAGTCTAAATGTAGCGTATGTATGTTTTGTTCTCCGTACTCCACTCCCTCTATTATGTTGCACGTTATACGACGTATAAATTACTGTTATTTTGTTGGGGAATATTGAAACAAACGATTTATCTTATAATATTTTTATTTGCTGTTACTATTTTAGTTTTAAAGCAGAACATTATGTAAGGAAATACGTTATACACGCTTCTGTGTCCGCAGCTTTATTTATTAACACGTCAACTGATGCCCTTAGGACACACTGTCATAAGAACTTAAAACAGAAGCGAGGGGAAAGTCAATCCGTCGGATCAGTCTAAATTTGTTTCTATTAGAAAAAAAAATTGTTTTGTATTACCAAAAATTGTCAAATCTTCGAATATTAGGAATTTTGACTACTTACATTGAGCACAATTACCTTTGAAGGAAAATAATCCTTTTTAAAACTGTCTGAATAAAAAGATTAAAAGCAATAAAGTAGGTATTATTGAGAACGAAACTTTAATGGTACACATAAATAAAAGTAACAACATCATGGGATATGTCAAAGTAAAGTAGATAATATGGAGGAGGAAACTTTAACGATACACATATATGGAAGTAATATCATCAGCTCTTTACTCTATTACAAGGGATATGTCAAAGTAAAGTAGATAATAAGGAGGAGGAAACTTTAACGATACACATATATGGAAGTAACATCATCAGCTCAGCTCTTTACTCTATTACAAGGGATATGTCAAAGTAAAGTAGATAATAAGGAGGAGGAAACTTTAACGATACACATATATGGAAGTAATATCATCAGCTCTTTACTCTATTACAAGGGATATGTCAAAGTAAAGTAGATAATAAGGAGGAGGAAACTTTAACGATACACATATATGGAAGTAACATCATCAGCTCAGCTCTTTACTCTATTACAAGGGATATGTCAAAGTAAAGTAGATAATAAGGAGGAGGAAACTTTAACGATACACATATATGGAAGTAACATCATCAGCTCAGCTCTTTACTCGATTATAAGGGATATGTCAAAGTAAAGTAGATAATAAGGAGGCGGAAACTTTAACGATACACATATATGGAAGTAACATCATCAGCTCTTTACTCTAGTACAAGGGATATGTCAAAGTAAAGTAGATAATAAGGAGGAGGAAACTTTAACGATACACATATATGGAAGTAACATCATCAGCTCAGCTCTTTACTCTATTACAAGGGATATGTCAAAGTAAAGTAGATAATAAGGAGGAGGAAACTTTAACGATACACATATATGGAAGTAACATCATCAGCTCAGCTCTTTACTCGATTACAAGGGATATGTCAAAGTCAAGTAGATAATATGGAGGAGGAACCTTTAACGATACACATATATGGAAGTAACATCATCAGCTCTTTACTCTAGTACAAGGGATATGTCAAAGTAAAGTAGATAATATGGAGGAGGAAACTTTAACGATACACATATATGGAAGTAACATCATCAGCTCTTTACTCTAGTACAAGGGATATGTCAAAGTAAAGTAAATAATATGGAGGAGGAAACTTTAACGATACACATATATGGAAGTAACATCATCAGCTCTTTACTCTATTACAAGGGATATATCAAATTAAAGTAGATAATATGGAGGAGGAAACTTTAACGATACACATATATGGAAGTAACATCATCAGCTCAGCTCTTTACTCTATTACAAGGGATATGTCAAAGTCAAGTAGATAATATGGAGGAGGAAACTTTAACGATACACATATATGGAAGTAACATCATCAGCTCTTTACTCTAGTACAAGGGATATGTCAAAGTCAAGTAGATAATATGGAGGAGGAAACTTTAACGATACACATATATGGAAGTAACATCATCAGCTCTTTACTCTATTACAAGGGATATGTCAAAGTAAAGTAGATAATATGGAGGAGGAAACTTTAACGATACACATATATGGAAGTAACATCATCAGCTCTTTACTCTATTACAAGGGATATGTCAAAGTAAAGTAGATAATAAGGAGGAGGAAACTTTAACGATACACATATATGGAAGTAACATCATCAGCTCTTTACTCTAGTACAAGGGATATGTCAAAGTCAAGTAGATAATATGGAGGAGGAAACTTTAACGATACACATATATGGAAGTAACATCATCAGCTCTTTACTCTATTACAAGGGATATGTCAAAGTAAAGTAGATAATATGGAGGAGGAAACTTTAACGATACACATATATGGAAGTAACATCATCGGCTCTTTACTCTATTACAAGGGATATATCAAATTAAAGTAGATAATATGGAGGAGGAAACTTTAACGATACACATATATGGAAGTAACATCATCAGCTCTTTACTCTATTACAAGGGATATATCAAATTAGAGTAGATAATATGGAGGAGGAAACTTTAACGATACACATATATGGAAGTAACATCATCAGCTCTTTACTCTAGTACATGGGATATGTCAAAGTAAAGTAGATAATATGGAGGAGGAAACTTTAACGATACACATATATGGAAGTAACATCATCACCTTGTTCACTCTATTACAAGTATTAAATCACTATAGTTCATACATTCACTTCCTGTTTGCTTCCATTATTATTTTATGGAGGATAACGTTTCGTTTATCCTTTCGATTAAAATCCTCTTTGAAAACGATTAATTTCAGTTTATGAAAGTTATTTGTTAAACCAAATCCAACTAAGTTTCAGAAAATATTTGGTTCATAAAAAAATATGTCGTTCCATATATTTAAATGAAACATATCATATCGTTGTATGAAATACATTTGAATTTGTGAAATATATTTCTGGAACAATGGTTCTTTTCGGTGCCAATCTCTCATAACTTGTGTATTACTGTTTAATATAAAACATTTCGTTAAACCAAAATATGTATGACCTCCATTAATCAAAGATACTAAACAATCTACGATAGAAAACATTTATACAGGAAAAAAATAATTGGAGATTGTTTTTAAGAAAATGTTTTTCTTCACCTTGATAATTAATTTCTCTTATACATTTATTATTACTCATATATATATATATATATATATATATATATATATATATATATATATATTGTTTATTTTACACTCAGTTCTTTTGATATTTATACTGAACAATTATTTACTTATATCTTTTGTTATCAACTATGTTTTCCTAAATTAAATTTAAAATTTAGAGTAGCAGATTTTTGTTTGTTTAGACAGTATTATAACAAAAGGTAATCCTTGATTTGTTAACATCACATACTACAAAAGACATATATTCTTGTCTTGTTATGTTATAACAAGCCTTGTTTTAGGAAATACCGAAAAATGTAAACTTTTTTGATGATGTAGTCACTCTTGCTTGTACTTTTGATCATTACTATAAAATATAGTTTTTTTGGCTTATTTTGTGTGCCAGATGTCTCCTCGTTTATTCATGCCTTCGGGCTAAAACAATTTTTGAAGAGGTTTCTGCTTATGCCATAGCACTGTCTCTCTTCAGGTGACTAATATGTAATTATGTTCTACAAATTATCTCTTTTAAAGCTGTACGATTACATGCTTCTGATTCATGTAGCTTTTAAATCTGAACACACGCTCATATCTGTTTGTATTGCACTGTATATGTCTCATGAGGATCTTTATGACACTTTTTGTATTTTAAATGTGAACTGCGAGAGATATCCTAGGTGAAATAAAAATACTTCATGTCCTCATAGACTAACTCGATGCACGACACTTACAGGCCAGGACGGAACCGATAGATTTCATAAAAGGGAGCTCATTACTACACCTCGCTAATTTATATACTATATACAGGTATGACTGATTGATTATATTTCTATGATATAACTCCTAAGTTAGTGTTAAAAACGTTTGTAACATAGCTAACTATAATTTTATATACTGGAGAGTCTAAACGACAAACCTGGAAGAAACTCACTGTAATTGAAAGTCCTGTTTAATAAAACTCTTAGAGACCATTAACACTAACTTATCTATAACTTTATTTTATCCGGGATCGGACAATCCTATTCCGAGCTGGTTCGTTTTTACAATTAATTTTAAAAAATTTTTTCGTTTTTTTTAAAATTATATATAAATGAAAAACTTTTAACCCCTAAAATTTTCTATTTAAATCCTTGTGTACATTTCAATTGCAGATCATTTGTCGCTAAAGGAAACTAGGATAAAGGTTTTATTAATTCAAAGTAAAAAAGTTCTGACTGGATAGTTAAATCTTTAAAATAATAATGTTCATGTAAACTCTATCTTTGCAATTCCTATTTCATATATACACCTATACGGGGTGTTTCAGGAGAAATCTGGCATACTGTACAAGCTTATATCTCTTACAAAATAATGAAAAAATATCCCACAAACATGGATACGGAAATACTTCGTTTGGCAAGTTACACTGGGATATAGATTTCACCTGAAATTCAGCTCCGTCAAGAAATTAATTCAAATTGAAATTTTTAGGGCGTTGATTAAGTTTGTTAATTAGATAAGTTTAATTCAGTAATTATCTATATCTATAAAAATGATTTTTTAATTTCGTAGTCCATTAAATCCGGTGAATCTTAATTAATCACTTTAACAATAGTTTATGACTTTCTGAACTTTAAATTTTGAGTAATTAAGATTCACCGGATTTAATGGGCTACGAAAATCAAAAATAATGTTTATAGATATAGATAATTACTGAATTAAACTTATCTAATTAACAAACTTAATCAACGCCTTAAAAATTTCAATTTGAGTTAATTTCTTAAAATAAAGCTATTAGGAAAAGTAAAATAATTTTTTTTTCAATCAATTAATTCCTATTGAAATCAACAAAGAAACATTTTATTTTAGTTTACATTCATTTTATAACTAAAATAATATAGATGTTATTATATATATATCAGAATAACAATATTAAGTGGCTAAATAATCAATTTTTGTTACTCTGTATACGCTTTTTTTAGTCACTTTTGCTTTTCAATTTTCTTTTCGCGTTGACCGTTTGTGAAGTTTTAATCCAGTTTAATTGATTATTTTATTCGTTTCATTCGTTTTTAATCCTAGAGCATTACATAAGATATCATGTGGTAACCATGGCAACAATTTAAGGTTGTGCAATAGAGGTTTCAACGACAATCGTAATCGGACAACCGCAGATGATGACAAAAGAAAAATTCATATACATCATTAAGGAGTAAATTTCTATGTACGGGAATGTTGGAACAGTGCCAAAGTGCTGGACTTGGAACATAAAGATACTCAGTTCGAATCTGATCTAGACCCGGGCATTTTTATAATATAATTATTGAATAATTATTCACAAAACTGTATTAATAATAATTTGTTTCCATTATAGGTTAAACAAAATGTATTTGAACGTGATTGGTTGAATAAAAACTTATAATAATAACGATCAAAATACGTACAAGTCATATATCAGGGGAGTGTGAGCTAATAAAACGAATTTAATAAAGGTGGTAAATTTAATAATCCTTCCAGTGTTTTAGAATCTACATTGTTGACCCTATACTATGCTATGTTGTTGGAATCGTCCCGGTATACGACACAAACTAGAAATGACATAAATGTAGAATAGTCAAACTAGATGGCGTAAATGTTTGGACATGTGTAAACCAAACCCTCCAAACAGCGTTGTTTAGATAGTTTCACTGTTTACGTGTCATTGTTGTTTGTAGTCATTGAATGCAGGTTTCCAGTCTTTTGTTAAAAACTAAAAATTCATGTGTTTGTGGTAAATCTTGTTTATAAAAAATACATTTGTAACGGTATATAGAGGTTTTAAAACATAATACATTTGTTTTTGAAAATAAAATCTTTGAATTTAAAAACACAAAAAATGAGGGCAACAGAAAATAAATTGTAAAGGAGCTTTTGTTTAAATGTGTTTGTATATATTTATCTTTGTAAATATGAAAAGTGAAATATATTTTCTATATTTTGAGATTTTGTCGTATATATTTCTGTTTGCTCATCTCTATTTTCTAACATTAGAACATCATTTTTAAACAAATTATGAAAATATCTTCATTCGGTTGTTCGCCAGAAAAAGCAAATCTCATATTAAAGCTTTTCTTTCATTATTATTACTATTTAAATGATTGTGAGGTCAGCTAATTCTTGATTACTAACTGTTTTATTCCTGTAAGTCATATTGAATGTCTGTATTTTGTCACTTCTCAGAAATCAACCTGTAAATACGTTAATAGGGTTGAACTCGATTGATAATTGGGCATATAATGAACAGTTCTGCTTATATTACCTTATATGAATACGTAATGACCCAAAACAGATTAATCTACTCTGTCTCTCCTTAACCAAGGTAAATAAAAGAGTAATATATAACAACTACTCATTGTTCATAAACTCTTATGATAAATAAATCAGACGTACCAAGGTTGAAATCATTCAAATTTATCATTTTATTTCTCTGCTATTTCCTGAACGTTTCTAGAATATAATTACAAAAAGATTTTCTTTTGAAGAGATGTTCCGGCGATATAAAAGGGAAAAGGGAAAATTACAAAATTGCGTTGGTAATTTCTTTCCTCCGCCGGATTTCCGACGCCCTTAATCTTGTTTCCTTTCACTTTAGAAATTTAAATGGATTTCTCTGAAGGGCATCATAATTTTAAAGACTAGAAAGGACGAGTATGAGTTTTGTTTGTGTCAGGATAAATTTAAGTAATGGAAATAACTAGTGTATGTTGTAACTGTACCTCTTATTTTAGTTCATATCTCCTCGACCAATTAGGTATGCGCTGTAAATGCTCTTTTACTTTTATACCGTTTCTTTCTTTGCTAATTTGATAAATATTTAGTATAGTTAGCAATAATGATACGAAATAAATTTAAAAACGTATCTTCTATTTAGCTTGACACTGACGGCAGTTATCAATACAAGGCGTGTAACTACACTACTATAGCCTATATAACGCCAATCTCATTCAATCGCTTATGAGAATATTATGTTAGTTTATGTTCATTATTATTTAAATATTAGGTTTACTCACAAATTATGCTAAACATTTTTTTAAATATTTTTGCCCTAATGGAATTAAATAATAAAACAGTAGACAGTAAAACACACACTGCCCCACACACTCGGTCCCACACACACAAACACATACACACACACACACACACACACACACACACACACACACACACACACACAAACACACACATTTTCTTCCTCAATCACACGCACTCAAACAAAATTCATTCACCATCACACACACACACACACACACACACACACAAACACACACACTCACGCACGCACACACACACACACACACACACACACACACAAACAAACACCCACACACATTTTCTTCCACAATCACACGCACTCAAAAACAATTCATTCACCATCAAACACACACACACACACACATACACACACACACACACACACACACACACACACACACACGCACGCACGCACGCGCACACACACACACACCCACACTGTTTTAAGAATAGTATAAAGGAAAAAAACGAGGATTCACTTCGATCTAATAAACTCTGTGTTACAGCAAAAATTCCTCATTCTATGAAAAGTCCCAGCGCGGGTTTTTGGCTGTCCACCCTAACTTCGTGACTACAGACTCTGAATGAAGTAGGAAGTAAAAACTCCCAACTCGAACTTCTGTCAACCACACTTTCCCCTGAGGTCAATACTAAAGAGGGTGACATGCCCAGCAGCCAATGGTGTGTCAACCTTTTGAACAGTTACGAATAATTTACTTGTCCACTTAACGCCTTATTCTATCATTTTTTTCTAACACATTCATTACTATGATATTTGCTATATTGTTCTACGTGTTTTTATTTTAGAGCCTAATGCATACCATCATAATAGCGTCATGTTTTATTCATTTATGGTATTAGCAAAGCAGGTATTTTTTTGTCCCTTTTCGTTCCGATACTCAAAGCAGAACAGTGCATGTATCGGGTCATCGTTTAAGCTTTCGCAGAACTCACATTGGCCGGTATCACGTAGTTAAAATCTATTAAAAAATTCAACAAAATTCAGTGTCTAGTGTGCGTTTGCGTGAAATAGCAGGCCATTTCTCCATGCTCTATTTCCATCCATGCTTTAGACATGGAATTAATCAGTATGTCCATCTGCCAGTGCTGGTGTCGTCCTATTCCGTTTGTAAACGCTCCAATAGGTGGCCTTTTCGTGTTTGATGATTTCGTAGCTTTTTTCATTGCACGTATTCCTTCTTGTTCGTTCAGCGTGTCTATAATACTACTTACTTGGTTATATATATATATATATATATTATGCCTTTCATTAGCCAATAGATATATGTTGCTGTGGTTCTGGCAAGTACTAGCACCGCACTATCAAGAACTGTATCTCGATACATCTCTGTACTGAAGTTATTTTCTTTTGTAGCCGAGCGTTTTCCATTGCAGGAGCCCAATCGGGTGCCGTGTATAGGTGTTGTGAATGCATCACCGAAGAAATCAGGTACTTCTTACACTCTTTCGTTTCCGGAATATTAGGGATCAGTCTGCAAAGATTTCCACAGGACTTACTTGCCCGTTCGCAGTTTCCTGTCCAGGATCCCCCAGAATTTTTAGTAGTGAATCTTTCCACTACATTTTTGAATGACCTATTTGCAATCCAAGCGTCAATAATACTCTCATATCTGTTACTATCAAAGCTTCGGTTTTTTATAGCCATCTTGAACCCCCAGTTTTTAGGCCAATTTTGTACTTGATGAAAGGCAACATTTGCCGCCTCCTCTAGGGAGGACGCTGTAGGTGCCGTTCGAACAATTATGGCGTCATCTGCTTAACCCACTACATCCGTGTCTTTCTGGATCCATTAGTAAAGACCGCCATACATTTAGTTTCCCAACGAAGACCAATTTTTGATCTTTAAAGCACCCCAGTTCCCATAAGGAAGACATGTGAATGAGTGCCACAGTTCAATAACACTGTGCGTTCGCTTAGGTTTTCATCAAACAAACGCACAATACCACAGACACAAAACCCAAATACAGGGTTTCGTATGAACATCTTCTATTACATTTCTCTAAGCAATAGAAAAATAATAAATATTCATGTAACCTGTAAACAAATATTAGCCTAATATGTGACACTGTGATCAATAATATACTTTATGTGTAATGGCATTATCTTTAGTGAAGAATTGTTTGTTGAAGCTATTGAATGAGGAAAGTGTTAATGTGGGACAAATATTAACTCAATTAAAATGTGTATGTGTGTGTGTGTGGGTGTGCCTGTGTGAGTGAGTGTGAGCATGCGTGTGTTAGTGTTTTTACGTGTGTGTTAGTGTGTGGGTGTGTGTGTTAATTAGTTAAACCATTTAGCTGTTATGTCTATATTTAGTCGGTTATTAGCTAATTTCTTGTAAATATATAAAATATATCCTTATAACACATTATATATACGTTTGTGTGTGTGTGTGTGTGTGTGTGTGTGTGTGTGTGTCTGTGTGTGTGTGTTTGTTTTGTTGTTAATAATGTACTTAGTTTGTGACGTGTATATATTTTCTTATTAAGATTTGTTTGCCAGGGCTCACTCCAATTCCTTCCCACACTCTTAGTTTATAGTTTATAACTGTGTTTGGAAGAATTTTACAAAAAAGACTCAGTAAGCTAGCACAATAGTAAATCTATGAGGCTTGTAATATAATTTTGTTACAACTTTATTTTTGGTACTTCTATGCATTTAAATAATATTAATAATTTTAAAATTGTTCCCACTAATATCTAATTATTCATTTATTTATTAGAAAAAACCTGAATAAAATTAACAAATACTTCAAAAATAGGAAACTATTATTAATAAATGTAACATGTTTAGAAATATTACACTAAATATGAAAATACTGTAAAAAAATACAAAAATTATATTTTTTTAAAAGTTTGGTAATAATTGATAACTGTATTATTACAGTCCAAAACACTAAATACCAACAAAGATAAATAATTTTTTTTGTGGTAAAATCAAATAGGATATCTCTTAGAAATAGTAAACCAACAGAACTATAAATACTTTATTTTCATTCAAATTTGAGTAACACTATAAGAGGCACTAGGTTTTTTGCAAAGGCCTTAGAGAATTTTACAAACTCCACAGAAATTTTCTATAATGTTTACACTTTCGTTCAAACACTCTTATTAACTTTGGCCTCAACACATTCAACTATAATACCAGTAACGCTTGTAATCCCTGCCGAATGTAGTTTGAAAACTATATTTTGATAGATAACATCAATTTTAAATTACTATTTACTTTATATCTAACACTCTGGGTTTCTTCGTTTTCTATTTAGTCCAATCCACCTCTCACGGAATAATAACCGCACTGGAGTTAATTTAACCAGGAACATTATGCTTTAGAGGTCACATTTAAGATTAATACCTTCATTAGTGGGCGCTTGATTAGCCTTTAATGTCCCTTAAAGGGCTACAAACCGTTTAATGTGGCCACTTATAAGCAAAGACAATACGTGCTATATGAATTTCTATTAGGGATAAAAACCAATATAGTACTACAAAAGTTAAAAAAGCAGTTTTATGTAGTTATATTAATAAATTAATGATTCTAATAGATTTAAGTAGATAATGGCATTTTTGGAAACAATGTTTTAGCTTATATGGGTCAGTACAGAGATTGTTACATAAAACTATAAAATTTTAATGTTTCAAGTGAGATTGTTGTGAAGTGTTTCAAACTCGTGTGTTAGTATGCAGACCCCCTACACTCTCGTGTGTTAGTATGCAGACCCCCTACACTCTCGTGTTTAAGTATGCAAACCCCCTACAAACTTGTGTGTTAGTATGCATACCCCCCTACAAACTCGTGTGTTAGTATGCAGACCTCCCTACAAACTTGTGTGTAAGTATGAAGACCCCCCTACAAACGTTTGTATTAGTATGCAGACCCCATTACAAACTTGTGTGTTAGTATGCAGACCCCCCTACAATTTCGTTGTGTTAGTATGCAGACCCCCTACAACCTCGTGTGTTAGTATGCAGACCACCCTACAAACTTGTGTGTTAGTATGCAGACCCCCTTACAAACTCGTGTGTTAGTATACCGGCGCCCCTACAATTTCGCTGTGTTAGTATGCAGACCCCCTACAAACTCGTGTGTTAGTATACAGACCCCCCTACAAAATCGTGTGTTAGTATGCAGACCCCCTTACAAACTTGTGTTAGTATGCAGACCCCCCTACAAACTCGTGTGTCAGTATGCCGGCGCCCCTACAATTTCGCTTTGTTAGTATGCAGACCCCCTACAAACTCGTGTGTTAGTATACAGACCCCCCTACAAAATCGTGTGTTAGTATGCAGACCCCCTACAAACTCGTGTGTTAGTATACAGACCCCCCTACAAACTCGTGTGTTAGTATACAGACCCCCCTACAAAATCGTGTGTTAGTATGCAGACCCCCTTACAAACTTGTGTTAGTATGCAGACCACCCTACAAACTCGTGTGTTAGTATGCAGACCCCCTACAAACTCGTGTGTTATTATGCAGACCAACCTACAAACTTGTGTCTTAGTATGCAGACCCCCTTACAAACTCGTGTGTTAGTATGCTGATCCCCCTACAAACTCGTGTGTTAGTATGCAGATCCCCCTACAAAATTGCCGTAAAACTTAGAGGGGTTGTTTCAAACATACTAATTTAAAATCAAATTCGATTTTTAAAAATTTGTAACATAATATTTTTGGAGAAGCCGCTAATGTTTGTTAGATCGTCAAAGTTTTTAATGCATACATTATTCTTAATTATCATACTTTTTAATATTTAATCTAAACTAGTTAGTTTTGGAAAATATTTTAACATGCATTGTTGGAATTAGTAAAGTTAAAAATATATGAAGGTAAGTATTCTACTTTGCCCTGATCGTTTTTGATGGTAAAACATTTAAAGTCACTTATTTTAATCATCTTGATTTCACGGAATAAATTTAAAGTAATTATTCGAAAAATGTACTTAGATATATGTAAATATTTCTAATAGAACAATGGTTGCTATATTTAGAATTATTTTATTAAACCTAACTATTTCCTGAATTTAACTATTTCAATTCATTTATTTCCAACAAAAATTGATTTTATTTAAACAACGAAGGAATAACATCCCCTAACACATTTATATACATACAAGTTGGAAATTTCTACCCTCAGCACAATATGTTTGGCTCCAGTTTGAGCAACCCCTAATAAGAAGTTCTTTTACTTTTTTCATACTAACCAACCCATTAGTTTCTTTAAATCAATAAAACTATTTTCTAAATTAATATTTGAAGTTTCTGTTTCAAATTTTACACCATTGAAACCACCGTTTCAACATTATCTATAAATCATAGATACCTATTTATTCTACGAGAATATATTACCTTATGGTGTTAAAATCATATAATTTTTCCATACCACATGTTATACTTCTTTCTGTCATTCATTTTGCTGGTTATAGCAAAATTGTGCAATTGTGCCCATATAATCTAATTATGTAGTAAAACGCTTACATTGGTATATATCTATAGCTATTAAATTTCTTCTACTGAAAATTTCGTTATTACCACCTTTACGTATTCCTGATATAATAAATAAATATAAATAATATACCTATATATGATATATGATATATATATATATATATATATATATATATATATATATATATATATTAAATATAGGTTATTATAATAATATATAATATAACCTTATTCCAATAATATATCTATATCTAAATAACTCATTTTGCTAGCGCGAAGAACTTGATTTACCAATTTGTTGTAAGTAAATAATATTAGGTTCATGCTTTAGCAACAACAACTTATATTAATTAAAACAACCTCTCACCACAAATTCAACAAATTTTATTTTAACCTTATGTACATTTCGACTACAAAGTAATCATCTTCAGAGGTATTTTACAAATAACTAACTTACAGCTAAACCTATGCTAATTAATTGAATTCATTAATCAAATAAAACAGATGGTACCATCTCCTGCTACCACGTTTAGCTGACAGATGTGCATCAGTAAATTAATAATCCAATGTTAATATATTTGCTGGGAAACAGAACAATATGTAAGCTTACCAAGTAATTGTACATAATTTATAATAATGAATTCATTATAACATAATTATATAATTTACCTTTTTTTGAAAACAAAACACATAGTTCTGAATGACGAAGTTCCGAATCCTTAAAGTTTTTGTCAATGGACAAAATACATAAAAAATGAAGCGTTTTGCAATACACAAAATCAAAAATTTGAATGAATCATTACGGAATTGTTAACGTCTTGTACATGATGTGAGTATATTCATCACTTTACTGTCATGAGTGCTTGATTTCATCATGAGTCGTTTGACAGTTAATATTCAGTTTAAACCAGTAGGTCGTAGAATTGAGTTTTTATAGTAGTAATTACTCAAGGAAGTTTCTTTGTTAACATGTAACCGATATATGAATTCATGGAAATTCGTGGAATTCATAAAGCAATATCAATAATTTACATTGTTGCTTTTTTTTGTAAATATTAGTTTTTTTCAGATATTGTACACACAATTATACGTATTCAAGGGAAAAGTCTTTAAAAATATGGGAAACATTGCATTTGGTGATGACTCCTGAACAATTTTTAAAAAAAGATAAGGGTTTAACATCACTTTAAAACACACACAGCTAAGTAGAACCAGATAAACTAGTCAAAGTAGAAGATGATCTAGAAGTGAATCTTCCAAACTCCACGCTTCCCTTTATAAAGTTACATTTAGGCCTATATATATATATATATATATATATATATATATATATATATATATATATATATATATATATAAATATCGCAATATGTATTCTTGTGTATTAATAAAGAACTAAGTCAAAATACGAATAAAAGAATTATAATTGAATTTACAATTCAAATCTTTTCGTTGGCTAACAGTACCAACGTCTTCAGGAATATTAAACAATTGTTTAATATTCCTGATGATGTTAGTAGTGTTAGCAAACGAAAAGTTTTGAATTGTAAATTCAATTATAATTCTTGCATTTGTATTTTGACTTAGTTCTTTATATATAAATATATATAATTAATAAATTAAAAATATTTCAAAAACAAGAATACTTTTAAAGAATATATATATATATATATATATATATATATATATATATATATATTCATTAAAAATATTCTTGTTTTTGATTTATTTTTAATATATTAACTATATTACAAGAAAACATATCACCATATGTAATATAAATATATGTATATATATTAAATATTATGATATATTTTCTTGTAATATAGTTAATAAATTTAAAATATTGCAAAAACAAGAATACTTTTAATGAATATATTTATTCAAAGCTTTTCGCCGATAAAATAGAATCAGCATCTTCAGGAAAATAATTATCTAAAAAAATATTTGTACAAAATTAAATCATATGTACTACAAAGAACCATACGTTTAAAAGTATTGCACTTTATGTAAATTTTTCTATAACATCAATGACTTTATATATATATATATATATATATATATATATATATACAGATAGATATAGATAGACTTTATATATATAGATCAAGGCACCAAACTATTTATAAAGTCATTGATGTTATAGAAAAATTTACATAAAGTGCAATACTTATAAACATATGATTCTTTGTAGTACATATGATTTAATTTTGTAAAAATATTTTATTGGATAATTATTTTCCTGAAGATGCTGATACTATTTTATCGGCGAAAAGCTTTGAATAAATATATTCATTAAAAGTATTCTTGTTTTTGCAATATTTTTAATTTATTATATATATATATATATATATATATATATAAATATATATATATATATATATATATATATATATATATATATATATATAACTACAACTGGTAATGATGTAACCTATGGTGATAACGTGATTCAGGATATGTCAAACATGTACCATTTTTCTCAGTCAGCTTATCATGTTTGTCAACCGAAAGACCACTTTTCGACGCCTTATCAGACGCATCATCCATATAAACACTCTCTCTAAGCATCTCTCGTTGTTATAAATTCATGGCCCCTAGAATGGATGCCAATAAGTGCTGAAGGTTGTAAGTAATCGTCTGGTAACAGGAAATAGTCTGGTTCAACTATTAGATTAGGCTAGCTATGATGAGTTGGATTCAGAAAAATAATAATGTATATCACATTCTAAATGCCACTGCATTGACAATTTCTTTTTGAAAGCTTTTTTTAGTTACTGGAAATTTAATCCCTAACTTCCTAATTCATAATCAATTTCTATATTTTCATCGGGAAATAATTAACTACATTTTATTAAATTAAATCTTTAATTTACAGCATCATAATAAATAAGAGTTTTTAAGAGTTTCTAAGAATCATATTATTTTCTATTTTTGAGTTTTTTTATTATAATTATAGTCTAGCGTGTTACTAAATTAATATTTTGTAATAGATAGGTCTATACCCACTTTTAACTATGTCGATGGAACACACATAGCGACTACGAATTTTCAAGACGTTATCACAACACAATCCTCGAGCTGATGTGTGCCAGGAGATACGATGAAGCAAGATAATATATCCTTCTTCTACAATCAATCCTTTAACATTTCCCAAATTGACAATGTGACCATAGCGATAACACAATGTAATTATACACAATAAAATCACACAAATAAAACATTTTACGTCATCTTTAATGAATCATTTTACTTATATCGGAAATACTGAATGATAATATCATTTTAAACTACCGAGGTATTGCTGTCTTATAATATATATTATGAAAAGATATATATTTGGGATAGGGAAACAAAAGGCAGGGTAGGAAATACCATTTTCGTTGATCTCCCTCACAGAGTCAATATGTCAAGTGACGTCGTAAAAGGTTTTCTGACTTCGTGAACGTCTTAGGACGATGTCATGTTTTTTTTTTATTAAGGGTAACTTCTTCAAATTTTCTTTTTTAGTGGGATTTTTTGTGGTTTGGGAAAATGTTTTTTACCCAACTAGTCTCGGTGTGAAAATTGTCGTAGTATGAGGACCGATTTATAAATTGTTCACTAAGTCGTGACCTGGCAATCGTAATATCTTTAAAGGTGCATGTATGATTGCCTGTGATTGTTTTTCGTGGAATTTTGTCTGTGCTCTTGAAACAATTTCCTTTTGGTGGAAATTTATTTTTTTGCTAACTAGAGTCCGATTGAATATTGACGTAATTTTAGGACCGACCGATTTATGAGTTGCTCATTAGATCAAGGCTATCGCGATTAAAAAACAACATTATGTATAGGTGTTATGGTTTTTATCTAATTGCCTATTGATTAAAATAGCTATGTAATTACAATTGTAATTGTTTTAAAATATTGTTAAAGTCAACTACGGCTACTGGGGCTATGTCATTTAGGTGGCCCGCAATCCGCACTCTACGATGGATACCACGTGAAATTCGATGGCTGATTCTTCATGTAAATCCATGATCGCTAACAGAGTTATTAAGCGTCTCTTATGGGATCGCTGATTCTTGGGTTTTCCCCCTTCTCTATTTTATTTTTACTAACGTCATAACTCAGTCGCGACTTGCACACCGTATAGGAGCACGCAATGTTTGTCTTTGTGTTGCTCCTTTATAAATTTTCTTACAAACATTTTGTACAATATCTTGTATAAAATCACTTCAAGTCGTATTGAATTAGTTTTATACTTCGGATTGTTTAACGAACTAACAATTAGATTAATGTACGTAATAGATTAGGTTAAGTAAGTGTAAGATAGAGTAAGATCCCCGAGTAACTCCATTAATAAGCGCGTAAACCTTCACTCGAGTATTGTTCAAGTAAAGGCTCCAATTATTTATATACATTAAAATGCTTTCCTTTTATTTCTAAAAGTAATTAACTAGATATGGTAGTGTTGTTTTAAAAAATGACATACAAGTGAAAAAGATATTTCACTGATGAAAATTTATTTACATTTTTATCTAAATGTTAACAATTTTTACCCAGGGTTCTAGAGCTTTTGGAATACTTTCTACATGGTAAAATTCCATGTTTTGACCTGGTCAAGACAGATTTGCCGCTGTAATGACCTAAGCATTTCTAGCGATATAAGCTGAGGTTTAATCAAATACTGGCTTCCACCTTAGTTGCCTGTGTTACATTCAGATGAGAACCAAGCTTTAGAGAAATCCCAGACTACAGCAGCCAGGATCTTGATCAAGTGTTGCTGGAATGAATAACATTGGTAACTCGTTTGTATGTAAATATATTTATGTTTGTATTTATATAATTATATAATGGACAATGGTTGTTTACAAACAGTAAAAGTGATATTTCCTAAATGTTACAATATGACTAATGAGTACATGGATTGAATATATAATATATAAATGTGATTTACATTACAGTTGTGAAATAGGTTTAAATGCCAGTAAACAATATTTTTTTAAAATTATATCTGGGTGTATAGGTCCTGATTATAGGACTATCTTTTGCATCTTCGAAGATTTTTTTAAAATATTATGATTGTTCAATAAATCTTTCGTGTACTCACTGTGAGAAAACTACATGCCACTAAATCACGAAATACAAATTTTATTCTATGCTACATACATCCAGAAATATATAGTTCAGCAGATGTTGAGTATTATAATTTATTACGAGGTCTATTTTTGTGACATTATATATATATATATATATATATATATATATATATATATATATATATAACATTTTTATAAAATATACTCAAACCCTATTTTTTATAATAAGGGTTAACAGCAGGAAATTCATTTCGTTCGCTCTTTCGTCACAAGGTAGCAACACTACCCAGGACCTAACTCAATTGCATTTACCGCTAATATTTCGTTATTTAATAGTAAAATAATTGGATTAGAGCAAGTATTCCGTCTCGTAAAACACCTGAATTTTAGATTTATTTGTAATTGTTTAGCCATTTATTATTATTTTCCTTCTGTAGGCCTATAACTGATATGAAATGGAAAAACCTAATATTTTTTAAAAATTTCTTTCCCATAAGATGAGATATGAAACCTATACGCTAAAGAATGTCTTTAAACCTGGAGGAATTGTTTTATTTCTTCTTGAAGAAGGGACTTTAAATTCTAGTTGGGGAGACAATTTCGGAAATTAACCTCCTAAGGGCGCGGCGATGGTACAATATACGTATATAACGTAGATGTATTTTTATTGTTTTAAATTAATTTCGTAATCGATAAAAATTTCAAAAACCAAATTATTTACAAACAAGATAGTAGCTAATTGTTTTTCATAAATAATTCCATATACTGAGATCACCAAATTCTTTGGTAGAGCTTCGATCCAATTGTTTTGAATATGTTCCTGTTGATAAAATGTTTGGGCTTTATTATATATACGAGTATACAATTCCTATATTTAATTATAGGAAATATAATAAAAATCATTATTAGGAAATTGCTAAATCTTGTTACAGACTATAACATTATTTAATTATAGGATTGCCTTGTACAACAACGTTGAAATAATGCTATAAACGTTATTTGTTTGTTTTAGCAATTAGTTTTAAATGAAATAATGGGATGTTGCACTTTAAAGATAAATATATCATGTAGCCTGGTATTACCAATAAATCGTTGGACTATTCTACCAAGGATTACAGAAATATGTGTTTTGAACTCTCTGTTCAGTAACAGCACCTTTTACAAACTTATTAAATTCAATATAATATTCATATATTATATAAACTCATATTGGTTTTGTTTGTTATAAATACTAAAATAGATATAGCATATATATATAATTAGGAAAATAAGGGTTTTCCATATAATAATATTGTTTTGCCAGAATAGAAACAATGTAAGATATGTATAAAAATATTTTCAACAGCAGAATTAGCTACAAGCTGTACATACAACTGTATAAAACTAGAAGATACGGTAACATAACAAAACAGAGAATATCTATAAAACAAAAACAGTTATAAATCATATTGAAATATAATGAAGTAGCAGCAATGTGATATAGTGCATATTTTTTAAATGAAAATAAAATTTTCTTAAAAAACATTTACTTTACTGGGTGATAAATGAAACCGAAATGAAAAACCTTATAAAGACTATGATCTTATAAATGTATATAGAAACAGTATATATATATATATATATATAGGTTTAAAGAAAGTTATAAAGAATAGGTATTGGCTATACATACATTATTCTAGAAAATTATGTTTGCCCCAAATGAAATACATGCTTTGATTTGCATTGCTAGTAATCAAAAACTTGTGAAGCATATATCTTTTTGGAATAGACTATTTTTATTAAACATTTCGTAATATAGTAATTAGAATAAAGAAATTAAAAAGGTCTAGAAATTATTATATATATGAGAATTTAGTAAATTATAAAAATTAAGTTGTTTGATTAACAGATAGAAGTTAAAATCAAAGCATACAACCGGAAACAAAAAGTTATTCAGTTGCACTAATCGATAACAATGTAATATCAAAACAGTATTTGGAGCGATTGGAAGCCATTGTTTCATCAGTCTGAATCTGTGTATTGAGATCATTTGTAGTTAGTGACTAATCAAAGCGGTATGCTACATATCGATACATAAATCGCTATTAAATAGCATGAATACGAGGAAGGACATTAACAAAATTTGATACAGACAAACTGAGAAATACCTGTTGCTTATGAATGTTAGAAGAATTGTAGTGATTGGTAACGATATGGTAGATATATATATATGTATATGATGGCAAATATTTAACTAACTACGTATATATATATATATATATATATATATATTTGTATATATATAATACAATTTAATATTCCTGATGAAATATTATTATGTATTATATTCAAATAATGAAGAAAATCATCACTTCCCGAGCTTAACTTCGACAGGGAAATAACAAAAACAATTGCCAGACTGAGGACAATGCACCTCAAAGACATGAAAATCTTGCCTGATGGATCAAGAACGTACCCTGAATGTAGGCACTGCCCAGGGATACAGCTTGATCCCGATCATCTCTTCAACTGCACGTCCATCATTGCAGCACTATTTAAAATTGACTTAAACTGTTCTAGGGAGACCCTTTATACGGACAAAGCTGCAGATGTGGCCAGTGCAGTGCCTCACGCCTTTGGACCCGTGTAACTGTGCTCTCTCTACCTTTCTCTGAACACTGTTTTTTTTTTTTGTTTTTTTTTATTGCACTTGTCACACGACAACAACAACAACAACAACAACATATTCAAATAATACATAATTATTTAATATTCCTGATGATGTTGGTACTGTTACCCAACAAAAAGCTTTGAATTGTAAATTCAATTTTAATTCTTGTATTTGTATTTTGACTTTGTTCTTTATTAACACACAAGAATACATATTGCGATATTTATATAATATATATATATATATATATATATATATATATATATATATATATATATATATATAAAATGTTTATTATATGTATAAATTAATACATATATATTAAAACTACGGACAACGCATTCATCGTGTAATGTATATGGTTGATACTATATCATAAATATTACCTTACGACAGTAATAATGTTTAAACCATTCAAATAATTTGCTATAAAGAAAATACCCAATAAAGTTAGTATTTTTTCAATTATTTCTAATCTATTATATCGTGTAAGCTCAATCTTCATCACATTTTATAAATACTCACATGGAAACAGCGTATTATGTACGGCCTGCAATTAGAAGTACTCTATTATGTTTTTAAAGTTACTTTGATTCACAAATATATTTAAATGCAACGGTAGTGTGAACCTGAGTGACGTTTGGCTGTTAAGAGAATGTGTTAAACAAATTTATAAAACTGTATTAATAAGTTTTTATCAGGTTCTTTAAAAACATAGGATTTAGTTGTTTTTTAACAAGGAGTCTGTTATTAGCTAATTTGTTAAATTTTTAAAATATTATATCATTATAACATATTATATATACCTGTGTTATGTGTGTGAGAGAGAAAGAGAGAGTGTGTGTGTATGGTGTGTGTGTGTGTGTGTGTGTGTGTGTGTGTGTGTGTGTGTCTGTGTCTGTGAGAGAGAGAGTGTGTGTGTTTATGGTGTGTGTGTGTGTGTGTGTGTGTGTGTATGTGTGTGTGTGTGTGTGTGTGTGTGTGTGTGTGTGTGTGTGTGTGTGTGTGTGTGTGTGTGTGTGTGTGTGTGTGTGTGTGTGTGTGTGTGTGTGTGTGTGTGTATGTGTGTGTGTGTGGGGGGGGGGGGTTGATGACAGCGTTTGAGCATTTGAATGTGTATGTATAAATCAAGATATACATTTTATAACAGTGCATATATTGGTATATTTTATTTTACAATAATTTTAAATTTTAGAATTTAGGATTTATTAAACTTTGCAAAAAATGGAATAACACAGTTATTTTATAGTGTGATTAGAACAAGTTGATATGTAGTAAGTGCGAAAAAATATGAATATTTTATATTTCAATGATTATGAATTTAAATATCTCTATTATAAGTTTAAAAAAAATTATGTTATGACACTTTTTACTTAAAGCAGCTTTAATTCACCACACTAGGGGATTCCATAGTCCCCATACCAACAGATTTTTCGTACCCATCTTATAATATTTATAAGCCTCCCCTATCCTATAGTAGCCGATATTAACCAAGCTTTCTGTCATTTTTAATACTCTACAAGAATCTTTTTATTATTATAATTAAGAATAATATTACTATTAGGGTAATGTTATTGTTATATTATTAATAAAAATAATAATGGTATAGTATTACTATATAATACACAATTATAAATATATTTATTAATAACAAAATTATAACGTCTAATAGAAAATTTAAAATATAATCATTTTATGAGTGATATAAACGGTGTTTTAAATTCTAGTTTACTTATATAAGTGTTGTATCCTAATGAAGTAATTTACGTTTCAGTAAAGCATCATATCGTTTCTGCATAATATATACAAGAATACAACCTTGAAACCTTCCTGGTGACGTTTTTCTGCGTAAAATACTATTATAAATACTTCCATTATAATAAATCACACTAATTTTAATTAATAAAAGGTGTTAAGGCTGTTAATGACCCATTGGAAGAGTTCGTAATTGTAGGCACTTATGACTTGACATTTGACCGTTCATTTTTTTATGAGTAGGAATAAAATATCTGTCGCGAATTATCACACGTAAACTCATTGCGTGGATACCTATCCCTTTTACGTAATTAGTATCGAGTTAGGAGATTCCTTAGCACCTTTCGGACATCATCATAGACAAACGGACATTAGATTACGTTTAGTGACCTATACGCCTTCATAAACTGTGAATTTGGGATTTATAAAGAATACTGAGTTATAGCAAACTCAAACGATATTATAAAGAGTAGACTATTGGTTTTTTATATTCAAAAACAGGGGCTAAAACCTATCTGTTTGTCTTCAATAGCGGTTAAAAGACAATTCCTCGTAGTTTTTCAGTTCCTTGGATTACTTATTCATTGAGCATGAGCATCTGTGGTAAGACCTAAGGTGATGTTTTTTGTATTAAGTTTGGTACTTTTTATACCTTTATATCTTTTTCTCAACTTTTAAACCCAAATAAGTGTTTTAGGTAATAACCTAGATTGTCTACGTAAAAGTTATAAAATCCTTATTTTATAAAAATTATAACCTGGTGTATGTTAAACACACCTATGTATATAATTTTATTTCATAATAAAATATATTATAATATAATACATTTCCACTGTGTCGCTAATCCAAAATAGTTAATCTTAATAAGCAAACAAACTAGGCAAACTGTATATAAATACAACAATAATAAACTTCATTACGTTAAACTTATTGCTCTCTTTCAGGAAGGTAAATATTTACCAGCACGGCTGCTGTTAAAAATTAAGCTTTTGAAGTCAAACGTATTTACACTTGTAGAGTGCTGTAACTTGTGCTCGTAAACTGGAGCAGCGGGTTGTACCATTCTTGACAGGGGTTACAGTTTTAAAGCAAAACTAAATAACCTTGGTTAAGGTACTGTAATTTGAATATTTACTGTTTGTAAATAATTAGAAACACAAATATAGAGAATCGTATTTTTTCGTTATAAAATATATATGCACTCAGGCTGTATATATAAATAAAGATTACAGTGCTGTAACTTGTGCTCGTAAACGCAAGCAGCGGGTTGTACCATTCTTGACAGGAGTCACTGTTTTGAAGCAAAACTAAATAGCCTTGGTTAAGGTACTGTAATTTGAATATTTACTGTTTGTAAATAATTAGAAACACAAATATAGAGAGTCGTATTTTTTTCTTTTTGAAATATATGACTTAGGTTACTATAGATTCAAAATTAGGACCTACCTATATATAAAGAGATTATTAATTACGATATTAGGTCCTATTGTTAAACATCAAATACAATAGAGTCTCGATGGATCGAGGTAGATTGACCGAGACCCTCTCGAACTACTGAATACTCCGATTGCACGGAAATACGTTCCTGTGTGTTAAAAATATGTAACGGTTTCAATGAACCCTAATAAAAATTAATAACTAATAAAAACTAAAAAGTTTTATAGAGCTTCAAATGCACATTTCTTGGAAGTCCTACTCATTTCTTAACAAGCCGTATTGAAATAAGCAGTTCTTGGAAGCCCGACTTATTTCCTTAGCATACCGTATAGTTATAAATATTTCTTGAATGCCACACTCGTCATTTTCTTAGAAATAAATCAATTAGGCTCAAATAGATATAGGTTCGAATTTAACAGAAGCTCGAAATATCTTGCTTCTTGAACTTCAAGACTCTACTTTACATACAATTTTTATGTAGCCTATAACATACACATTGTTTACCTCTGTGTAACTATAATTGTAAAGATGGAGACTTGTTCAGGATACATTCCTTACATAACACAAGGATATTCCAAGAAAGGATATTCCAAAATGTTGAATTTAAAAAGGCTAAAAATTGCAAATATCCCGAACAAAATATACAAGTTCCTTTACAAATGAACACAGAAAGTATACTTTCACAGACTATGCCTGTTCTATATTTAGCAAACCTCCTTAAGAGAAAAGAAGCGAATGCCTGATGTATGGAATGAATGCGGGTGAGGCTTATAAAAATTTATATTAATTTATAATGTTCTGCTCATGTAAAAATTTTCAATTTTTCAAGAAATGAATTACAAATCATTTTATGATATATATATATATATAAAGAACCAAGTCAAAATACCAATACAAGAATTATAATTGAATTTTTTTTTAATTATTTATTATTTATAATTATAATTTATTCTTGTATTAGTATTTTGACTTAGTTCTTAATTAATACACAAGAATACATATTGCGATATGTATATATATATATTTAAATATATACCCTATATATATATATATATATATATATATATATATATATATATATATATATATATGTATATACAAATATATATATTTGGTAGAATGAAAATCTATTTTCTGGAAAAACGTGGATACTGGTGACCAATAAATTTCTATCAGCGTCTTAGGAGTTGTTATGTGGTCAGGCATGAAAACCACCTGTATGAATTTCCTAGAGGAAATAATGATAATATCCAAGTCATTATTATGTTAATGTAGTGTTATGTTTCTAAATATTGCGAAAAATAAAAACAAAGCGAATCAATTATTATTAGGCATTACGAAAATTTTTTAGATTCACCAAAATTGATAGTTGAGTCAAATTCATGTAATTAACATGAAACATTTCCAGGGAAACACCTCCACGACAATTATTAGAATAGGAAATAGAATTTTTAAAATACCAGGCAACCAATATTGTTGTGAAAATGTTATTAAATAATAATTTTAATGAAGCTAATATTATTTAAACATTCTATATTACATATTTAAAGATATATTCTCTTTTGTATTTTGTTTAGTAATACATCTATTATACGTAAAGTTTTTGATTACTTGTAAAAATGTCTTCTTAATTCTTGCTACGAAAATCAGTAAAGCATCATACGATAGGGACGGATTTTATCCTGTCTATTAAAAGTGACATGAAAAGGAAATATTTACTGTGCTGCGAAGTAAAGAAGATGTATGTAACTAAAATTACACCTCCAAATAAAGTCAAAAAGAAAATAATATTTCACTTCTGGGAAAAACAGCTTCCCCCGAGATATATATTTTTCAAAAAATTGTTTAATATAACAATGTTTGAAATAATTTCTTCGTTAACCAGAACAGCTAAAATTTGTTTAAACGTGGCTACTCCCAATCCAATTATGTTAATAAATATTTTTTATTAATATATGCACATTAATCGTTTATTTTAATCCAATGTTTAAAATAATTAAAAATGGTTTTATTTTTTTAAATAAAATTAGTCACTTGGTGGCATGTATATATATATATATATATATATATATATATATATATATATATATATATATATATATATATGTATGTATGTATGTATGTATGTATGTATGTATGTATATGAGGAATAGTTACTATCTGGAGTACATCCGTTCATTCTGTAGTCCATAAATTTGCAGTTCCGACGTTTTGCTAGAATCTCATCCAGCATAGTGAAACCAACAACAGTAGAAGAGCGAGTGAAGAGCGCAGATAACTCGTCTCCTATATATAGAGGAATGAAGCCACGCCCATTGATGTCAATAAATACATTGGACGTCAATCTACACAATGACGTCAATCCACACACACCTGATCCAAACAATTACTCACATTCCTTTGCCTTTGTTCACCTTTCTGCCGATAAAAGCTATCGATGACACACTTTCACTCTGCAGGCAAATTCAAAGTATCAAAGCGTTTGTTAAGACTCCCTCGTTTCTCTATTTCGAGAATATAGAGCTTATATATATAAGCATTATATATATAATGTCATATAATTATATAATATATATTGTTTATGTGAGTATATATATAAATAAATGAGTTATAATTTATAAAATAATTATATTTATTATGAGTTATTGAGTTATTATATTAATATGACTTATAATTTTATAAAATATAAATAGTAGTATAAATAATGTTCATCAAAATAATATATATATATATATATATATTTGTATATATATATAATACAATTTAATATTCCTGATGAAATATTATTATGTATTATATTCAAATAATGAAGAAAATCATCACTTCCCGAGCTTAACTTCGACAGGGAAATAACAAAAACAATTGCCAGACTGAGGACAATGCACCTCAAAGACATGAAAATCTTGCCTGATGGATCAAGAACGTACCCTGAATGTAGGCACTGCCCAGGGATACAGCTTGATCCCGATCATCTCTTCAACTGCACGTCCATCATTGCAGCACTATTTAAAATTGACTTAAACTGTTCTAGGGAGACCCTTTATACGGACAAAGCTGCAGATGTGGCCAGTGCAGTGCCTCACGCCTTTGGACCCGTGTAACTGTGCTCTCTCTACCTTTCTCTGAACACTGTTTTTTTTTTTTGTTTTTTTTTATTGCACTTGTCACACGACAACAACAACAACAACAACAACATATTCAAATAATACATAATTATTTAATATTCCTGATGATGTTGGTACTGTTACCCAACAAAAAGCTTTGAATTGTAAATTCAATTTTAATTCTTGTATTTGTATTTTGACTTTGTTCTTTATTAACACACAAGAATACATATTGCGATATTTATATAATATATATATATATATATATATATATATATATATATATATATAATGTTTATTATATGTATAAATTAATACATATATATTAAAACTACGGACAACGCATTCATCGTGTAATGTATATGGTTGATACTATATCATAAATATTACCTTACGACAGTAATAATGTTTAAACCATTCAAATAATTTGCTATAAAGAAAATACCCAATAAAGTTAGTATTTTTTCAATTATTTCTAATCTATTATATCGTGTAAGCTCAATCTTCATCACATTTTATAAATACTCACATGGAAACAGCGTATTATGTACGGCCTGCAATTAGAAGTACTCTATTATGTTTTTAAAGTTACTTTGATTCACAAATATATTTAAATGCAACGGTAGTGTGAACCTGAGTGACGTTTGGCTGTTAAGAGAATGTGTTAAACAAATTTATAAAACTGTATTAATAAGTTTTTATCAGGTTCTTTAAAAACATAGGATTTAGTTGTTTTTTAACAAGGAGTCTGTTATTAGCTAATTTGTTAAATTTTTAAAATATTATATCATTATAACATATTATATATACCTGTGTTATGTGTGTGAGAGAGAAAGAGAGAGTGTGTGTGTATGGTGTGTGTGTGTGTGTGTGTGTGTGTGTGTGTGTGTGTGTCTGTGTCTGTGAGAGAGAGAGTGTGTGTGTTTATGGTGTGTGTGTGTGTGTGTGTGTGTGTATGTGTGTGTGTGTGTGTGTGTGTGTGTGTGTGTGTGTGTGTGTGTGTGTGTGTGTGTGTGTGTGTGTGTGTGTGTGTGTGTGTGTGTGTATCTGTATGTGTGTGTGTGGGGGGGGGGGTTGATGACAGCGTTTGAGCATTTGAATGTGTATGTATAAATCAAGATATACATTTTATAACAGTGCATATATTGGTATATTTTATTTTACAATAATTTTAAATTTTAGAATTTAGGATTTATTAAACTTTGCAAAAAATGGAATAACACAGTTATTTTATAGTGTGATTAGAACAAGTTGATATGTAGTAAGTGCGAAAAAATATGAATATTTTATATTTCAATGATTATGAATTTAAATATCTCTATTATAAGTTTAAAAAAAATTATGTTATGACACTTTTTACTTAAAGCAGCTTTAATTCACCACACTAGGGGATTCCATAGTCCCCATACCAACAGATTTTTCGTACCCATCTTATAATATTTATAAGCCTCCCCTATCCTATAGTAGCCGATATTAACCAAGCTTTCTGTCATTTTTAATACTCTACAAGAATCTTTTTATTATTATAATTAAGAATAATATTACTATTAGGGTAATGTTATTGTTATATTATTAATAAAAATAATAATGGTATAGTATTACTATATAATACACAATTATAAATATATTTATTAATAACAAAATTATAACGTCTAATAGAAAATTTAAAATATAATCATTTTATGAGTGATATAAACGGTGTTTTAAATTCTAGTTTACTTATATAAGTGTTGTATCCTAATGAAGTAATTTACGTTTCAGTAAAGCATCATATCGTTTCTGCATAATATATACAAGAATACAACCTTGAAACCTTCCTGGTGACGTTTTTCTGCGTAAAATACTATTATAAATACTTCCATTATAATAAATCACACTAATTTTAATTAATAAAAGGTGTTAAGGCTGTTAATGACCCATTGGAAGAGTTCGTAATTGTAGGTACTTATGACTTGACATTTGTCCGTTCATTTTTTTATGAGTAGGAATAAAATATCTGTCGCGAATTATCACACGTAAACTCATTGCGTGGATACCTGTCCCTTTTACGTAATCAGTATCGAGTTAGGAGATTTCTTAGCGCCTTTCGGGCATCATCATAGACAAACGGACTTTAGATTACGTTTAGTGACCTATACGCCTTCATAAACTGTAACTTTGGGATTTATAAAGAATACTGAGTTATAGCAAACTCAAACGATATTATAAAGAGTAGACTATTGGTTTTTTATATTCAAAAACAGGGGCTAAAACTTATCTGTTTGTCTTCAATAGCGGTTAAAAGACAATTCCTCGTAGTTTTTCAGTTCCTTGGATTACTTATTCAATGAGCATGAGCATCTGTGGTAAGACCTAAGGTGATGTTTTTTGTATTAAGTTTGGTACTTTTTATACATTTATATCTTTTTTTCAACTTTTAAACCCAAATAAGTGTTTTAGGTAATAACCTAGATTGTTTACGTAAAAGTTATAAAATACTTATTTTATAAAAATTATAACCTGGTGTATGTTAAACACACCTATGTATATAATTTTATTTCATAATAAAATATATTATAATATAATACATTTCCACTGTGACGCTAATCCAAAATAGTTCATCTTAATAAGCAAACAAACTAGGCAAACTGTGTATAAATACAACAATAATAAACTTCATTACGTCAAACGTATTGCTCTCTTTCAGGAAGGTAAATATTTACCAGCACGGCTGCTGTTAAAAATTAAGCTTTTGAAGTCAAACGTATTTACACTTGTAGAGTGCTGTAACTTGTGCTCGTAAACTGGAGCAGCGGGTTGTACCATTCTTGACAGGGGTTACAGTTTTAAAGCAAAACTAAATAACCTTGGTTAAGGTACTGTAATTTGAATATTTACTGTTTGTAAATAATTAGAAACACAAATATAGAGAATCGTATTTTTTCGTTATAAAATATATATGCACTTAGGCTGTATATATAAATAAAGATTACAGTGCTGTAACTTGTGCTCGTAAACGCAAGCAGCGGGTTGTACCATTCTTGACAGGGGTCACTGTTTTGAAGCAAAACTAAATAACCTTGGTTAAGGTACTGTAATTTGAATATTTACTGTTTGTAAATAATTAGAAACACAAATATAGAGAATCGTATTTTTTTCTTTTTGAAATATATGACTTACGTTACTATAGATTCAAAATTAGGACCTACCTAAGAGACCTACCTAAAATTAGACCTATATATAAAGAGATTATTAATTACGATATTAGGTCCTATTGTTAAACATCAAATACAATGGAGTCTCGATGGATCGAGGTAGATTGACCGAGACCGTCTCGAACTACTGAATACTGCGATTGCACGGAAATACGCTCCTGTGTGTTAAAAATATGTAACGGTTTCAATGAACCCTAATAAAAACTAATAACTAATAAAAACTAAAAAGTTTTATAGAGCTTCAAATGCACATTTCTTGGAAGTCCTACTCATTTCTTAACAAGCCGTATTGAAATAAGCAGTTCTTGGAAGTCCGACTTATTTCCTTAGCATACCGTATAGTTATAAACATTTCTTGAATGCCACACTCGTCATTTTCTTAGAAATAAATCAATTAGGCTCAAATAGAAATAGGTTCGAATTTAACAGAAGCTCGAAATATCTTTTTTCATGAACTTCAAGACTCTACTTTACATACAATTTTTATGTAGCCTATAACATACACATTGTTTACCTCTGTGTAACTATAATTGTAAAGGTGGAGACTTGTTCAGCACAAGGATATTCCAAGAAAGGATATTCCAAAATGTTGATTTTAAAAAAGCTAAAAATTGCAAATATTCCGAACAAAATATACAAGTTGCTTTACAAATGAACACAGAAAGTATAATTTCAGAGACTATGCCTGCTCTATATTTAACAAACCTCCTTAAGAGAAAAGAAGCGACTGCCTGATGTATAGAATGAATGCGGGTGAGGCTTATAAAAATTTATATTAATTTATAATGTTCTGCTGATGTAAAAATTTTCAATTTTTCAAGAAATGAATTACAAATCATTTTATGATATATATATATATATATATATATATATATATATATATATATATATATATATATATATATATATAAAGAACCAAGTCAAAATACCAATACAAGAATTATAATTGAATTTTATTGATAACTATTTATTATTTATAATTATAATTTATTCTTGTATTGGTATTTTGACTTAGTTCTTAATTAATACACAAGAATACATATTGCGATATGTATATATATATTTAAATATATACCTTATATATATATATATATATGTATATACAAATATATATATATTTGGTAGAATGAAAATCTATTTTCTGGAAAAACGTGGTTACTGGTGACCAATAAATATGTAATGGGAATTTCTATCAGCGTCTTAGGAGTTGTTATGTGGTCAGGCATGAAAACCACCTGTATGAATTTCCAAGAGGAAATAATGATAATATCCAAGTCATTATTATGTTAATGTAGTGTTATGTTTCTAAATATTGCGAAAAATAAAAACAAAGCGAATCAATTATTATTAGGCATTACGAAAATTTTTGAGATTCACCAAAATTGATAGTTGAGTCAAATTCATGTAATTAACATGAAACATTTCCAGGGAAACACCTCCACAACAATTATTAGAATAGGAAATAGAATTTTTAAAATACCAGGCAACCAATATTGTTGTGAAAATGTTATTAAATAATTATTTTAATGAAGCTAATATTATTTAAACATTCTATATTACATATTTAAAGATATATTCTCTTTTGTATTTTGTTTAGTAATACATCTATTATACGTAAAGTTTTTGATTACTTGTAAAAATGTCTTCTTAATTCTTTCTACGAAAATCAGTAAAGCATCATACGATAGGGACGGATTTTATCCTGTCTATTAAAAGTGACATGAAAAAGAAATATTTACTGTGCTGCGAAGTAAAGAAGATGTATGTAACTAAAATTACACCTCCAAATAAAGTCAAAAAGAAAATAATATTTCACTTCTGGGGAAACAGCTTCCCCTGAGATATATATTTTTCAAAAAATGTTTAATATAACAATGTTTGAAATAATTTCTTCGTTAACTAGTACAGCTAAAATTTGTTTAAACGTGGCTACTCCCAATCCAATTATGTTAATAAATATTTTTTATTAATATATGCACAGTAATCGTTTATTTTAATCCAATGTTTAAAATTGTTATTTCTATAAACTTTTGACACTGCCGCTACAGGCGGAACACTCGTCATATTTATATAATTATGCTGGTAATAAAACTTATTTTATATTTAAACACTATTTATTACTTCACAGCTTTCTTAAAACAAAACTCTAAACAAAGAACTGAGAAAAACTAAAACAATTACAAATCATCTGTTAATTTATATAATGTTCTTTTTCTTTTTTTTCCATAGAGGATTGTCATAGAGTATTATATTATTGCATTCACAACATACTCCCACCTTTTGAGTTATGGTTTAACTCAAAACATTAAAAAATAGTATATTGTTAAAAGATTAATCAACAAATTTTTGTGGAAGCTTAATTTGTCTGCCACTTCTTGAATATGTCACAATTTTATTTTCTTTTGTCACATTATCTTCTTCCAGGTGTAGTTCATGTTCATTGGTTTTTGTCACTTTTGGTTTAATCTTTTCTTTTAATTGTTCTTGGATGGTTTCTTCTTGCATTTCAAGAGGATATAGTCTTTGTATTGGTCTCAATAAACTTCCAAAAGCAGTCTTCAATTGCACTAATCTACACACTCCATCTCTACCAATGATAGTCTTTTCTATCAGTCCTATTGGCCAATCAATTCTTTTTTTATTTTCAACTTCAATCAGTACTAATTCTCCAACTTTCAACTGTCTGTCGTTTTTCTTACTTTTTAAAGCTAATTGTCCTAAATACTCAATCCTAAATCTTTTTCGCAATGCTTCTCTCAGGTGTTGTCGATAACGTACTCTCTTGTTAAGACTTTTTGTATTTACATGGTCACAATCTGGAACTCCAATTTCTTTTAAGTCATGTAAAAACATATTTGGAGTAATAGCAGTTAGGTCTGAAGAAGTTTCAGATAAATATGTCAAAGGTCTAGAATTCATGATACTTTCACAATCACATAAGATTGTCTCCATTTCCTCATAATCCAATGACGTTTTGCCCAAGGTTTTGCGTAGCAACTGTTTCATGAGTCGGATGAGTCGCTCCCACCATCCGCCCCACCATGCAGCAGAGGGAGGGTTAAACCTCCAGTCAATTTGTTGGCATGAGCTATATTTTAAGATAGCATTCCAATCTAGAATTTTAAATGCCTTTTCTGTACCTGTGAAATTGGTACCATTGTCACTATATATTATTGATGGTCTTCCTCGCCTTGCAATAAATCTTCTAAGTGTATCTATAAATGCTTCGACAGAAAGAAACTTTACTAACTCCAAATGAACAGCACGGTATACTGCACAAGTGAATATGCAGATCCAAACTTTACTGCCATCTCGTAGAAACAAAGGTCCCGCAAAATCAATTCCAACCACTTCAAATACTGCGGCATCTCGTACTCTACTTTCAGGTAAGGGTGGAGTGATTGTTTCTACATTTTTTGAATTATGTCTCTGACAAGGAATACATTTTTTCAAAGTATTACTTATTGTTTTTCTTCCTCTCAATATCCAATAGTTTTCTCTTAATAAACTTAAGAGACCTTGAACTCCCACATGACATGATCTCTTATGTATTGTAAGAATAAGAATATCTACAATGTCATGTTTTGATGGTAGAACAACAGGAAATTTAAAATTTTCCAAATCCTTTCTTTCTGTTAATTTTGTCTTTAGCCTTATAATACCATCAGCAGCCATAAATGGTGACAATGAAGCCAATTTAGGGTCCCTTATTCCTTCAAATGATTGCTGTTGAACAATTCTAATTATAAAATTGTTAGCTTCAATAATCTCCTTACATGACAAAACTTTACTCACACACTTTTCCTTCTTTGAGGGGTTACAATTATGAATAAATCTCAGCAACCATGCAAAAACACACACAATCTTATCAAAATCATTTGAAAAGTAATAAAACCAATCTTTTGGGTAATTATTACTTAAAAGTGAAGGTGTAGGTCCTTTCTTTTTTTCTAAAGAAATTAATTCTTCGTCAGGTTCAGGTTCATTTGATGGCCAGGTATCTTCAGGCAACTTCAACCATGACGGGCCCTCCCACCATCTGGAACTAATCAACCTGGAAACTGAACATCCTCTACTGGGCAAGTCTGCTGGATTCATAGTGCCGGGAATGTGCCGCCAAGATGTTCTGGAAGTGAGGCTGCAGATTTCTTCAACTCTATTTCTAACAAATACTCCCCAGTTTTCTTCTCTTTTAATCCAAGCTATTACTGTAGAAGAGTCACTCCAATAAAAAAATTTAATATTACATTCAAATTTGTTTTCATCTCTTAATTCTTGCACTACTGAAGAACCTAATCTAGCACCTATAGTAGCAGCCATTAGTTCAAGTCTGGGTATTGTCATCTTCTTTACAGGTGCTACACGTGACTTTGCCTGGATTAGCTGTAATTGAATACATGTACTAAGTTCAAAACGCATAAATACTGCTGTTGAGTACGCAAATTTGCTGGCATCACAAAATATGTGAACTGATACAGAAATGATTACGTCATCCACACCTTGTAGCCATCGTGGAATCTTCATCTCTTTTAATTGATCGAGTTCCTGAAACCATATATTGAATCGTTGTTTGATTTCTTCTGGTACTTCTTTGTCCCACCCACAATTATCTTTCCAGCATTCCTGCAATAATAACTTAGGGCATATGGAAATAGGACAAGTGAATCCAATAGGATCGAACAATCTGTGTGCAGTGGACAATATAACACGTTGTGTTACCAAGTTCTCTTCTAAATTTACTATTTTATGAAAACTCACAGAAATTGTGTCTTCTTTCTTGTCCCATGTGAGACCTAGGACTGAAGCCTCTGTCTTGTCTTCCAGACCAGGTTCAGTATATTCCCATCCTCGCAGCTCAAACTTTCCCAAAGAAAATATTTGTATTGCTTCTGAAATGAACTGTTTCAAATCCCTTTCATTATTTACACCTGTAACACAGTTATCAACATAGAAGCTTTTAAACAACTTTTCTATTGTACATTTAGAAAATTGATTGTCTTCAGCACACTGTACTAAATACTTCTGCAGGTGGTAGTTGATGACGGCATTGAGCAAAAATGGACTACTTGAGACTCCAAAAACAACTCTTCTATGTCGGAAAATCTTGAGTGATCCATCTGTGTTTTGCCACAGAAATCTTAGGAAATCTCTGTCCTCTTCATACAAACTTATTTGCAAAAACGCCTTTTTTATGTCAGCGATAACTCCTATTTTATAAAGTCGAAAACGTAAAAGCAAGGCTGGTATTATTTCAATTAAGTTAATACCTATTTCCAAACACTGATTAAGGGAATAGTAACCCTTTTCTTTAGACGAGGCATCAAAAACCGGTCTTACTGCAGTGGTGCTGTTTTCTTTTATCACTGGTCTATGAGGTAAATAGTGACCTTCATCCCATTTGCTTATTGGGATTTCCTCAATAACACCATCTTCCAGCCAATCTGAAAACACATTGTTATATACATTATATAAACTTTCATTTGTTAGCTTTTTCACTGAGTTTTCAAGCCTTTTTTTTGCAAGATTGAAATTTCTTGGAACTTCTGGGTGGTCTTCGGACCAAGGTAATTTGACTTCATAGCGTCCTTCTTCATTTACTCTCACAGTTTCCAAAAATTGTGTTTGAACAGAATGTTCAATTTCTTGTTTGCTTCTGGTCTGTAGTGGGTCTTTTATACCTAAAACATCCATTTCCCACAGCTTGCATATTGAATTACTTTGTACAAACATAGAAAGTGCTGTCATAGAACTAAATTCTTTACTTTCTTGAAATTTTCCTGTCAAAACCCATCCTAAATGAGTTTCAAGGGCTATAATACCACAATCTAGAACCTCTTTTCTTCCAGTTAGAAGTTTCCCATATATGTCAGCCCCAATTAATATCTCAATTGGACTGTCTGCATCCTGAAACAATTTAATACCTCTTTCCATCAGTTCATCAGTCCATCTTCCTGGTTTCAAGGCAGGAACATAAGTACAAATATTTATTTCACTAAGTGCCTTGAAATTACAAGAATATGTTTTATCTATACTTTGTAGTCTGACTTTGTAGCATGCATGATTGCGAGGCTTAGTGACCTCTCCTCCAAACAGGCCATGTAATAATGTTTCTTCACCACAAGTGTCATATTTCATTTTTTCAACAGTCGATTTCCTTATGTATGACCTCTGGGATCCACTGTCAAAAAGTAAACGCACATTGAGTTCTTTTGTGTCACTAACAGCCTTGACAACAAGAGTTTGCATGTAAACCTGATTGCCATTCACATTGGACAAGGAATTCTCAAAATTGGGCTCAGCTTCTTTTTCCTCGCATTTAGGTTTAATGTTAGACCTATTAAAATTATTCTGCAACTTTGAACACATAAGTGGTACATGTTTTCCATTACAAATAATACATTTAACAATAGCTCTGCAATGTTTACTTAAATGTCCTACTTTTGTACAAGAAAAGCAACACCTTTTGCTAGTAAGAATATTCTGCCTTTCTTCTAAAGACATGTCCCTAGCTTTAAAACAGTTTTCACTTAAATGACCACCGTCACAAAACACACACATCGATAACTTCGTCTTATCTGTGCTTACTGTAGACGTATTTGATTTTACATTTACAAGGCCAGCTGCTGTAACATTGCTGGTAGGCCTTCTTGTATTTTTAATATGCTTATTTTTACTTGCAAAGTCTCTTTTATATGAACTCGTAGGATTATCACCTGTTGATACTTTTGTTTTTTGTAAACCAAATCCCTGTTTAGCTAAGTTTATTCTTTCTTCTCCCTCCACTTCAATTTTCAAAAAATTCATTAGGCTATCTAGCCTACTTTTACTTTCTGACGCGGTCTCGTCCTGTTGAGAGTTAGGCCTACTTCTCTGCCAAGCTATTAATAAATCCTCCCTGAGACAAGATTCTACTAATGGGAAGAGCATAGCAGCGTACTTCTCCTTTGTTACACCTAAAGTTTCTAAACACCTTAGTTTTGACTCAATTTGATCATAAAGTGAGGAAATAGTAATTTTACTTTCACTGCTATTTAATGTTATTACAATTTTCAAGATTTCTCTTATGTAAAACTCTACTAACAGGTCATCTTTGGCAAAGCGAGATTTTAAATGTTCAATAGCCTGTTCATAACTACGTCCACATGGGGGAAAACTCTCGACAATTTCCCTAGCCTTAGTATTAGGGATAGTCGCTTGCAGGAGATACTGATACTTGTCATCAGAATCAATACAGGGGTCTTCATGGATTTTCTTAAATTGGCCCCAAAACGGCAACCAATCACTAATATCACCACCAAACTTTTTAAACTCAAGTGTGGGTAACTTAAATTTACGTTTTTCTACATTCACACTAGTATCTGTCTTAGGCCTAGCCTTGTCAATAGCCTGTTCAACTAAATACTCAACTATTTTAAACTTGCCTGAGTATTCATCGGCAGATTCTACCTCATTTTCTAAAACTTCAGTAGATGCATTTTCATTTAGTAAAACTTCAATAATTTCTCGGTCTAAGACCTCCAATTGATTATGTTTTTCACGTAATAGCTCTAAATTAGCTTTTAACAAAATCACATCATCTTCATTTTTTATGGATTCTAATAATGTATTGTGTAAACGTGAAAATCCAGTTCTAAACAATTTTCTTTTCTTTTTCAGAGCATCCATTATAAAATACTTACTAATGGATCATAGATTTTAACTGTAACCAAATTATTATCCTGTCACGGTCGCCATATGTTATTTCTATAAACTTTTGACACTGCCGCTACAGGCGGAACACTCGTCATATTTATATAATTATGCTGGTAATAAAACTTATTTCATATTTAAACACTATTTATTACTTCACATCTTTCTTAAAACAAAACTCTAAACAAAGAACTGAGAAAAACTAAAACAATTACAAATCATCTGTTAATTTATATAATGTTCTTTTTCTTTTTTTTCCATAGAGGATTGTCATAGAGTATTATATTATTGCATTCACAACAAAAATAATTAAAAATGATTTTATTTTTTTAAATAAAATTAGTCACTTGGTGGCATGTATATATATATATATATATATATATATATATATATATATATATATATGTATGTATGTATGTATGTATATATGAGGAATAGTTACTATCTGGAGTACATCCGTTCCTTCTGTAGTCCATAAATTTGCAGTTCCGACGTTTTGCTAGAATCTCATCCAGCATAGTGAAACCAACAACAGTAGAAGAGCGAGTGAAGAGAGCAGATAACTCGTCTCCTATATATAGAGGAATGAAGCCACGCCCATTGATGTCAATAAATACATTGGACGTCAATCTACACAATGACAACAATCCACACACACCTGATCCAAACAATTACTCACATTCCTTTGCCTTTGTTCACCTTTCTGCCGATAAAAGCTATCGATGACACACTTTCACTCTGCAGGCAAATTCAAAGTATCAAAGTGTTTGTTAAGACTCCCTCGTTTCTCTATTTCGAGAATATAGAGCTTATATATATAAGCATTATATATATAATGTCATATAATTATATAATATATATTGTTTATGTGAGTATATATATAAATAAATGAGTTATAATTTATAAAATAATTATATTTATTATGAGTTATTAGGTTATTATATTAATATGACTTATAATTTTATAAAATATAAATAGTAGTATAAATAATGTTCATCAAAATAATATATATATATATATATATATATATATATATATATATATATATGAGTTATTATGTTATTATAGTTATATTATAGTTTTTATATTATTATGACTTATAATTTTACAAAATATAAATAGTAGTATAAATATTGTCCATCAAAATATATTCGTTTATTCCACTTGAGGGTTGTAGTATAGATGGCGTTGATATTTTATTTTTAAAATTGCCTTTGAAATGAATTTATCATTAACATTCAATTATATTTGTTACATAGTTTGTGTAACATTTTTTCATATTTACGAATGTACATATAGATTCTCTATGCAATTATTGCTTTTCTTATTTGGTCTAATGAGATTGTAACCGGTGACAGTAATTTTAAAGTTTGTTAAAGTGTCATTATATAGCATTAGTTTCTGCTTAGTGTGACTAATTACAAATGTAAATACACACTTGTACTTAAACTGTCACTAACCATTAGTTTACTAGAAGGAATAGTTTTAGCGACTACTTTTCCTGTGTGACTGTAGTAAGCAAAGCAACGAGTAGTGAGGGTGGAAAATTTTATTTTAAGGCTTTATATGAATTATCTTTCATTTTTTGATTCATAGCAAAAAAAGGTTGTTTGACTGAATATCACTTTGATGTAGAGATTTTCTAATAAAATTATAGATTTTAGTAATGCAATATATGTAAACTTCTATAAACAGTATGTGACTTCTAACACAGTACACAGAATTCTATACTCAACTGCTTGGAAGGGAAAAGTTCTGAGTGACCAAACATAAAAAATTGAAATATGCGCAGGATACGTTTTTTAAGGATAAACAGAAATTTCGGCGCTGAAGCTAGTCAAGGCTTCCCCTCATATGAGATAAAGGACACCGACATAATTTGGGTTTCGTGGAGAAAGGGGTTAAGTTATGATGTTTAACATCTGTCTACACAAAACTACGGGAGATGTTTTACCGGTCATGGGAGGTTGGCAATACTGTAACTAGATCCGTCTGATATTTCTATAATATAGTAGTAATTAATTCTCTTACATTGCCTAATAATTGTAAAGTGAGAAATACGATAACTGTTTGTTTATGTTTCGATTATAAACAGTACTTGCCCTATCCTAATAATCCTATACAGGACATTCTACACATGGGTTCAACGGCTTTTGTAATCGTAACTTGAAGAGTAACAAATTTAAAATCTATCTAAAACATGAAGTTTAGTGTAAAAATCCAAATTTAAGTTTTGCAGTATTATATTAAATAGCTAATTGTACACTGCGATGGAATATCAGACCAGAACAAAAATCTCCATATCAGTAGATTTGATGTTTCTTACCGACAATAGGTGATTTGTGACCATAATCCACAACCTATCAGTCCGTGGACACCAATTTACCCCTTGCGATAGAGATTTTGTTGCTATGCAGAGGGTTATAAAAATAAACTATAAAGTAGCCCGGAAATGTACTAATACTATCACTTGAGTGTTATACAAATCCCCAAAACAAAGATATACGGTTTAAAAAAATCGTCTCCACGGTCATAAAAAACTAACTTTATCGAACTCTCGCTAAGAGACATTCCAAAACACCAGAAAGGAAATTTTAAAAAATCAAGTTAGAAATAATTTTATACAAAAACTGTTCTCTCAATCAAGTTTTAAAAGCGTTGAGTTTTTTAAATAATCTTGCTGGAAGTATATTGTGCTCCAACCTGGCACAGGAAACGTAAGGGTCTTTCCTAAGTAAGGTAAGTAAAGTAAGGTTAGTAATCCTGCAGGGAAAGTAAGTATCTTTGTAAGAATATAACTATGTCTTGTAAATAGAACAATATCTAAAGCCAGACATAAACACAAATATCCATATCGTTCAAGTAAGGTAATAACTCAAACAATATATCCAATGCTATTATTTCACTTCTACTAGGATTTGCAAATATATGAAATATAGTAGTTATCTTTTAGAATCCTTAAGTGTTAAACAAATATTGTCTAAATAAACATGACTACTACGTGAGCTCGTAGTAAAATGTATATGTTGCATATTATGTAATTAAATAAAATATAATATAAATTGTAACTAAAAAAAATTAAATTGAATAAGTTATAACAGCAATGAGACAGAAACACCACAGTGTTAATTCTAATAGGAATAAAGATATAAATACCACCCAAAACAAACTAAAAAAAACAAACGTAAACAAACACAATTACTCAGAGTTTTTTTTCAATTTCCTCTATTAGTTCTTGCTCTTCTTATATATATATATATATATATATATATATATATATATATATATATATATATATATATATATATATATATATATATATATATATATAGAGAGAGAGAGAGAGAGAGAGAGAGAGATCAAATTTCCGATCGGTAAAAAAAAACTTTTAATTCATCCTCACAAGTTCCAACATATTTTTAAAACTTTTAGTGGATGACGCTTGATGCCAATATTTATTTTCAAATATTATTTCCGTAAATAAATTTATGAGTTCAGATTACCTTACATAGGAGGAAACATTTTTACGGAAGAGGCAAGGCCATTTCATCCTATGTCGTTAAAAGTTTATAAAATGTTTTGTGATAACATGATTTCATAAAACAGCTGCCTCAAGTTATAGGTTATACGATAGAACAGCTGTTTTACCGCAGAGGCTATGTTACTTTATCTATACCTATTGTAATCGTTTAATAAAAGGTATACAAAATCAAATTTTACTTTTTTGCCTAAGTAAGAATTTACTTTTAAAAAGGTCTATTTATATTACTTGTAAAGGTATTGTAATGGTAACGGATCAAACTCCCAAGATAATGTATTATGCTCGAAATGTGAGGGTGTTATTACTGTAGTCATCCCTCTTCAACAACAAGTTAATGCACATTACACATCCCTTCCTCCTTTAAACGTTTTACTTTCTTTAAGAAAACAAATTGATTAATGGGATTTTAAAATGATTATTGTTTCCAGCTACAAGATTATTTAGATAACCGTATATTATTAACTAAGTTAATTAAGTTATCTAATCCTCTTTATTTCTCTGAATAAATACTCTACATTTGACGAGTTAGGCTAACACAAACCTCCCTATATAGAAGTAAGTGGTGCCCCAACCTACCATCTGTAGTGGTGTATCCTGCAGGAAAAGAATGTCTCTTAATTAATAATTAACTGGGTTTAGTAAAATATACTTGTCCTAATGACCAGAAATAGCACAAATATTACCATCCATATTAGTAAACAAGATTATAACTCAAATTATTTATCCCAAGCTGTTATTTTACTTCTACTAAAAGTTACACATAAATGAAATCTTGTATTTTTCTTTTAGATTTATTTAGGCGTTGAAGAACATTTTTTAGTTAAATATTATTAACATTATGTATTGCTACTCGTACGGGAGCTCGTATAAACTAAAATTTATAGGCTATATATGTGTATGATTTATGATATAAACTTTACAAAATTCCATAGTTTTAAACCAAATTAGGCACAAACACCCAAGTGTTAGGTATAAGGGGAATGAAGGTTTAAGTACCACGGAAGCAAAACGCAATTGTAAACAAACACGGTTACCCTTTTTGTTTTAATTTCATTTCAGGCACGTTAGTCTGACACAAAAACATGATAAATGCTTTAACACGCGCACCGGCAATCTTACCTAATAAAATCACAAAGTAAGACCCAGTAATTGTATAATAGTCTACAGAGTTATAATAGTGTTATTATACCGTATTGAGTTATGATGGAAAATCGGCTACAACTTTACGGACGAAATGCTGAAGAGATTGTATTTAGCTTATCTCGCGTATCGAGGTGTAGTTTGCTCAAACGTTGTCGTTCCTCCTTAATAAGAATTTAATACATTTTACAAAATTTTGTCTCTCTATTTTAAGGTTTCCCTCAATTTCTATATTTTTTTACTTTTGGTAAAATAATAGATTGATTTGTGATTTTTAAATTATAATATTGCCACCTATTAAAAAATATATATAACCGTATATAGGTTACTGAATAAAGTGGGTTATTACTTCATCTTTATTTCTCTGAATAAATACTCTACTTCTGATGAGTCAGCCAAACACAACCCACCTATATAACTGCCAGCAGCTGCAAGCTACGAGGTGAAGTATGCATGCACCATTAATTATTTCTGCGGAACGAACAATGCATATTCCGGTGTAACATCTGACCAAATTTACCGAGTTTTTGCGGTAACATGTGACATCTAATTAGTTCACGCTTTACAGTAAGGCATTTTACCTTACTCTTATAATACATTCCGAACTATGTGCAATGTATTTCAAATACTGGTGTCACAATTATAGTAATTTTTGGAACTTTTTATTTATCTACTTCTCTAAAGGCAAATCGTTACATCTGTGTTTTACGTACATAAAAATCACACGAACTTTTCTATTATGTTTAGTGTTAAACTGACTTATATTTATAGTAATTGAAATGCTTATTTCCTCGCGAACCATCAGAACACAAAGAAGACAAGAAAAGCAAGAGGTATACGAGTATTCCATAGTATTTAACACATGCAAAAGTAAGTTTTTTTTATAATTCAACTTCACCATGACATTTTAAGAATTTAATTTGCTCTCTGCTTAAAGTACAGTTATATAGCCCAACCACAAAGTTTTAAGTGGATGTTGTAGATCATTGGTTCCCAAATTCGGGGGCGCGCCCCCTTTGGGGGGGAATGAAGTCAAGTCAGGAAGGGTGCGATGTAACATTATTTTAGGCAAACATATTACATATTACAGCAGCATAAGCAAACAAACCGAGATATTAGTTTAAAAATAAAAATTTTAAAAGATTTTGAAATTGTAAATTATAATTCTATGTACCGTAATACTAGTTGAGATATGATTTCCACAAGCCTTTTTTTTATGAACAGCTAAGCATTAGAAATGGGTCGGAAAGCTGCGCAGAAGGTCATAAATCGCAAATTGAACTCCTCTTCTCGGTTTGGTCTTCGAAATGAAAAAACGTCGCAAAAGGGGGCTTATCAAGAACAAATTCTATATATAACCGTTTTAATTTAATTTAACTTAATTATGTTAAGAAGTGTCTAAAAATTGCCGTTATTATTCTTAAAAAATCTTTAATCACAGATTAGTCGACATCTTGCGAGCACCCTAGCCAACACGTAATGGCAAGGTCTGAATCAGGAGCCACGCTTTGCATTATAGTTTCCAATTCCAGATAAGTTAATAATTTTATGTAAGGTGATGTGAAATTAAAATTTATCTCGGGACGGCAAAATATTAGAAGTTTTCATATTTTAATATTGCAAGAAGCTATGATTAGTCCGTGGGGTGCAACATTTTTCCAACTGTTAGATAAATTAATTTGAAATGTATTTTATTGTATATAGAAGCAATCTCTTTGCGGATATCATATGTCAATGCTATAAATACTAAAAGAGTGAAAATATTTGTGTAAATTCTTAACTTGTTAAACAAATATAAAAACCAGATCAAAAACAGTGTAACCGTTCCTAAATGTATTTTCTTTTTCTCTTTAATCTTTTATGTAAATTGTGTACATTAAAATTTGATTTATTTAATTTGTCAACAATTGCTAAATTTATTGAATGCACCATTCTCAAGTTCAATTTAAGAATGCTCATGAATTGGCAGATCACTTTATTAATTATGTAACAGATAACTGCAATATTCAACACATATATTCCTTGAGAATTTATTTAAAATAAATGTTACTACGACTGAATGTATTACAGTGAGATCACTTGGAAAATATTAAAAGATAAATTCTCATTTACTTAAAACTTAGGTAAACAATTTATCAAAATTTTAAACTAAATTTACAAATCAGATTTGAATAAACAGAAACTTTTATTTACGATGATGTTCAGAAAATTTAAATGAAATGTATGCAATTATGAATGAAATATGAATAGATATTGGGCAAATATTGTAAACTTGAAAAGATGATAGCTTGAAAAGAAATATAGTTCAAAAGTGTCGCAAAACGAATTTTTGCTGTTCAATGTGGCAACAGTGCCACAATGGTCAAATGTTCATTCTGGATAACATCACAGGTTATACTTCGATTATACTTTTTCAAGCGCCTACTTGTGCGAAAAATATTTTAAGCACTTGTTGGAATAAAAACGAAATATAGGAACATATGTGTTATAGTCGACGCATAAATGTCAACACAAACTTGACAAATACGGGAATAAAATATTATGTTATAGTTGGAGCACAGTGGGATAGTTATAATATATCTCATGTAAAAGTTTCAATTGTCTCTTTTACATTAGAGAAAGAGAGAGATAAATTATATAGATGGATAAGTAGATACATAGAAAAATTGAAAGGTAGGTAGTTAGATAGATGAATGGATTCACCGAAGTAGATAATTTACAGATAGATTAGAAATCGTAGAATAGACAATACATTATTTTAATTATCCATTGTGGGTTACCATAGAAATATTTCTTGTTTATTAAATTGTAACAAATAAAGTAAACGAACTTATTAAATATTTCCATATAATATATTGCATAAAGTGGAATAATCTCTGTGTGTTTCGTCCCGGTCATATTGTTCTAAATAAAGGAAAAGAAACGCATCTTAACCACAAAGCTTATTGGTTTGTTTTAGCAGTTCAGTGCTTCAATTACGCTGTGAATATTTTAGTTTTTAGTTCACATTTTTACAACCATTTCCATCGTTAAATGCCTCTAAATAATAATTGAATTAGTGTTAATTTAAATAATTAAAATTGCTTATTTACTTTACAATGATTTAATTAAAAACAATCATCTCACTTTAAAAAACAATTTTGGAATAAAAAACTATATATATATATTTTTATTCAACACGCACCTCCATTTACCTTTCATTTATTTTATATTGTACATGCACCTAAGCGGGTATTGAATCTATTGTCAAATTATTATTAAATAAAAAATTTTCAGAGATATTAGAGCTAACTACCTTTACGTATATAACCTTAATAATAAAACCTTCATTAAACTTTACACATTCATTTAATACTTATAAAACACAAGAAACATTTGTATACTCTATCTTTGTTATAAATTTAAAATTAGTTTCATTTAAACTTAAAAATGTTATTTTAAGAATATAATGAAACATAAAGCACGGCCAATGGCATGTCTAGATAATTTTCTTCCGTCTAAAACACTTCTATCCAAAACTTTTACCTACACTATCAATAAAAAGTATATATTTACTTAGCGTATTAGCAATTAATAAGTAACATAATTTTAACGAATAAATTCTAAATACTATACGACCCTAGAATAATTTATTTTAGGGCAATATAATAATAATAAGTATATATTATATTAATAAATTATTAATTATAAATTATATACTTTAATACTTATACGAAAGGGTATACAAGTTAGGTGAATTAAATAATAATAATGCATTTGACTGATCTACCGTTGCTAAGCAATAGACCAACCATATTTTTACAATCTTCTATAAAGGACGATGTTTTTACACTGTAAAGATACACTCAGGAATGATTATTTCTTGCAAAAAGATATATTCAATTAACCATAAGTATTTTAAAATTATACTGGTTACTATTAATTTCTTTTTTTAATGTATTTTATTATTTCATACTAATTTATCCGATTACTAATATGTACAAAACCTTTAAGGAAATATTTTGATAAACCCTTTCCTTGTAACAAATGAAATGGTTAATTTCTCTCAAATATTTAATTTGAGACTAACTATTAACATAGTGTCAGAATGCACTGTGAGTTAATGATATATGATTTCCATACGATATGTTTTAAAGCCATAGGAGTTTCAAAATGTTTCATACAAGTATATAAGCCCATAATTGTGATTTATATGAATTCTTTCACTGGTTTGCATAATTCTTTAAACGCTACTTATATCGTACTATTATTTTAATTGCAGTTAATTCAATAAATTTCGAATAAACTCTAATAAGTCCTATATAGTTCGTTCTATTCTGGTATTAGTACTAAGAGTTTAGTGTTGTGTAGAAGTCGTGGCATAGCTGAGAGCGCAGGAAAATGAGAAGTTGAGTTTTTGCGAGATATTAGTTGCAGGGGCCTTGCCATGAATTATGAAGGGTAAAAGGAACCTATGAAAGATTTGATAAAACTATTAGTTCCTGTATCAGTTTCAAGGATCAGCACTGAGAATGTTCGATTCGCCATAGTGAGTTTGCTGTTGCATGCCTATGTTTAAAAAATCTGAACATTATGTTTTGTAATAATAGGCATAACACTTACAACATACTTACAAAAAGACACGTCCTGAAAATATCAACCTAATTGTAAATAGAAACTACCATTTGACTATTTAACGTGCTACAGAAATTTTGTTTTTAGTTTTAGAGTTTATTGTTTTGGTACAGACAATGTTTTATTTAATGCTGAATTTATTTATTTGTTCCACTTTCAGACCTTTTCATTTCCACTCACTTTTACTCAAAATAATTTACGTGATTGAAATCATTTGATTACAATTCGTACACAGTCATACCTTCTCACTACGTAATATTTCGTTTATGTGTCATGTAACACCTTATTTCTACCTTAGAAAGCTTTATATAATGTGCTTTACCCCTCACTGCATTTTCTCCTACACGACATATTTTATCTTACAATATGCATTACAAAGTCAATGCAGGCATGAGCTTATCCTGTAGATTTTCCTTTATAAACAAAGCAGATTTGGCTGTAATTAAATTTATTTAAAGCGATTTAGTGCCCTAACACATATAAAAAATCGCCTTTTTGACATTGAAGTATGTTTGTTAGACGCTTGAAACGTGTGTCATAGGAAGTTTTGTCAAAAGGATAACTTAAATATATTGAATGCAGAGTTTTTAATAAAATCAAGAATTATCTAGAAAATCTAGATATTATCCCCTTTACAATTATTTTAAAACTTTTACTTATTTTTATACCATCATTACAGGTAGTTACTAATAAAAAATTGTTTTAAAGTACTAAAAACCAACATTTTCTATTTGTGATGTAATAAATACCTGAAGAGACATTTAAAATTGATGAAGATATGGATATTATTTAAATCGAAAGGCTGCAGCGAACGTCTGATATTAAACACTTAGCGATCACCCGCATCTCTCAGCTGGCTTTATTGATTTGCCCCGTACTTTAAATCCTTCTAATATCTTTCCTGTACGTAAAGGGACTATAAATGACTGCCTTAAAATCCATTAACCCGACTCCGCCGCTATGTAAACCCAGATGCAGTGTTTTCCATAATTTATACTTTCAATTATTTACGGAGCTGCGTAAAAGTGTAAATATAATCATGCAAATTATAATTTTTTGAGATAGGATTTTTGATAATTGGATGCATTAAAAAAAAACATGCACATTATCTGGCTATGTGAAAAGTCACAAGAAATGCTGTTTTTCTTTCACAGAGATACTAATAGTCCTTCTAAAAAGTGTAATAAATTATCTCCATGTATTTGTTAACCAAGTCTATTAATAAAGAAAATTAAAAATCAGATAAGTTCTATCTCATTATCTCGTTGAAGGCTTAAGCGAAATCAATTTCCATCCTCACTACTAAGAACGTCATGCTACGTTATACCCACTGGCGGTGGTGTATTTAATGAATATATTATAAGCCTACATTCGAGAGGGTGCATGCGGAGTTTTCCTCCTCACAAATAATTATTTGTTAAGAAAACGTCTTTCCAGCAGTCAGAAGCTTATTTTCAGCTCGATATTCCACAATCTGCATTCTAGGAAACTAACAAACTGTTTTTGTTAATTTTTTCCTCGTATCGTTAGTGTCATTTTCATCTTTCTCACTCGCCGTCAGATTGCGGAGGTTTCGACCGCAAGAGCGCTTTCGTGTAACTTATGTTTAGAGAGTTTCTCCTATTTACTGTACAAAACATTTTGTGGAGTTATTTTTGTTGTTATTATTATGTTAGTATTGTATGTATTTTTAGTATTTAGGTTTCACATTTTACTGTTGTCCATTTGAAAAGGAGAGAATTCGAAAATGCTGGATAGTGTCGAAAAAGAGGAAATTAATGAAATACGGTCTACCGAAAATTTTGTTAGACACCTATTTGACAGTTCTAATGACGTTTCTGTCAGATGATGGCCTAACGAAGAAACCAATGAAATTGAAAATAAAGTATAGGTATACAAATTAGGAGAATCTGAAAATGACGAAAGTGACCAATTTGTTGAAATTCTGTCAGATTTTGAATTTACAAAAAAAAATCCATTAAAAATCCAACAGGAAACGATTACCGTGCAAATTGACAATGAAAAAACATTTTTTAGTAAAAACTGAATAGTGATGCGGTATACTGAACCAGTAAGGTAAGTGAGGACAGCAAGAAGAAACATAATTTTCATGAGAGTTGGTCATGTTCACGTTACACTAGTACTGACTAGTAGGCTTAGAAATGAACAATTATGATTTGTTTTTTCAACAAAGGCAAAGTTTTTGCTGGTCTCATTTTACTCTAGAACCTATTGTGTTATAAAGGCCATATTTTTTTCATCCACTTTGTACAGTTATATACTTAAAGTGAAACATGCCTTATTTTCACTAAAAGTTATAATTAATTTAACATTTATATATATATATATATATATATATATATATATATATATATACCATCACGAATAAATATTTTTATGTTTAGAAGTTTAATTACTTTATTAAAGAAAATAACCCCCAAACCCCACTCCCGTAATGAAAATAATGGTCAAGTAACATTTCTTTCACGTTTTAACAATTCAAGATATTTTTAGAAATATGACGTTTAGAAATTCAAAATTGTAGAAATAATGATTTATAAAATTGTTTACATTGTATTTATGTATTATTTAATTGTAAAGTCACCCAAATATAAAACCGATAACCGCTTATATTTAAACGGTTTTTGTGCTGATAGACCTCAACAAGCGCCCTCTACCGTTTGAAACTCTATGCGCCCCCTCGAAAGTTAATAAGAAGTATATTCACTTCACATATTATCAGTTATTATACAACATATAAATTTTTAAAAAAATGCTAAATATACTTACTTACTAGCCAACGCCCACTCTTGGCATTTCTGCAATTTGGTAACGCGCTGACCAGTAAATCATGGAGAGTTGTTCCTTAGGTCTGAGGCCTTCCACCTGTTGTCTGACATGTTCCAGAGCAGGAAATGCTTGGATATGGCCTGCATCAAAAAGACTGAAGGAGCACAGAGGGCACTCAGGGCTATCAAGGATACCTATACGGCGGAGGTGAGCAGGCAGGAGGTCATGTCCGGTGAGGGGGTGCGGAACGCTGGAACAGCAACTATGGTGGGTTGTGAGTCTATCAGGAAAGCTACATTTTTTTTGATTTCTAACTGATTAAGTTTGATGCATGCTTCTTTTACTGCTGCGACTTCGTCCTCAAAGTTGCTACTGGGAGTTCCGACAGCGATGGAGCCCTCAAATAGAGAGCAATGGAAGCCTGCACCGGTTTTGCCGTTTTGTGTGGGGGTGAATCTGAAAGGGTACTTGAGAGAGAGAGGCTCTCCTGTAATGATGTTATACTTCTCTGCTAGGGCTAGTGCGTGCGCAATCGGTGTTTGCTGTGTTTTTAATCTAGGGTGAGCAGGTCTTTAGTTAGACCAAAAGCGGGAGTGAGCTCGTTTGTTTCTTTCCCAGAATTTCAAGCAGTTTTTGTCTCTTCAGCATTGCAGTGGTTCAATTTCTGCTTGTAATTCCATAGCGTTAATAGGTGTAGATTTGACTGCTCCTGTTATTCTTCGCAAGGCAGTATTTTGGACTTTGTCGAGCTTTGATAAGGTGTTGTTGCATGCAGTTCCGAAAATTTCACTTCCGTATTCCATAACAGATCTGACGTATGATTTGTATATAGTGCTTAGTACGTCTTGCCAAAATGCTAAATATTATATTGTAAATAAATACATACTTTCATACACATTCTAATTGGTGTGACATTTATACAAACTAAAGAATTTGCAACAACGCATTCAACTAGTTTACCGTTGCTAAGAAACAGACCAATTTTATGGCGGAATGTCTATTCCTTACAAACGATATTTTCTTATAGCAATAAGTATTTTCAAATTATTTTAAACTAACTATGTCTTTATTCCTTTTTCAGCGAAAATTAACTTATTTCACATTAACTTGCCTGATTATATTTAAATGGAAAATTCCTAAGTAAATATTTAGATACACCTATTTCCTATAACAGCTCCAGAGACTATTATCTTTCCAATATTTATTCAGCAATATAGTGTCAGGATGCACTGTTAGTTAATGCTATATGTTTTGCATATGATATGTTTTTATAGACATAAGTAATTTCAAAATGTTTCATATAAGTCCAAAGAGTATGATTTATATGAATTTCATTCACAGGTATTGCTTATTCTTTTAAACACTACTTACATCACTAAATTGCCACCTACAATGATAAATGTGCATGTTTGCCCATTCACTTAAGCTTAAAAACCTGGATATTCAGCTTCTCTTAATAACAGACATGGCAATAACCACATATAACAAACGTATTTTTTCTTACAACACATACCTAAGAAAACGACTCATAGCACTATCAGTTTCACCTTAAAATCAAATTCTGTGTCCTCATGAATAAATAAATACATTTTAAGATGCCATTATATGTATCATGTACTGCTCTCAATTGTTATAGAAACCTTATAGTTTAGGTATAAATAATTTTTTATTGAATACTGATTTTTTTTATTTCAAAAAGTATCAGTCAATTACATTTCCAATCTACTTGTCAAATTAATTTGTAAAAATAAAATCATTTTATTATGTAAGTTATATAGTTATACGTGTTTTACAAAATTTCACTGAGTAATTTATTCCTCCATGGGATATTTATCCCATTAAATATTAGCCCCACATTATAGTGCGTTATACAAGTCCACGTATCCCACACGCAATCCTACGGGATATATTTTTGGTAACATACATATCCCACCAGTATAGTGAGATTATTTTCACGGATGGGTTTAAACTGAACAATGGCGTTGGGTGTGCGTTTTATGCGTCTGGACGTACCTACACGTACGGATTGCCCTCAGCTTGCAGTGTTTTCACGGCAGAATTATTTGCTATTTTTAAAGCTTTAACAGTTATTCAATCTCAATTTTCCCACTATCTTTTGTGTTCTGATTCCAAAAATGCTCTTCAAGCTCTTCAGGATGTTTTCTCTGTTAACCCTTTAGTTGGGGACATTTTGTGTTCTGTACACAAGCTTCAATTGGGGGGTGTGCGGGTAACATTCTGTTGGGTTCCTGGACATTGCGGAATACTCGGAAACACAAAAGCGGATGAAGCGGCGAAGAATGCTACAAGTTTGGTGCTCATTACTCGACGAGTTATGGCATCTGATTATGTGTGTTTTGCGAAACATTTACTGCTCGCTGCTTGGAATCACGAATGGCATGCCGTGATTCAATATAAACTGAGGGAAATTAAAGATACCGTCCGCCCATGGAGATCTTCTATTCGCTCAAAACGTAGGGAGGAAATGGTGGTTACACGCCTTCGCGTTGGCCACTCTTTTGCAACTCATGGATATTTGATGCGTCGTGACGATCCACCAACTTGCCAGTACTGCAGTGATATCTTCACAATAAAACATATTCTAGTTGATTGTCTTATTGTAAATAATATTTGTGCCCTTTTTAATTTAAAAGGGAGTTTAAAGGTGGTGTTAAGGGACGATGCCATCGCTTTCTTACGCCACTTGAACATATTTTTTGAAATTTAATATATAAAATACATGCTTTTATAATTATACATATATATTCCCTTCTAATTACTTATTATATTTTATGTTCTTGTTATTGTGATATTTATTTATTCTTAATTTGTTGACTATTATTTTAAATATTGTTATTATTTATTTACTGTTGCTTTGTTCGTTGGTTTTCTGTTATATTCATAGGTTTTTATTTTTCATTGTTATAGACTTATTGTTGTGTTTTGTTATTTATTAAGTTTTATTTTGTTTTTTAATTTTAGTTTTTTTTAAAATTTATTTTGTTTTATTTAAAATATTGCGTTTTTTGTAAGATTTTGTTTGGCAATGATAACCTCAGTTGGTTTTTCGCCAGAAAAAAAAATCCTATGGGATACAGAATACAGTACAAAGTCATTTCGGGTCTGAGCCCCTGTAATAGGTTTCCCTTGATCCACAAAACAGGATTGTTTATTTATTCAGTATACTCATATCTATTTGTGGCCTTAACTAGCATAGAAATAGCAATTTTTATATATTGCTTCCAGTTTGCTAGACGCTTGAAACGTTGTGTCACAGGTAGTTTTGCTAGATGGTTAACTTGAATATTTTGAATGCAGATCTTTTATTCAAATATGGAAACCTTTTTATTCTCTTTACAATATATTTTTAAAATGTATTAATTTTTTTACCAACATTACAGGTGTTAACAAACCTAAAAAATTATTTCACGTATTAAAGCACTTTTTTTTTAAAATTTAAAATACTTAATTTGAAATATTTAAAGAAATCTTTTAAAAGTGACGAAGAGGTGGGCATTATTTAAATCCAAAGGCTGGAGCGAACGTCTAATATTAAACACTTTGCGATCACCCGCATCTCTCAGCTGGCTTTATTGATTTGTCCCGTACTCTAAATCCTTCTAATACCCTTCGCGTAACGTAAAGGGACTAAAAATGACTCCCTTAAAATCCACTATTCAGCTATGTTAACACAGATGCAGTACTTTCTATATTTTATACTTTCAAATGATTACCGAGCTGTGTAAAAGTGTAAATATATTCATGCAAATTATAATTATTTGAAGATAAGTAATTTATTAATTTGAAGCATTTAAAAAAATGAACATGCACAATATCTGTTCATGTGAAAAGTGTCAAGAACTGCAGTGCTTCTTTCATTAAGATAATAATAAAAATCCTTCTAGAAACTGGAATATATTATCTCCATTCATTTGTTATTCAAGTTTCATAATAAAATAAATGTAAAATCAAACAAGACACCTCATTATCTCGTTTAAGACTTAGGTAAAGTCCATGTTCATCCTCACTTTCGAGTAACGTTTTACCTACTCCACATCGTTTAGTCAATGATTATATTATATCTATTCCTCCCCTATTACAGAAAGATAAAAACGGCATATTTAAATTTCTATGAAGGAGTACTATTTTTTCACTGGATATATATATACATATATATATATATAGATAGATAGATAGATATTGGATAACGTTTTTAGGTATTACTCCTGTATGTTTTAAAAATGTTAAAATTTTTTTAAAACATTTATATTAAATTTCCAATATTTTCCCCTCTTTTATAAAAACTACTGTGCATGAAAAACTAGATTTGAAATACCTGTTAATTAATTACCAACAGTAAATTTAACAAAAGTTTTACATCAGTGCATTAACTACAAATCAATTTGGCAAGTATAGGATCCAACAAAATTAATAATATCCGTGTTATAAGGTGCATGGTCTGTTAGCATTATCACAACAATTTATTATGAGCATTGAAATTCTAAGTGCAGTATTTGACTTTTATGTTTCCAATTATATTTAAAGTTAATTTTAATTAGACAGCAAACAACATCGTTATTAGGTGATTAAAATAAAATATTTTTTTTTTTTAATGAAATTATATTTCAACTAATTAGGAGGATTATCTAAATATATTTAGCATAATAATAATTAATACAATGTAATGCGAAATTGACCCTAAATATTTTATGTCGTTTCATTTTGCTAGATATTTTAATTAGATTTGCCATTCATTGTCCAGATACAGGGTTATCATAATATTTTCTTTATTAAGCCGGTCATCCTCTTTCCGCTATGACTTTCAACTGTATTTAATTGTATTTTGCTGTATAAGAAATTTTAAAATCCAATGTTTTAAACAAATACTTATTTACTACAGTTATAAGGATATTTTTATCGTTAATACTTATCGAATTTCAATTGTACTTATAACTATAAGTAGAAGTTATGTAAAAATGTATTTTTCTGTGTGAGGTTATATAATTTCTAATGTAAAACTAGAATATTTCTATTATTAGAGATTTTTTCAGGCGATATTCCATGAAATATTCCCATTATGAATTGTTTTCTATCGACTTGCACTATTTATAGAACTCTTTAAAACAATGGTAAAAGTATAGATCAAATTTATTAACGGCAACACATTTAATGACGTAGACACACTTAATGACGTAGGTAGGTTTAAAACATTTTTTTACCTTAAATATCTTCAATTGCAGTTTTATTTAATTGAAAAACACGGCCAACTTCATTTCAATTTATTGTTCAATATTATTTTGTTTCACTTAATTGGTAAACATCCAGCATCCCGTCTGAGTTTTAATTCTGTGTAAGAATACTAGAAATGTAGAACAAAGGCATAAAACAAAGACAGCCATACAAGTTAATTACCAGTTAACAATTTAGAAGTAATTAGTCAAATTGTTTAAATGATGTAGTAAATATCTATTTCATAGAAATTGAATAATAGTTAAAACATACATTTACTATTTATTTGGTTAAAGTTTGTTTGTAAATAATTTGTGTAATTATTGTGATAATATAGCTTTAAATGTAAACCAATCTATTTTGTTAACGAGGAGGTTAAGAGTTAACTACTAATACCATTAAAAAATACGGTTGATTTATTTATTATTCCAATATGGTGTTGAGTTATGAGCAAGATTATTTATATATTTGTTCTGAGAATACATAAGAGACAAGAAATAAACTGACAGTAAAGATATTCTGAAAATATAAATTAGTTTTTTTAATGATGGTAGAAAGCAGATATATTGCAGAGAAAATAGGTCTGCTTTTAACTATGCACTAAATAAAAAAGCTCTATTAGAACCACTAAATAATGAACAAATTCAAACTATATTTTTTAGTTTAGTTGTTTCTTTACTGATACTTTATTAGAATATAAGGTCGATGGACCTGGTGATGATGGACACTGTAGGACCGAAACGCTCTAGTATAGCCGCAGTGAAAATCGCACCTGGCTTTCCAAATCCCAGTACCTGTGCTGTGTCGAGCGTGATCTGATTAGTGAATAAATTCCTGGACTTTGTTTTTCAAAAACCAACCATTTGTTTAAACATATTTTATACTTTTGATTTATTAAAATTTAATCTATAACTTTCTTATGGTTTTAATTTAATTAATTAGTTTTTTACTGGTTGCTGGTTGGAAAAATTTCATACAATTTTAATTATTACTTTTACCACAGGTTATGTTTAACAATGTTGAAACAATTTTCATTTGTTCTTACTTGTGTTTTAATAGCTTTTAAAAATTAAAACATAAATTAAAATTTCCATTTCACTTACATTATAAGAGTTTCAATTTAATAAAAATCAGTTTGGAAGGGTTAAATGTCTTGATAAATAACATTAGTGGCTTTTATTATTTCCATATTCACAAAAATGTCTAATAAATATTTATAAATGCGTTTTTATAACGTTTTTACAGCATATAGTGGCTTAACTTCCAATGGGAAAAGTATCGATTAAGTTGACCGTAATCATGTTTTCCGTATATGCAATGATAGATTTATCTACAACGACTAGACTCAATATATGACAAATATCATAAAAACTCATTGATACCTCTATATATCTTGAATAAATATATAAACTACATACACATTATGTCTAAAACCATCTATAAAATCTGGCAATATTAGTTTTAGGATTGAATTCCTCGGAATAGCATCGTGATTGATAATGCACATTTCTATAGAACTAAAATCGCATGTTATTAATATAGCATTATATTATATTTTAATATAGCATTATAGTATAATTAATTATAGCATTACTATTAAATACAACACGGTATAAGGCATATAGATAATAATTGTATCATTGTATACTTTGTAATATTGAAGATACTTTTACTATTCGTTCCCTGAAAAATTTACATAACAATTATAGCTGTTCGTTAAAGGAGTAAATTGTAAAATGTTTGGTAATGATATGTTGATGCTCTGTTTACCACCACCTCTTTATCTACTTTTTTCTCCCTCTTTTTATATTTCTCCTACAATCTATGAAACGTTCTATCAATGGAACACCAGAGTATCTACTAAGTGGTATCATTATTTACACCTCTCAGTTTGTCCTACTTCTTGCATTCAACCGTCTCTTAAGTTTTCTTTATATATATATATATATATATATATATATATATATATATACTATATCGTTCCTTTACTTAATAATATTTTCGGGGGTTATTTCTCTAATCTCTACATTATCCTTTAATAATAAAATATTTTTGTAGAACCACACCAGTTTCATCCTTTTGATTAAAGCTTCTGTGTTTTTACTATAAAAATAGTTTTCTAAAATTATTTTTATTCGAAAGGTTTACTCAACTACCACGTGCAAAACTGTTGTTCTTCCTTTACGTTTTTAAATTATAGCCATTTTATCCCATGTTTCCTGTGTTTTTTTTCTATTTTCCGCCCAATGTTGCCACACATATATCTATCGGTTTTGGTATTCCCTTGTGTTCCTTTTACAATTTGTTGTTTCTTGTTTCTTATTTTCTTCAAGGTTCTGTCTTGGGTAGAACTTGAGTTCTTCCCCATATTCTTGGCCTATTACTATATTGTTTACCATTCTAAACATTTTCATTCCACTTTCTTTTCAACATTTATCTTGCTGGTCCGCTTCATTTGATATTATTACTAATTTAACTTATTTCAATACAATTACATACTGAGAAATATATTTTATTTTTCATGCATTACTCAGAAACCTTTACTTCTCCTCCCTTAAAGTTTTTAAAATTACTTCTCATAATTTTTTTTCTGTTTTATTTAATATCTCATAGCAAAACCTTTAGTCTTTTTATGAGATCATTCTACATTCTTCACTTAAATGCAGCGAATTTAACGTCTAGGCTTACACGAAAACTTGCAGTTTGTTTGACTCACTGCATCGAATAATGCACTGACTTAGCTAAATAAATAATTAAGTAGTGGTTTTCTGCCAGGTTAATACAAAAAATGTATGATTTACACGAAAAGTTTTCTAATAATCATTGTATTACTTTAAATAAAGCAGAAAAAGTATTTAAAATGAGTCAAATGAAAAGAAAAATGTATGTATAATGAAGGTATTAGAGATCAGAAAAAATATAACTATACGTAGGAAAAATAATAAATAGTAAAAATGAAGTGGGTTTATTAAAATTTTAAAATATGTATTTTCCCTTACAGTGGAGTGGAGATTGACCAAAAATATTAAAAGTTAGTCTAATTGGATGACTGATCTTTGCTTTATTAAAATTTAAAGCAATTTATTACTGAATTCATTACCGTTTCACATATAATATAAATGATTTATCACTCTATATACACAAATGTGCCTTTATATCAATTACATGTTTATATTTACACATAAAACCATTAATTCTCTTGATAGTTTATAATAGCAAAATAAGAGGTAACTTTATAATTTAACTTAATCAATAACACTTTCACCAATGCCTAATAAAATTAATAAATAAATATCGTACCGCCTGGATTCCAAAGTCTATATTGTTACTCTGGAGATTGGATTCATAAAGCAGTGCGGTTGTTTGTTTTGGGCTTTACGACGAGATAACTGAAGCGAGACCAGTAACAAAGTAAATGTGCAAAGTTTGCGATGCGAGCTACACAATATGTAGTTTATGGAAGTTTTTGCCTCTTTTTACGGTAAACTCACCAACGAATTGAAAAATTACCTATAATATGAAATATTTAAAACTTAATGAAAAAAACTTAATTTCATTGTAATAAATTTCAAATGATTATAAGAACAACGACCTCTATGTACAGATACTCATATTAGAATTTAATTTCCCATTATATATGGCTTTTTAAATGGCTATTATATTATTTCTAGTTACAATTAAATTTTTATTTAGTACTGAAGAAATTACAGACATATCATACTTTTTAAAATAAACTTTATAGTTATTCCTTAAACAATGTTCAATATTTCATTTAAAATAGTAATATTTAAACTGTAAATTTTATATTTTTATTCTCCATAGAACTGTCAGAATAATTGAACGTAAAGAAGACATTTAGAGAAATTGTTTTCTGATACACAATGAATATGTGAAGCATCATAAATTTCGCTATGATTTTATTGGTTTTAGAAACTCACAGTGTGGAAATGAGTTTAACCAGATTCTACCAAATAAAAATCTCAGCTACAAATAAATATTTTTATTAAGTAAAATTCTTGCGCCATCTTCTGACGAGGAATCTGTAACATGATCTCTCCTGATAATAATTTGGAAACTTTGTAAAAGTTTATAGATCATGTAAATTAAAATTTAAAAAATCGTTATATTTATATGTAGTAGTACATTATTAATTGTATATTAATAAAATTTCTCCCAGTTAAATATTTTAGTTTAGACAATGTAATAACAAAAATAATTAATAACAAAGATCTTAGTTATAATATTTACTGGTTATCATTGTCTAAGTGGCTCATATTCAAGATCGATCGATTACAATCTAATATGAACATGAATGCATAAATCGTTCGTACTGTTGTATTATGGTTATGTAATGAATGGTTGATTTAGATGTTTGATTTAGTTGATAAATAAATATTTCATTAGATTTATGAAACACGATATAATGATTAACAAAATGTACAACTATTATTTTTACAAACACACTTACACACCCTAGAGTCTCGATATTTCGAGTTTCCGTAAAATTCGAGTCTATTTCTATTTCAGTCTATTTTATCATTTTAAATAAAAATTATGAGTCCGGCTTCCAAGAAATGTTCAGAGTTATACAGTAGCAAAAGGAGATAAATCCGGTTTCCGAAATGATTTTAGGAATGCAGTATGCAATCGAAATGAATTGGGATTTAAAGAAAAGTTTTATCAATACGGTTTGCAAAGGAAATGAATCGGTCTCCAGGAAATGTTTTTATCAATACAGTATGCAAAATAAATGAATCGGGCTTCTAAGAAATGTTTATATCAGTACGGTTTGCTAAGGAAATGAATCGGGCTTCAAAGAAATGTTTATAGAATGACAGTATGTTAATAAAACGAGTCGGGAATGCTAGAAATGTTCATAAAAGATCTATAAACCTATTTAGTGCATTTTTAAACACCTATATTATTAGGGTTCATTGAAACCTCTAATTGTTTTAATGAATAGCAACGTATTAGCGTGTATTCCAGTTTCCGGTAATCTGAAAGGGTCTCGGTCCCTTTTACCTGGCATTTATTGATACTCTACTGTATAAATATATATATATATATATATATATATATATATATATATATATATATATATATCATAAAGTTATACCTTATAATGAGAGACAAATATTAGACAATGATTTAGTTCGTGTTAAATTATGATTTTAGAATAAATTACTCAATGTGTCTTTACTACTGATACCAATGCTGATACACATGCTGATTATACCAATGCGTGTGGCTGAGGGTTGCCTAGAACGGTTTGAGGCCCTTGAGAACCGATACAATTTGCCCCTCGACAGATCTAAATTATCTCAATAGCATCTCAATATATTAACCTGCTTCCCTACTTGTATTTCGGATAAGTATTTTAAATATAATTTTAGTTTAATAAGTTACTGATTTCAAACCACCATCTCGACGAGTTGAGTACTAACTTGCAGCAAAGTTATTTGTAATTTTATTCTGTTTTTTTAACTCATAAAAATAGTTCACTCTCTCTCTCTCCTCTATATACATATATATATATATATATATATATATATATATATATATATATATATATATATATATATACATATCTATATATATATAGACTTATAGATATATATAAATAAACACACACACACACACACACAAACACACATACACACACACTGCAACGGGCTGGGGACCGTCGCAAGTGGGAAATAAGTAATTTCCTGTTTTTTAGAAATAAAGCTGTTTTTAAAATAATCAAGTAGGGAATTATACAATTAATAAAGAGGGAAAAATTAAATAAAACAGTAAATAGAATAGTTAAGCCACATTAAAGAATGTTATAAAATAAATTTGTAATAACTAACTAAATTTGAACATCGGGAGTGAAGCGAAAAAATTCTAAGTGCCTAAAAAAGCTATATTACGAACCAAACCACGTAGAACTTTCATCGACATTTCAAAAGGACCACAATAACCTAGAATGAACATTAGAGAAAACAGAATTCAAAAAACTTAAGAAACAAAAAAGTTACAGCCGTTTAAATAAAATAGACATTTTTCAGTGTTCTAAAATTAATTATCAAACTGTGCAAGCTAAAACAGATTCGTTGCCCGACTTGCCTGTACAAGGAATAAATCGAGCGATAGCAAACTTTGCAGGCGGGGTGCGGTAGGTTAAATTCACCGCTATATATACTTGGTCTCTAAGCCTTTAGAGACAGTCTGTAATAATTTTTCAACACGAGGTGCCGCGGGACGCTATGCTGGACCGCGAGTAGAAACCGTCAGCAGGCCAGATGGACCATAACCTCAGCGCTTTCGACATCCAGGACCACCAAAGGATGAAGGCTTCAGACTCAGCCTCCAGGACGCTCGAATAGAGGGAAACCACCACCGAAGAACCAGGGATGGCGACTTCCGGTGTCCAAGGACCAGGGAATCCAGACGAGGGACCCCAAGGACCGGCAGGAACATCTTTGGCAAGTCATTTTCTTTATTCGAAATCAGTCACGTCAAATTTAGTTAGTTAATTTTATTAAATTCAAACAAATTTGCAAGCTTAAAACAATGACTTCACTCTTTATAAAATTTTAATAAATTGTATGCTAAGTAAATAAATTTATGTGTTCAGAATATTTAAAATAACAGATATTAAAATTACAAAAGGTTTTTGGCTATAAGCCGTTTATTTAAAGGAAATGAGAAATTCTCGAATATTATAAATTTAAAAATTAAAGGTCATAAAATATGAATTTACCAATTCCATATAGGAGATAAAATATTATTATGTGTAATTTTGAAAATGATTTTATGTTAATGTAAATGTAATAAATCTATATGCAAAGTACAATTTTTTAAAGCATAAGAAACAAGAAGTATCTCAGTGAATTGTTTTGTTGATATAATTGTTTAATACTTTAAAGGATAAATTTTCTTTTTTATTTCAATAAATAGTTTTAAATATGTCATAAAAATCAACATTATTTGCATTCCATCCTGTGTCAAATAACCAATAAAAACTGTTTAGCTTTTTCCAACTAATATAAAAATGATTATCAAATCAGTAAACAAATTTAATTAAATTTCATTAAATGGCAATAGATAAAGCCTAATGTTTTAAAGAGTTTCTCTCTACTAATTTCATGAGCTAGTCTAAAGATTAGTTGGTTTTTTGTAATAAAAGTCCAGAGATTTATCTACTGGCAGATTGTGTTTAAGAGGACACAGGAGCCTTTTAAAATTGGTATTTTTAAACACAATCATATTTTGCACGTTCCCTTGCTGTTTCTGCAGATCATCATCAGGTGGTAAGAATGTGTTCATTATGTGCACTATTCTAAATGTGTTTCTTTCCAGCTGACTATTAATTTGACATTTGTGACTATACTGAGACCATACACATTTGATAAACGTATTTAGGAGTGTTTATTCGTATTTTATATAGTAGTCAGCGGGAATAGGCTTGTTGTGGGCTTTGCCCCACGAGCGGGAAACATACACTTAACTCTGGGAGTTTAGCACGGTTTTACCAGCAGGGTGATAGGCAGATTTTTGGTTGTTTATAAATATGTTTTTATTGTAAAAAATTAAATTTTAGTATTCTGCAAGAAAGGATTTAAACAACAAAACGACCGCGTAGTGCTGCGGTTGTAGGGACGGTATAAGGAGAGGAGAGGGGGGACGTTGCAACACACACACACACACACACACACACACACACACACACACACACATATATATATATATATATATATATATATATATATATATAAATATCGTATATGTTTTCTTGTGTATTAATAAAGAACAAAAGTCAAAATACAAATACAAGAATTATAAATAATTGTGAATTGTAAATTCAAATATAATTCTTGTATTTGTATTTTGACTTTTGTTCTTTATATATATATATATATATATATATATATTGTTCAGATTTTCAATAGTTAATGAAACTTTCTGCTCAGTCCAAGTACATTTTTTGTAACTTTTAGTGGAATACATTTGATTCTATTATATGTATATAGATATTTAAATTACTTAAAATTATTAATTGAAAAAAAAACTACAATATTTATTTTTTTCAACCAAGTAGGAATTGTCTTTAAAATGTATTTATAATATTCGTTTTATATAACGATGCACAAGTGATTAGCGTCTCTCACTTTAGCGACAGCATTTGATAAATATGTTTTCTTTTCGTAGAAAGTAATATAGATCTATATCAACACATATTTTGGTAACGATTGTACTTTGTGAAACGAATACTATTAAAAATAAACAACTTCGATAAAATGAATAATGACAGACATGGAATTCTTCCACTGAAAAAAAAAATACTTATATTAATTTTCATAAGAATTTATCCTTAGCTTTATTTATACTTTCATAGGCAAAATGTTTGGTTTTGGAATAAAAATACAACACATCAAAAACTGAAAAAAAATCACATGGATAAAATATTCATTAATTTTCTTTGACCTGGCATGTACACACTCAATCATGGTTAGAGTAGTAAGAATTGTGGATTGTCTGTGCGATAAAAATGTATTCATAATATGAAATATTAGTTTCTTAAAGTGGAATATTATGATAGAATAATATATACATAAACCACTGATTCATTAAAATATTATATAATAAAATAACAATTTAAAAATATTGTTCTCTCATATTCTCTTTGTTCAATGTTTATAATCAAATCCAACGAGCTCAAAGTCAGACCAATAATCTGAACAGAATTGTTTCATTACAATGCATCCCTTTGTGTTTGTATACATCGAATATCGCCGGTTTGAATCGATGTCATCCGACATATACTAGAATTGTTGCTTTTGCAAATATTTGACTCCACCAGCTTTTCTGTTAAAGTCACAATCAAGCTGATACAGTGATATGTGACCTTTGCTAAAAAGGGCAGGGCAAAAACAAGGTACAAGGACTAAAGACTGACACAATATTATAGATAATGAAATTTAAAAAATAATGAAATACGTCCATTATAATAACATGTAAGCATTTAAACGTTAATTTTGGTTAAGTAATATTCCTTTTAAACTAGATAAAAAAGTCAAACGTTTAGAAACGAGAACCTATAAGCATAAAAATAATATATTATATGATAAAAAATTATATAACCTTATTTCTGAACACATTTAAACATTTGCAAATGCACATGAAATTGCCTGTGATAATGTAGATATTTTATATAAGAAAAAAAATTGGAAAAAGAGGAATTTTTTTGAAATATGGTATACAACACACCAAGGAAAGAATCATTGAATAATATGACAGAATTAAAATTTTTCCCATCTACAAATGCACCTCAAGTACTAAAACATAAGGGAACTTTAACATATTAATATATATTTTTGGATCTACCTAAGTATTGTATGTATTATAATGAGTGTGGTTCTGTAATATGTAATTGTTCCTTTGTCATTCAAAAGTATGTAAGAGTTTGAGTATGTATCTGCGATTTGTTTACGTTAAATGTGATCAAATTTTGACTTTTCTAGTAGTGTATTTTGACTGTAAATGTTAATATTTACAAAAAATAATTAAATATTTAAGTTTATTGATCATAAAAGTATTGTTTATAAATCATGGATTAATATTATATTAATAAACCATTAGCTCTTGAAAAGTTTTTTTTCGGGTAGAAGATCTAAAGCTTTGTGTATTTGTAAAATCATTCTTTGTTTTGTGACCTTTCATTAACCTCAAACACACTAAATAGCTACTAACAAACATTGAATAGAGTTTAAGCGAAGTAACAATAATTTTCATAAAAGTCTACTTTTGAATTGAATTACTTTCGATTTTTTTTCAGAAGCCATAAGTATATGTTTAGAAATATTGTATTCAAATCTTTTAAAACCTAAATAAGAATGGATATTAACAATACTGGGATATACAATTATCCAAAAGCAATCAAATAAATATATAGAAATAACATGAAACATTCGAGTATTTTAAAATATAGATGTCTCTAATACTAGTATTATTTAAAATGACACAATTTAAAATGAAACTGTTTATGATAATTTTTTTTGATATTCATTTGTTTTCAATAAAAACAAATGTTTTGTTTCTGTTTAAAGTACGAATGTGGTTATACATCATACAAATATTCATGAAAACAGCGGATAAATTCATAGTTTGATACAAATTGAAGTAAATAGAAAGAAATCTGTAGGTTTCGAAAATTAATTCAGTTTTTAATTGGTTTCTTATAAATTGCATACATTACAAACTGTTTTGTATACAATTCTTAGACATCAATTTTAATTTTCGTATTAATACGTGTTACTTATAACAATTAAATATTTATCAAGTTACTTCTATCAAAAAATGTTCGCTGCTAGTAAATTTAATTAGTTTCATTTCAGTATAAATTTATCTCAGATGATGTAATATACTTTTCATATTAAATTTCATAATTATCTAAACTTTCCAAGGAAAATTAATTAGTGTTGCTAAAGTTTAGTCGCTAACTACTTCAAAATTGTTCATCGTTATATAAAAAAGATATTTTAAGAAAAAAAAAATAATCTACTCCTACTAAGATCAACACAGAAAAAGTTTTATATATACTACACACATGACATATCACATAGGATCATTATTATTGTAAGGAAATTGAAAATACTTTATTTGTAAGGACATATAAAGCGAATTTCCTTGCAATTTTCAATTTTCCCCTCTCTACAATGCATAGTGTTAGACTGTTTGTTGCTATTTATCATATTTTCATATGCGTCTGTCTTTAAGTAATATACGTATTCTTAGCTATAGGAAAGTTGGCTCATTACTAAAGTGCTGGATTTCAAGCGTCAAGTCTTTCAGTAAAATCCAACCAAGAAACCATGGTTTTTAAATTTAACTACTGTATATTTGGAAAAACAGTATAACAACAATTGACATCCATTAAATGTGTAAAAAAATGTATTTGATTTAATGAATAAAAAGGTATTATATTACCGACTGAAAATGTGTACAAGTTATGGAGAGTGTAGTTAGTAGAAATAATTGAATTTAAAAAAACATAAATGAACTGTTATAAACCGGTTTATATTACCAAAACAGCTATTTTTTATATATAATAACAGGGTATGATTATATCTTGGTATATTACGTCTACACCTACTCGTATATTACGTACTGCAAGGAGTGTGTGCATACTATGTTAGAGATATATGTATTCCATTTGACCTAGAACTTGTTTGAAAAAACAATAATTGAATCAGAAATAAACGTTTTAGGAAGTTATTTTATAAAGTTAACCATAAAGTTAATAGAAATTGAAGTCGCAACTTATTTAGTTATACGACATTCTAAGTTCGCTCAACCAAGCTCTGCTGTCACTTAACGTCATGTTTATTAAATAACTTGACTAGATTCACTCAATACATTGTTCTCCACGTCACAGAGCAGCGTAGAAATGAAGGAAAGCTGTTGAATTTGGCCATTTTCCATGAAACCGTAGCTGAAGGGAAATGCAGTGAGGATAGTTGTTAATTCAAACATTTTATTTTAATTTCGGATGTGTTTTATAAGATTTTATACAATAACTGTGCAAACTAAAACCTATATATTATGGACAAAATAACCTAAATACATGTCAAACGATGCGTCCAGCGAGGTATTTAAAAAAGACCTGGAACTAATAGGTATTGAATTATAGCTACAATATGTTCAATGTTTTTTTTATTATAGAAAGAATTATTTAAGGGGTTGTTATGTTATAATTCTTCTAAGTCATATGAAATTTGTTTAATTCATGTTTAATTAAAAGAAAAGGTTTTCTTTGGTAAGTAAATTTATGTATAAAAACTATCTTGGATGATTCACAATTCGATATGACATCAAACGCATCCCCTAATGACTGATAAACGTTTGGCCATCAGATTAAGGGTGCTGGGAATCTAAAATGCTATAGAAAAGGGTGGTTTTGACCTGGATAGCTGCAAACACGTCTTTTCATGTGATATGGAGCCTGATCACGAGAGATTTTAGATAAAATAAAGCTCCTACAAAAATCCAAAACTTGAGCCTTTAATAAATGTCGAGATTTATCTGTTTGGTGAGGTTTAGACGGTACAAAATGTTACTGTACGAGAAATGTATGGTAGTGAGAAAAACAAGAGAACGCTTACGTCTAGTCTTTCTGAAGCTGGACAGTAAGGTAGGTATGGATGAGAAATGTGTCATGGATTTATGTTTCTTGTACAACATACAATCACTCATGCAGCGCTGAAACAGTGATGTCATTGCTGCTGTAATAGGCCTTTTGCTATTGGACATTTTCCCCACACACAAGTTTTATTGTCAATCGATGTAGAATTCCGAGGCCATCTTGAACAGTGTGACGATTCTGTATGCTAATATCTTATAGGTAATCATTATAATATGCATTGCAGACATCTTAAGTAGCAACGTTGGAACTATTTACTTCTGTTTGGAATTAGATGAAGTATTTATTGCAGTAAAGGTTATTTTTAGCATTAACAATAAGAAACATTGTATCCCCAAAGTATCTACGTACCCGGTACTCAAATTCAGGTATACTTGTTTCTGTTCGTTGAGCTTCGATTTGATTTTTCATGTTTTCTTTTAAATTGTCCAACGCTGAAAAGTTCAGAATGATAATGCAATGTTCTCTTTAAGGCAAGGCTACGCTCATCAAGCAAAGCGAGAAGGTGGTCGAATGATAAGAATTCCAGTGAGAACGTGTATTATAATACAAAATGTTACCAAACCAAGGGTTCATTTCAAAGTACGGAACGATTTTCCACGTTTGGACAGTCCGAGACAAAATACAGTTACGGAGTGACATTGTATCAATGTAATTTTGAAAATTTATAATATAGATTACGGCTTGTGATTTATGTAAATTTTTAGAAATATACAACTTTGGTATAAATGCGTCTTAGAATCTGTGTAAACTAACCATGAAAGAAAACAAATTACTTAACCGCAGTGCGATTGCCTCTAGTTTTATTTGCAAACATTAAACTCAATAAAATATAGAGGTAATAAACGTAATATAAACTTTTCAAAAAGAATTAAGTTTAATAATACAATACATGGAGATAACTAAATGTTTTTAGCTACAAAAAACAGTGTCATCCACTGCATGATTTAGAAAACGTAATTGTATATATTTATATATAGGTATATAAATTATAAGTACTATATATATATATATATATATATATATATATATATATATATATATATATATAAATCTACTTATACAAGATATAAGTATTATATATATATATATACATAATGGTGTGAACGAATAGAAAGAAGAGACAAAATAAAACAAACAATGACAAATAATTGTGGCAGCGTGTTTAAGTGAGTACTTGACTACGAGACTAATGGTTCTATCTTCGATTCCCAGTTATTCCAAAGACATAATTCTTTCTGTAATGCCTTAGGTCGACCAGCCTTTGAAAAGGAGGGCCTTGGGTGAATTCTAAGGTAGTTTAAGCATAATACGGCCACATTTATTTTAAATGCATTATGCTCCAAGTAGATACGGCTCCATCCTGCCACTCCTACGTAATGCCTTCATGCAACAACAAGGGATTTTACTATTCTTATTCTTTATTTCATTACGGAATTCTAAACGTAAATGCGTAAATAATGATTGGTTAAATTAAATACCACTGAAAACATATTATTGAAAGAAGTCGTGAAATAACGAGAGTAGCTATGTTTGAAAAACTTTGTAAGTGTAATGGGTTTAGGGATCCTCTCTCTCTTTCCGCAGGCGGATCTTTCCACTCTACGTTTGGACAGTCCAAGACAAAATACAGTTACGGAGTGAGGTTGTATCAATATTGATTTGGAAGTTTATAATATAGATTATAGATTGTGATTATAAAAATTTTATCGTGCTTTACTCATTCTCAACTTAGATAAAAATGCGTCTTACAGTCTGTGTTAACAAACTATGAGACAAATATTTGTTACCCCCATTATGATTGCCTCTAATCTTATCTGCAAATATAATCAAAAGTATTTAACCTTATAAAAACATATCAAAAACTATTAAGTTAATAGTACAATACATGATATTAGCTGAATGGTTTTAAGCTACAAAACAAGTGTCATCCACTACAAAACTTTAAAAAATATATTTGAACTTACTTGGATGAATAAAACTACTTGAGTGGTTGAATTTGTACAAGATATATATAAATAGAGTCTGAACTAATAACAAAAATAGAATAAATAATACAAGGTATGGCATATATTTGGGGCTGTGAAGTTAAGTGAGTCCTTGACTACGATACTAATAAATATACTGACTTCGATTCCCTGATATTCTAAAGACATTGCTGTGTGTTTACAGCCTCAGGTCGACCATCCATTAAGAAGAAGGACTTAGGGTAAAATCTTTGTTAGTAATGGGTGGTTTAAGCATAATGCGTCCACATTTACTTTGAATACATTATGCTCCAAGTAGATACGGCTCCATCCTGTCCCTCCTACGTAATGTCTCCATGGTACAAGAAAAAGCTTCTCATTCTTATTTTAAATGTTATGAGACCTATACTAAAAATCAATGCGTAAATTCTGATGGTTTGAATGGTTAAACACTGAAAACATATTATTGTGAGAAGTCGTAAAATAACGCGAGCAGCTATGTTTGCAAAACTTTGTAGGTCTAATGGTTTTAGGGAGCCACTCTCTCTTTGCGTACGCAGCGTATTACAGAGTTAAAGTACGGAGCAAATCAATAAAGCCACCCAAGAGACGTGAATGATAGTCGAGTGCTAAATTTCCTTTTAAAGTAAAAAGTTCCTTCCAGCCCTTGGATTTAAATAATATTCCTTTTTGTCGGCTTTATAAAAACTTACCTTATAAAAGTTGCCGAAATAGGAATAAAGAATATAGGATGAGTTTATCTCTTAAGTGTGTAATAAACTAGTTTTGAGTACTTTACGAATTAAAGTCGATGTATTATAATATAGCATGAATATAATGGATTATATTGTACATGATACCTATAAATAGATAGTGATCTGAATTGGGTTTTCTAAATTTCAAAAATTGTAAATCTTTCTGGTTATTTACTATTGTAAAGGATATACTTCTTTAAAAGATTTTTGTTCACCTGACCGATAAGAAATATTGAGTTCTAATCCTAGAAACCTAGTGATTGTTTTGTGATGTTTGTTGTAAGGAACAATTTCCTCGAAAACTAAAATTTATTTATAGAAAACGTCAACAATTATGTCATTGTAAGACACTCATTATTTGCTTAAACGATAAACAAAGAATATAAATTAGATACCATTTACCAAGGAAACCCTGGATAGTATACAATATTAATTTTGTTTACAATTCCTAAATAAGCGGGATTTTAAAAAGGAGTTACCCGTAAGCTATATATTACTTTTCACATGCATTCTTAGGCCAAAAACATTTGCCTTTTTAAAAATACACTATTAGGATGATGTTGCTTGGCAACTAATAAACCAAACAACTCATGATTCAATTGTAAAATAGAAAATATTAATAATAATATAAAATATACAATTTCTGAAAGGCAATGTAATAACTATAAGTTAAAATCTTTTAGGTTAAAAAAAATTAATGCAAAAAGCGTAAAAGAGGATTAGGTTATCTTTGACTAAAGGTTAAATCAATACGGTTTAGAATCTGAATGTGAAAATATATTTAAAATACATATTAAAATATAAACATAAACAGGTCAAGCTTAGATGATTATATAAATATTCTGTCGAGCTGGATCACTTTCTCCAGTGGGGGGGGGTCATATTGTGAGCCTCCTTATCCTGCACTCGTACCCTTGCATTGTAGGGAGTGTATGCTTTATTATTGCCAATCTTATAACCAGATAAATGTAAGTCAGGATATATCAGTATCCAGATTATTTAGTATCTGAGTGTCTTATTTGTTTTAATTAAGAATGTTGTATCACTTCCCTCTAAAAACTACCACAATACTATTCTATTTTCAACAGATAGCTATAGTTTTTTTGTTTCAAAAGATATTTGTAAGGACTAAAAGATTAAACGGAAATGAATCTACAATGGAGTTTATTTATGAAGAAAGTTCCGAATTTTTATTATAATAAAAACTCTCAATGTTTCCGAAACTAGAAAGACTATTTTCAAGGGAAAATATACATTAATTGAAAAAGAGTGTACTTGATAAACATTACCGTATACCTAGACGTTAATAATATGACATTTGAAACAACTAGGATAAATTGTACACGACAAATAAAGGAAACGTTTTACTGCCGTTCGATTGGGGGACAAACATGACCTGCAATGTTGAATCATGTAACACTCGCACTAAATCTGTACATTTCTAAACGTTAGAGTTGCAAATTTATTTAAAATTAGTTGATTGAATTGGTGGCAACAATAATAATCACTATTTCAACTACAGGTTCACAAGCAACTTACTTCGCTATCAATGTCTCTTTAGCAATGGTGAAAAAGGCTTTTAATTATTTATACACTTCGAGGAAGCAGATTGTTTTAACATTCAGTTAATATGTTAAGTGTTACAAATAAACACACCGCAGGACTTTCGATTTTATAAGAAAGGGAAATATTAAAACTTGTAAATTAAGTGACAAATACGTGATTTCCCATAGGGCTCTACATCTGTTTATATCCTTAATATACAACCTTTAAATGAGAAAGGACTAGTGTGCGTTTGTTCGTAAAATTCTAGACTTGAAGGAGATAACTAGTTAGGAGTAGAAATGTTGATATTTATTGGACATTAATGTTAATAATTAATTCAACATCATTTATATCAATATTTTTTCTGAATATAAACTCGTAAGTTTATACACAAACATTTCTTTATTATAAAACTATTTTGCAATCTTTGACTTTGTGGAATTATGGCTATTTATTCACTTTAACCTGGCGTCTTCATCACCGGCTCTTTAGTTCTGCTGGTTTACTCAATACTACTATTGAAAAATAGTATAATTAAAAACGTATTGAATTATTTGTTTTCAATAATTAGTATACTTTATGTAGATAGAGATATAGCTTGTACAATATTCTATTTCAATTGATATGAAGAGTGATTTCAAATCTTACCATTTGTAAATCCATATTTGTTTGAAGTCTTGAGTTGAACCTATATTTATGAAAACATTTACCTTTTAAGACTGTATTTGGTTACAAATTATATTTTTAAAATATACATTAGAAAGGTATAATAGTTTTTATCTTTGTGAATGTTTTAATTTTTATTTAATTATATGAATTGCGAAAATTTGCTTACATCAGTTTCAACATACGCTCTTTTTTTTAATTGGTCAAAAGCGCATTATTTTAGAAATTGCAAGGCTTAACGTTTAATTGTTTTTTTTAGTTGCCAATAAATTTTTAGTTTTTATAAAATATCATTCATTACATATCATGCGTGATAATATTATTTTTGGTGCTTTGGATTCAGTTAATATGTATAAATATTTCAAGAAAGGAATATCATAAAACATGGCCCTGATCTTCAATATATGATTAAATAAAACGCTACCCATTATTGAATCCAACATCCTTCTACCTACATTTAAAGCTGCACTTTAATAAACTCTTGATATATTCATAAGATTTTCATAGCTTTTAGACATAATAAATATTTGTATCATAAAGTTCATTCAACTCATATATGTCGAATCAGTTCTGCATCCAGCAAAAGTTAGATGTTGCGTCTTGCAATTGTATTACTTTTTAAAACATGATTGTTACTTTTTTACCATGACCTAATAAGTAATAATAATAATTCTGAAATATATCTAGCCTAAGAGGGATTATCTTGAAGAAATGAAAAAAATATTTCAGAATGAAAAATAATAAAGAATATTTATAAATATAAATAGGCTAAATCGATGTAATAATGTTTGTATTTTTTAATATCTTTTAAGAAACAATGATAAAAAATATTTCCATGGAAACAGTTATTCAGCTCTTGTAATGTCATTCTTTCTTTCCTAAATGCGAATTATTTAGAACAAAATAGAGCTCAACGTAATATTTGTAATAAATATAACTTTAATAATATAGGATTTATTAAATAAACGATTACTATAGTATATATGAATATAGAATGTGAAAATAGTCTATTTTTTTACAATACATATATTCAATGTATGTGTATATTTTACCCTTAGTATTGTATGCATATATTTTCACCCAGTTGTACACAGACTGTGTCACATGTTACAAGGAAATATAGTTGATCGTATCCACAGGAATACTTATTGCTTCATAAAAACGTCTAGCTTTACCTCGTAGCTTGCGCCAGCTGGCCTAAGCCCTGGTGAGTTGTAAGTTGCCTACTCTATTAAATTGTGCTCTAGATACGAAATAGATAATAAGTCATGAATTTAATTACTGTAAATTAGTTCGCAAAAAAACAAATTGGTAGTTTTAGTGACATTACTTTGTGATATGTTACTAAATAACTATTTATATATGATTTCAATATACATAAATTAAAATGACTATTTTAGTAACATGTATAAATGCATACCACCAACTTGTAACAAAGCATGAACAAACAATCACTTGGAAAATAGAATATTATTGCGGTTGTTTTTAAAGGAGAGTGATAGAACATTCTGTTTTTAAACAAAAGAAATATACTTTCAAAAGCAAAATATTGTGGATACCTTTATCGCGACTTACATTTATCTAATAATGCGAATGACTACAATAAAGCATAAAACCTATCCGGCGAGATTCCGAGTGGAGGGTAAGAGAAATATGCACCATGAATGTTTGAAAGAAACTCCTCAAGTCAGGAGGAGACAATGGTACACACATTAGTATAATGCCAGTGGTGAGTATTACAAGGTGGTCAGATATTAATTCCTGAAGGAATGTAAAATAAGAGATTATTTGAAAATCAGAGAAATAAGTTTTAAAATTTAAAAAAACTATAGTTAACTATTTTAAATTAAACGTTTTGATCGAAACAGTTGATAGTAAATTTATGCAGTTTGCTGATAAAGGCGGTGTTTATAATCGCAGAAAAAGTGAAGACGCTCCTATTAAAGTATGACAGGACTATTTTTAAACGAAGAGTTCAACAATGGCAAATTCAATGCACGTAATATATATATATATATATATATATATATATATATATATATATATATATATATATATATATTTGCATCTATAGAAAAATAGCTGACAAGAATTTGTTTGTAAAAATTTAATCAAGTATAATTGTTATAAAAATATAGAAAATCGGTATAAAATCTCAATATAATAATAAAATTTAAGAAAACTGCCACTGCGTTTTCCTGACGGCGATTATTACATTAATTAGAAAAAAGCTTATGGTTCTATTATTACAACATACGCAAGTTATAAATCAATTCTTCACCGTGTAGCTTGACAATATAGTAATATCTCTCTTTGGGAAGGAATGTAAATAAGATACATCCGTTGCTTAGCAACGGTGGAGTAGGCAAGTCCATTGTTATAATACTACATTTTATAAACTCGCTAACCTGACTTTTCTTTTACAATTATGTATGTCCTCATCGGAAATTTAATAAGCGGACTTATGTTGTAAATTTTTAATAAATAGACAAATAAATATGTTGGTAAACCACACCATCCTTTCCTTTGCTCAGCCCCCCAAAATAAAAGCTAGAATTTGGAAGACAGTTCATTGCTTAAATCATCTTACAACTAAAGTTTTGGTAGATAAGGTCAGAGGTTTAATACTTAGTATTTCTTTTCGTGACACAACTTTAGTTTTAGATTAAAGTTATTAAACTGTTTTCAATAACAACATTGTGTTTTGTAATGAACTACTCAGAAAATATGATCGTCCATTGTACACAAACTTCGACAACAAGTAAACACAATTTTTTGAAGGTTGGCTTTACATAGATAGGAAATGCATTTCAACAAAATAGTATCTAAAATTACATTTTTTTAATAAAAAACTTATTAATTAACACTGAAGTGTTTTTGCTATCTTATGTTACAATGAGTATATTTTTAGTTTGTGTAAATGTTGTTTCGGGTGATTTTTGTAAGTTAACAATGGTATATACGTTGAATAATTAATTATTCAAAATGTTTATAGCATTAACACTGAAGAAAACACGATACAATAAATTGGATAGTCTAGCACTGGTATTAGTTGCACTAGTGACTGGGTAGAAGAGTAGGAGTTAGGTTCATTGCAAGTATATACGCTATTTGTATTTAGTTCTCGTTGACTTTTAACGAGTTTAAGGTATCGTCTGATGGCGCCTACCACATAGGAGAGCTGAAATGTTTTCAAAATTATAGTTACATTCTTCGAAAGGTAATTCTAGGACCTAAAAAAAGCGAATATGAATATGTAATAAAAGTTATTTATGACTTAAGTTAGAATTCATTATTTGATAGAAGTAAAACGTCCATTTTTTTCTCGAAAATGAATTTAGAAATTGCTAAAAACCGTCTGAATCTCTTCAATTCTAGGAGTACAGTGCGATGTATAAAACTGGATAGAAACTGAAACACTATTAGAAAATAGAAAGAATATTGAAAGGGAAGAACAAGCGATGGTTAAAAATGTTAGTTTTGCATTTGATGAGTATTACCATAGATGTCAAATATTTGACTTTTTTAATAAATTCGGATAAATTATACACACTAAATAATGGTGAAGTTTGAGAACCGTTCTATTGTTGCACAAATATGCTCCTGTATTGTTGAATCATATAACTCTCGCACTTAATCTGGAAATTAGTGATCACTATTGTGGCAAAACTATTCAACAGGAATTGATTTAATTGCTAAAATAAAGTAATCAACGCTATTTCAAATAGAGCTAAAAAAGCAACTTACTTCTCTAACATTGCTGATTGTACTCCAGATATTTCCCATAAGGACCAGATCCCTTACAGTTTAAATTTTTCATCTCCTGAGGTAATTTCAGTTAAGGAACAATTTATGGCATACACGACGGGGTCAGACCGCGGCGGCGCTGTTATCGTGTGTGAGGGCCTCGTCTATGGCATGACGAAATCCACAAGCTAAGGACTGAGTCTCAACAGATCGCAGCATGGTAACATCTCTACAGAGTACATCACCCCGCTCGGTACCTAAGTCGTCTAAAGACGATTCTTAGTCCCGACATCGAACTCCCTGAAGGGCGACCAATGATATTCACGCCGGTCGGATCGTAGTTATCCTGACGACCGCCCCCTCCGTTAGGGACGGCGCGACCAATGTCTACGCTCTATGTACCTTGTGCTATGAGACTCTGCAAAATCTTGAACGGTTCCGAGATTCTGTATAATATGTTGGTACCGCACAACGATTGTTGAACCAAGTTGAATATAAGTATTCTATTTAGTAAAATAAATAAATAAATTAATATATAAATTCTATTGTGTAGTCATATATAATTTTTAATGTTATATCTATTTTAATTACAAAGGCCCTTCGTTAACGTCTACGAAATTTCTGATTATGTTAATGTGTTAGCAAAATCAACAAAAATGTTGTGTAACTATTTTGAAGCCAGGGTTCATATTTTTTTATTTATTATACACAATATACGGTAATATCACCTGTTTTTGTATTGTAGGTATTATTGAGAACTTGTTAACGAGTCGAGTGAATAGAAAATACACTTAACCTACTCTTATCAATGGTGACAATCATGATATGCGAAAGGCTTAAAGCAGTGTATAGTTAGAGCAGTGTATGTTGTCAATGACCGAATAATAATACATCCTAATATAAATATACTCAAAAACAAGAATAAGTTTAGAGGTAGATAATTATTAAAGGGTTGAAATAAATACACTACATTTGACGAGTCAGGCAAACACAACCCACCTATATTACTGACAGCAGCTGTAAGCTACGAGGTAAACTATGCATGCACCATTAATTATTTCTGCGGAACGAACAATGCAAATTCCCGTGTAACATCTGACATCATTTACCGAGTTTTTGCGGTTACATAGTAACATCTAATTAGTTCACGCTCTAAAGGAAAACATTTCTCCTTACTGTTGTAATATATTCCCAGCTATAAATTATATGTGCAATGTTTCTGTATTGCAAATAAAGTTATGACATTTACAAAATTGTTTACAACATTATTTACCTTGAATTTGCTCTGACGTAGGAGAATTTGATGAGACGAGAAATTGATATTAATTTTAAAATGACATTTAGAACAACTAATTGACAAATAATCCTCTACAGGTCGTGGAAAGTGCGTTCAAATGAATAAATATAAAAAGAATATTAAATAGGTCGTTTATCTGGTGTGAGTTGTCATTAGGTCTATGAGTTACCTCTCTCTTGTTCCCTCGGGAAGATAGCATGCCGCGGGACATAATCCTTTGCTCTCCAGGAAAACGTGTCTCCTCTCGACTCCCCTCTCTCAGGACTCTTATCAGACTCTACTCGACAATCCACTTTTTTTATTAAAAAACTTTACCTGAAAAAGCAAGATTTGCTTGCACAGCTGTTTGCTGTCGGTCAGCTGTCATTCTCTTGTAGCGACAAGTAGAATTATTTACTATCGGCACTAGTTTGGCGGTAGTATAAAAAACAACGTTACATACCTCCTCCATGAAACGGAATCCGAGGGAGGGTGAGATGTGAACCCCCTTAAGCGTGTGTCGGCAGTATCCGATGTAAAATTTTGGAGACTTAAGGTGCCAGAGCTTAGCCTCGAGTTTACCTACTGAATAATTCGTCTATTGCATCCTATGCGTGACGACCCTAAACCACGATAAATATATAGTAGTACAAACGAATATATATATATATATATATATATATATATATATATATATTATTCTAAACCAACACATAAATATACCAATAAACAATATACAGTACGAGTAAATATATAATTCTGTATATAGCGCTAAGCTTGTATTCATATAAGTTATGGGTATACACATATATAAGACCTATTAAGGGAGTTACACATAACGTTGGTTAAGGCTTGCTATGCCTTCGACCCGCGTAGAGAGAGAGTCTGGCTCCCTTTTTAAACGATGTCTTAATACCTATGACATATTATAAATATGATGACAATCGACACAAACATATAACATAATAACAATAACTGGGTATGTACATATGAGAGGACATATAATATCGAATAAACAAAATAATAGTAGGGTAGGCTTATCTAATAGATCTAGTCCGCTGAAAAATTGTGTTACCACCAAGTGTTCGAGATTCTGCATACACATCTTCATTTATATCAGGGGATTAAGTGAGGTTTTAACTGTTCGTTCAATATATTGCTTGCCATTTATCAACCAAAGAAACTGTTATATGTGTAAGGAAATCAAGGATACGAAAAAGGCCTGATCATCTGGGATTGAGCTTGTCAAACACCCAAATAAGGGGATGCGTCTAGCACCACACCATGTGATTACTTTAAAGGTATATAGATATCTGGTTTTAGTATAAGCCCTTTTTTCCCTTTACTGGGACTTAAGGATGTTTTGTTTGATCTGGTGCCAGACGTTTGTGGGGATCGTGGAATTCGGAAGAAGAAGTCCAGAGGAGATTTTAGAAATAAATTAAACATCAGCTTATTTTGTGAAGTTTTAGTACTTTGGTGTATAACTGCATTGAAAGCTAATTGTAGCCACATTATGAACGTGTTGCAAGCGGTTTGATCGCGGATGTGGAAGGCTATGAGGGCAGATTTTAAATTTCTATTGAAGCGTTCCGGGTTTGAAGGCTGAGGGTGGTAGGGCGATAGTGTGCCGTGTCTGACATCATGTGAATAGCAGAAATTGCGAAACGTGGGTAAAGTGAAACCATTTGCGTTGTCTGAAAAGATGATTTTCGGAATTCCAAAATGCTAAAGATATTAGACGAGAGTGCTTGAATGGTATTGGCCGTATTAGCGTTGCGGGTAGGACATAACCAGTTTGTGAATTGGTCGACTGCGACTAATATCTTAGTATTTCCCTTGCCGGTGTGAGGGAATTTCCCGTCGAAGTTAATGTGGATATTTCTCATGGGCCTTTGGGGTGGCTCTGCAGAATGGAGGCTGAACTTAGACTTCTGGCCGGGTTTACTAATAGCGCAGATTTGGTAATCCTTTACTCTTCGTGTGACATCCTTGTTAAGAGATGGCCATTAAAAGAGTTCTTTAAATTTAAATTTGGTTTTCAAAAGGCTCAAGTGCCTACCGAATCTGGAGTCATTGTAGTACGCAAAAACCATGTCTTTTTAAGTTTTCGGTAAATATTTGCGTGAGGGAAATTGTTGTCAATTTCTTTAACAATTTGTATTATATGTTAAATTTAAATAAGTAAATAGAATGTTGGTTTTAATAACGCAACGCTAAATCTTTGAAAATTTGTGTTGAATTTAAAAAAACATGCAAAAGCAAAACCCAGTGAGAGATGTTCATACACCCGAATGAACCATATATCGATGTTTCTAACCATACGCACAATGTCCACAGCGTAGATATAAAATATTGCGATATAGATCATATAGTTTTCTTAGAACGTTGGGCAATTCTTTTAATCTTGTACCTAGTGTGCGTTAAACAGTTTGTGTGATTATTAGTGTGAGTGTGTTTACTAACATCGAATATTGTTTTTTTTTTATAGTTTTAGATATTGTATATTATTTAATACAATTCTACATTAATATATTGTTCGATTCAGTTTATTTTATAGACTAATTTTCATGATTTCATGAGGTTTCTCCTTTTACAAATTTATTATTTTTATAATAATTTAAGTTATAATTCTTTAAGGTAATCACTGTTGCTTATAATGCATCGTCAACACAACAAAACAGTACTAAAAAAACAATTTTATGTTTCGAATACCATAAAGTAGGAACTACATAAAACGAATCGTTAAAAAAAAAATTAAAACTGTTTTAGTTTAAGAAAATAGTTTACAATATTGAATCAATTCTCAAACTCTACAAACCTATTACTTCAATCATGAAGTATGAATTTTTTTTATTTTTTCACAATAAAGAAAACAAACAGAAACAATACGCCACACACTAAGTCAACTCTATACACATTACTGCACTCATTGTAGTCAGTTATTATATATGAATAATTTGGTAACTAGTTGAGAATACTTAGCAAAGTCTACACATCTGGGATACACAATTTAATTCTAGTCTTCATATTATGGTAGTGATAGCAAAATTTAACTACTGTAGTGTAATTCGTTATTGAAATAAATAAAATCTCCTAACCTTATTTTTTTGTAATGAATAGCATAGGTTATTCTGTAATAATATCCTCTGAGAATGATTGTCTAGCAATCGCAATGATTCTATGGATTTAAATAAAAATAAATAATGGTTAATAGGACATATTTATTTAAAATTGAAAATACTTACATCACTGATATTCATATTGTGCTAGAAACAAAAAGGGTGTAGACTACAAATATTTTTTAATAAGCGCAATAAGGCCGGCAAATATCACATAAATGTGTTTACAAAAATGTTAATAAATATGTTTATCGTGTACAAGTTTAAAATATTTATTGTTCCAAGTATATGCAAGTCCATCTTGACTAGATATTGGTTATTAAAGCTAACAACCTTAAAGGATATACAGTGATTTGCCTTTCGTTTAATGCAAAGACAGGGATTTCTCTAAGGCTGGGTTCTCATCTGCATGAAACACAGACCACTTCAGAGGAGACCTGTGTTAGTTTAAACCACAGCTTACTTCGCTTAGGTCATTACAGCTGCTAATCTGTTTTGCTTAGGTCAAATTAAAGAGAGTGCAGTATAGAAAGACTATTTTACTTATTTATACCTTTACCAAACCATTACAGAGTAAATAATTCATTTATACATTAAACCATATATATATATATATATATATATATATATATATATATATGTATATATATATATATATATATATATATATATATATTTATTTGTGTGTGTGTGTGTGTGAATGTGTTTGTGTGTGTGTGTGTGAGTGTGTGTGTGTGTGTGTGTGTGTGTGTGTGTGTATGTGTGTGTGTGTGTGTGTGTGTGTGTGTGTGTGTGTGTGTGTGTGTGTGTGTTTTGAGACGTCCAAAACAGTCTTAAAGGGAAGATTTTGATTTTTAGATTAACATCTTTTTAAAATATTAATTTGTACAAGTTTAGAAATGACATTTCTGCTATTACATGTAGCAGGCAAGCAGCTGCACTATCTGTGTAAGTCAACAAGGCCGGTCCAAAGGCTCGACTTTGTTTACGAAACAGAGCGACTAGGAATAATTTAATTTTTTCTTCTAGCATGTAATAATTAAATAAAACTTCTTATTTATGAAAAACAAAACAATAAAAACAATAAAATAAGAAAATACAGTATAAAGAACCACCAAAGTTTAAGAGAACTTTTTAAACACTAATAAAACAGATTTTGTAAATTAAAAATTTATTAACAAATTTATTGAATAAAAGTTGAATAAATCAAGCGATCAATGCTCCAAAAATTATAATAATGTCAAGTGGCGGGAAGAAATAGTTTCGAGTGTTGTTAAATAGAAAGTTACGATCAGAGGGGGCTAGAACTGTCATTCCAAGATCGTGCTGTTCCGTGACTGAGAGTAAAACCTAAGGTGAAGAAAACCTGAAGCCTAAGATGGACATGGAGTAGATATGCCTTCGACCGTCCACGAAATCGAACTTGAACTTTTTAACAATGTAAAATCTTATAAAAAAGTATTAAAACCGGCACTAAAACCTATCACTGCCAATGTCTACCACAACGAAGAGTCCAGGAAAATCCAAGAAAACCACAGCAACCCCAGTGAAAGTTTTCGGGGCAGGTCTAAATTTTAATAGAAATTAACCATTTATTAAAACTAGGAAAAATTTCTTAAATTATTGTAATAAAGTTTCTTATTTCATAAATTTGATCACTTGTTGAAAATGAATAATTAAATAATATATAAGCAAATGGTTTTTTTTAAAACAGTAGTATTGGTGGTCATGAAATAATAATTTGTTCAAATATTAAATTGCAAGTTCTAGAATCATAAGATCAAGAAATAGAAAGTTAATGTTTTAATAAAGTAAAAATGTATATATGTTCAAAATTAATAATAATATAATTTATTTAGAATCAATAACTGAAAATGAATAAGACAGTCATAAGGATATCTAACATCTAGCATCATACAACAGTAAAAATGAGAACCTAGTAAATTTTGTTCTAAAATCCTTAAGATTTATGTTTGGGAGCACAAATATAAATTAAATCCAAAGGTAATAGGAAGTACTTTTGCATGTTACTTCTACAAAAATTTATATGGACGTAAAATAAAATAAATAGATATACATTATTGTTCTGTTATATTTAAATATGTATGTGATTTTATGTGTGGAATTTTGAACTCAAAAAACCAAAATGTTCGGACTTCAAACATTAGAAACAGATAAATAATTGTGTTATCCAATTGACTATTGAACGTTGCTAAGATTACAATAACATTTCAGAGCTTTATAAAACATTGAAATATATTTAATGTCTAAATAATTGATTACAATTAATAGTAAATAAATGACAAACATTTAATGAAATGTTAATATGAATTATAAGATATTTTTGAAAAGCTAATTTAAAAAAATGTACATCTTATAAGTAAATAAAGCAAATAGAACAAACAAAAAATGTTTCAAATTATTAATATTAACCTGTAATAAAACTAGTAAATAAAATTGTATGAGTTTTTTCCAAGCAGCAACTATGAATTAAATTAAATAGTTAAATTAATCTAGTTAAAGATTCTTAACAAATGTTATTGCAGTTAGAAAGTAGCAGATACATTTTTAGTCAAACACAATTTTATAAAGTACAAATTATCACCTAAATGAGTTTGAACATTTTGGTTGTTTTTTAAAACAAAGTCTAGGGATTATCCACTGGCAGATTACGCTCGACACACCACAGTTACCAAGATATGGTAAGTCGGGTGGGATCATATTTTGACCGAGGTTGAACTGCGGGTTTCGGCTCTACATAGCATATCATCAACAGGAATAACTTACGTGAGAAACGCGTAAATGTGGGCACTTTGTTGGTAGCGTATGGAACGCGAAATCCGGGACAGAAAACTCTCCCTGGAAGGTTGCAAAGTTCAGGGTTTGGCCGCAGCAGTGTGTGTGTGTCTGTGTGTGTGTGTGTTCTGAGACAAATAGGTACGTAGGCAAATAGATACGTTTTACCTATTGCTACATAATGTCAAAATAAGTAAATTAATAGGTGAATTTTATACCACTTCATTACTTTTGTAAATTATACTGCTACATAGCCATTGGCACGCTACATTGAACTAGACAGAATATTACGTAAAATTCCTAAAACTTGATTTAATTTCTTGTAATAAATTTTTTTGACAAACTAACGAAAAATTTTGAATAATTAGCAACAAATTACCGTGTTTCGCCCGTTGCTATGCAACGTCTCTTTGAACAAGATCGTAAAAATACACTTAAAGAAAATAGACGGGTCGTTGGACTTATTTTAATAAAACAACGACGATTTCACAACAAATTTGCAACTTCCTTCAAAACTAAGTATAACGAATTGAACATCCTTATTTAAATGGCAGGGATATATTAAGTTTTTACATATACTGAATCTTAAGTATTTCCCTATAAGACGTTTTAAGTGCATGATTGCTTTGAGTGTTTGATTCAACAATAAAGTAAGAAAATCACATGGATTAAACTTCTCACCTATTACGTTTGACTTGGCATGTACACACTCGAACATAATTACAATAACCGGAATTGTAGATTGCCTGTGCGATTAAAATGTATTCATATTATTATACTCTAGTTTCCTGAAGTGGCATATTATGACAGAATAATATATACGTAAACAACTGCTTCATGGAAATATTATAAAATAAAAGAACTTAAAAATATTGTTCTCTTACATTCTGTTTGTTCAATATTTGTAATCAAATCCAACGAGCTCAAAGTCAGACCAATAATCTGAACAGAATTGTTTCATCACAATCCATCCCTTTGTGTGTGTATAAATCGAATATCGCAGGCTAGAATCGATGTCATCCGAAATATACTAGGATTGTTACCTTTGCAAAAATTCGACTACCCCAGCTTTTCTGTTATAGTCACGATCAAGCTGACACAGTGATATGTAACTTTTGCTAATAAAGGCAGGAGAAAAACAAGCTAGAAGAACTAAAAGCTGACACAGAATATTATAAGTATTAAAATAAATAAATAAATAAAACACTTTCAATAACAAATAGACATTAAAACAATATAGCTTAGGAATTAGTAATTTTTATAGTTTTTCAAATTTTCAATGGAGTTCCATTCAGTATTTTTATCATAAACCATTAGCAACCTACTTCATTAGGAATAATTAATCCAATTCTTAATAAACTTTGATAAGAATGGGTAGAAATCACATTTTTCATATTAATTTTGGTTTTAACAAAAATATAATGTTCCCTATGAATTTAAAATACAAAAGTGGGTATACAACACAACTCTATTCTGGAAAACAGCGGGGATACAAATTGAAGTAGATATTAAAAAACAAAATTCTAATTTATTGAAATTACTCAATTTTCAAATGGTCGCATATGAATTGCATAGATTAAAAACTATTTGGTATACAATTCTTAGACATCAATTTTATTTCTCATAGTAATACTTGTGTTACTTATAATAATGAAATATTTTCAAATGAATTCAATCTGAAAACGTATTAGCTATCAGTAAATTTAGTTTACAACATTTCAATATAAATTTATCTCAGATAGTTTAATAAACTCACATTATATGTCACAATAAATTTCATAAATAATTTAACTTACCAACAAAAATTAATATAACTTTTGTATGTATCGCAAAGGTTTTGTAATTAAACAATCGTGCATCAATAGGTAAAACAATTTAAACATTATTAAAATCATTTTCTACTAAGGTCAACATAAAAAAAAATATTTCTACTTACTTTTTATTTTGTTATATAAGTTATTATAAATAGTTATTTATGTATATACATATGTTAGATCACAGTACGACTGATCACAAAATTTTATAAACTTGTGAGGAAATAGGAAACACTTTTTTTGTTAGGATATAAAAAGCTGAATTTCCTTGGATTTTTCCCTTTTCCTCTCATGTATAACTATATGGTGTGGGACTATTATTTTTGTCTTTCCTATTTATTTGCTTAGTAGTATAGAACACCCTAATAGTGGTATATAATTTCTCATTCTATCAATCTCTTGTAATGCTTCATTATTAAAAGATAGTATAATGTTACATTTACATACGCATCTATCTTTAAGTAATAGATCTCTAGTTATGGTAAAATTGGCTCAAAGTTCTGGATTGGAAGCGTATATTCTTCCGGTTTGATTTCGATCGTGACATTGCACTTTTTGTTGTTGTTGTTGTTGTTGTTGTTGTTGTCGTGAGTAGAGAAGGCTTTAGTTGAGATGGCTCGCTTGGGCGGGAGCCAATAGGAAAGCCGGATTTGCTACCCCCACCCCTTTCCAAGATGGTGGCGCCCATAAGCGCGGGAACAAAATGGCGGCGCCCATAAGCGCGGGAACAAGATGGCAGCGCCCATTTGGCGGGAACAATATGGCGTCTCGCTCTAGTATCCTAACCTAAGAAAAGGTGTTGTATGTGTATGAAGGTTAGATGTGGGGGCGAGGTCGCCCTAGGGGTTGTTTTAAATAATATATAAAATTGCCAAAAAAACGATCGGTTAGATCAAATGACCAGCGTTTCAAATAGTCAGCCATATGTGCGGGAAGCGGCCTATCACATTGCAGGCGCTCGGTAGGCTTACGTCTGACGGACACCCAACACACGGACGCGCTGCGAGTCGGGCTTGAGGTAAAGCCGCCTAGGAGCCAGACCTTAGGTAAAGCTACCACTGAGGCAGACCTTCGGTAAAGTAACCGCGGAGTCGTGCTCGAGGTAAAGCCACCCAGGACATAGGAATAGTCTATACGGAGCATGGTCTCAGGTAAAAGCCATCCCGAAGACCTACAACCCATAGGTAAAGTAACCCTGGAATCTTACATTAAGTGGGGGGGGGGTGGTTATCAAATGAAATTACCAAAAATGATCGGTTAGATCAAACGACCAACGTTCCAACAAAACACTAATTTTAACCGACCAACAATTATACACCGAGTGCAAATAGTCAACAAGTTGAATCGACCAATCACATTGCAGGGGCCCGGTGGGCTTACGCAATACAACGCAAACGGTCGCAGTAAGACGTGAAGGCCCATATACCGTGTTAAACCAATATATATGATAGCCCACATAATGTGTTAAACAAATACGCATGCAAGCCTACATACATACTATGCTAGGCCAACATACATGGGCCTACTATGTCTGTAAACACAGGCCAAAACCTTTATGACCTGAGCTATTTTCACCTCTTCTATCAGGTTGATCCTGGCAACCGTATAATATGGGAGGTACTATAGGGTACATCTACCAACGCATAACCTATCAAGCCCACGTAAAGATTTAATATATTTGATGACGTATCCGCGTTCGAGCGACTCTATGCAGGTATTAGGCCAACCCTAACTAGAGGGGCAAAGGGTTATGATTGCCAAACTCAAAATTGTCTATGCTACAAATTAATAAACAATGCGACAAAGCCTTATCGTTTGAGGGAATACGCTTGACCGTGTGCTTGACATGTGCAAACTTGCATAGATAACACAATTTCTTAATACCGCAATGGTAATCGGTGACCGCTATAGCAGGCATAAAAACCAGCTTGGCTGTGTCGTTGTGAATCTAGGCGCGTGTTTATGTTTTGATTACTGTATCAACTTACTATGTACTATTGGCATACCAAGGCCTACATATATATAATCAGAAATCAATGTAAATAATCAAATAGCCTCAATGGATATATCCTATAGCTGTAAATGTATCTAGATATAAAGGTATATATGGAGAAACACTAATAACGAGGCCTATCACAAAACGTGAATAAATATATGTTATAAAACGATGCTAAGCCAACATGCATGCTATCATACATAGGCGTATATACCGTGTTAAGCCAACATACGTGATAGCACACATAATGTGTTAAACAAATATGCATGTAAACCTGCATACATGCTAAGCTGACTTACATGAACCCCTAAATGTGCCTACTATGTCTGTAAACACAGGCCAAAACCTTTATGACCTGAGCTATTTTCACCTCTTCTATCAGGTTGATCCTGGCAACCGTATAATATGGGAAGTACTATAGGGTACATTTACCAATGCATAATCTATCACGCCCATGACGGTCAACAAATACTACAATATAATTTAAAAAAGTAACGCAACCTATATACATACAGTGCTAAGCCATCATTCAGGCATATATATACTATGTTAAACCAGCATGCAATATAATCTACATAGCCATATATACGCTGTTAAACCAATATGCAGGTTAACCTATATACATCCTGTATTAGGCCAATATCCCCGTTACCCACAAAGGCCTATATAATATGTTGAGCCGAGATGAATGATAGCTTATATAGTGTGTTAAACAAATATGCATGTAAACCTACATAAATAATATGTTAAGCCTACATACTGTGCTAAACAGATATGTGTGTAATCCTACATTAATACTATGCTAACCAGCATGGATGCTATCCTACATAAGCTTATATACTATGTTAAGCCAGTATACGTGGTTGCCCTTTATAGTGTGTTCAATAAATATGCGTGTAAACCAAATAAATACTATGGTAAGCCAACATGCATGCTATCATAGATAGGCGTATATACTATGTTAGGCCTACATACTGCGTTAAACAAACATGTGTGTAAGCCTGCATATATATTATGCTAAGAAGACATGGGCCTACAAGGTATAACACATTATATCCAGTGCATAGTTTAGCTAATGGTTATCACACACTATCCTACAAGCGGTCCACAAATTACCACATAATACCTGATACATAGCTTGGCTAATCATTAACACATAGTATGCCCCAACACATAATATCCGGTGCATAGCCTCGCTAAATAAGCATAAACTCCCCAAAATTGGCTTATCAATTATGTATGGTCTAGATATAGTCACACATGTCATTTCAAAAGTCAGCTGGAAAGAAACACTAGCCTGGTATATACTATGTTAAACCAGCATGCAATATACTCTAAATAGCCATATATACGCTGTTAAACAAATATGCGAGTAAACCTACATAAATACTACGCTAAGCCAATATCCATGCTATCATAGATAGGCGTATATACTATGTTAGGCCTACATACTGCGTGAAAACGAATCATCCCAACTATAGCTGGGTCTATGATCTTCCTCATCGCTGTCCGTATCAATGCCAGGCGGCCGGGAAGGTAAATCTCCTGGAGACGAGCCCATAGGTAGTAGTAGAGGCGAATAGGATGACGAATAGGTTAGTGAAGAATCTGAAAGCGCAGTGTACGCCTAGAAAAAAGAAACTAAATAAACCAAAACTCGATATACTCCGTGATCTAGGCTTCAGATAATTTGAACATGACGCTACCTCGTGTCTAAAATATGTATTAGGCGCTATTGAAAATAGACTACCACTCATTCAATATACTGTGTGATCTAAGGCAGTACATAATTTGAAAAAGGCCTGACAATAACATATAATATCTCGTATCCAAAATATATATTAAACGCTAATGAAAATAAACTACCAATCAATATAATCTATCATCTAGGCTTCAGATAATTTGAAAATGACGCTACCCCATGTCCAAAACAAGCCTCAACTTAAAAATATATATTAAGCGTTATTGAAAACAGACTACCATTCATTCAATATACTGTGTGATCTAAGCTTTACAAAAATTGAAAAAGACTTGACATTAACATATAATATCTCGTGTCCAAATTATATATTAAACGATAATGAAATACACTACCACTCATTCAATATAGCGTATGATCTAGGCATTACAAAAATTGAAAAATGAATTTTGAAAATATGCTCTCCTATAAATAAACACCCAATGTGTCATCTAGACTTAACATATTTTGAAAAAAGAATAGTTACTTACAATGCGTGTGTAGATAAGATGTTGTGACGTAGACGCCATCTCCCGTGAATGTATGACCTGCAGATTAACGGATCACAATAGTTGATCAAAGAATAGCTCTCCTCCTGGGTTGATTGTAGAAAGTCTTCAAAACTAAATAACGGGCTTAAACAGATATCGCACCAGTTATTAGTGTCTCGAATAAATTCGAAGCAGTCCACCTCGGTTGTAGAGTACGTGTAACCGGCTCTTGTGATGCCGAAACTATCTGCCTTGCGAAGCACCAAGTTACTCAAACACTCCCGGCAAATATTATTAGACAGACCTGTGTAGTGAAATCTAATAAATATGACAGATGTCTTCTCGTAGGCATACACAGTTACAGCGCCACGGTGGTTCTTCAACCATAACAATACTGAAAATTTTAAATTATTGAAATCTATAGATAAAGATTCAGATGTATCACAAGGCCTATAGTCTTTAAAAGATTTTATCAACGCTTGCTTTACAGATACAGGTAAGCCCAAACTGTCTATATCATGTCTGTTCTGTACGCATGCGCAGACCTCAATAGCGCATAGATTAAACAAAGACAGAGGCACTGTAAAATTTTAAAAATAATAAACATGCTGAAACGTTTTAAAGAATAATATTAATCTGTAATGGCCAAATTCACAGTTTGGCCGACATGTTTGATAACAGTTAAAAATTTGCCTATAATAGAGCTCAAATCTTCCGCTGTCAACGCCGTAGCGTATCGCTTGGGAAGAAAGACAGCGCGTCTGTCTTCATCATCTACCTGTAAGTCTACAAGTACGGCGTTACCATACTTTGCTTCGACAAAACGCGCATTTACAATTTTATAGGCTTTACCTATCTTTAGCCCTCGTATAGGCATAGAATCTACAGAATTTAAAGTTGAAAACTTTGTCGACACTGATGATGACATTTTACTACTTACTGGCAAACACACACAGATCACTCTAAACACATACTATGCAAAAGCACTATATCTCCACCTGTATATAATGTATTATACATAGCTGTGGAAGAGTCCATTTGAGAGGTGAGTGGACGAGTCCAAGCGAGTTGGACTGATCCATAATTACGTCACAACTACGACCGTTGATTACAGCACGGCGGGCGATGCCGTATGTAGAGGTAAACACATCGTATCCGATGAGAAGTTTAAATACAAGTTAACATATAATATAAAATGCACGGTCTGACTTGGGTTTAACAAACAGTATCCGATTGACTATGGTTTATCTCGTATTATCCGAGAGGTAGAGCCTTAGGCAAGGACATGCTCGACGCCAGGTCTCAGGTAAAGCCACTCTGGAATCAGGCCCTAGGTAAAGCTACCTTGGAGTCAGACCATAGGTAAAGCTACCTTTGAGGTATGCCCCAGGTAAAGCTACCTTGGAGTCAGGCCGTAGGTAAAGCTACCTTGGAGATAGGCCCTAGGTAAAGCCGTCCTGGAGTAGGGGCCTAGACAAAGTTATGCCTGAGGCCAGGTCCCAGGTAAAACCTCACTGGAATCAGACCATAGGTAAAGCAAGACCATAGGTAAAGCCGACCTGGAGTGGTAAAACAACTATCAATGCATGCCCAATCTCAATAGCTACGTAAAGGCAGAACTCCTTAAAGACAGCTACCACTTAACAATAGCTACGTAAAATCTGTTACCAACCCATGACCAAAGTATATAATTACCCCTATCAGCGAATGACCAACGGCAATAGCTACGTTTAGACATATACTAATGCCTGACCTAAGGCAATAGTTACGTAAAGTCAATGGATTTTACCTATCATCATAGCCCCGTGAAGACAGCTACAATATCATACCGTAGCACAATAGCTCCGTAAAAACATTCACGTGAAGACCTATGTTAGTGCATGAGCTAAGACAGGTGTTTCGTAAGGACATCTACCAATCCATAACCTATTACAATATCTCTGTACATGCTAGATGCCAGGATGATCCTATACTGTACCAGAGTATGTTGGAAGTGCTACCTTAGACATGCTAGATGCCATGATGATCCTCCTCCGTACCAGAGTATACTGGAAGGTCTACCCTAGACATTCTAGATGCCTAGGGTGATCTTCTTTATCACAGTATGCTGTATGTGCTAACTTAGGCATGCTAGATGCCAGGATGATCCTATACTGTACCTTAGACATGCTAGAGGCTCTGATGACACTCCTCTTTGTCATAGTATGCCTTGTAGATGAGATGACACGATCATCCTGTTTGAAATGAGAACCACATGATAACGACAGATCATAAGACATGACGCGAGTATGTAACTGGCCTTTACTGTATATCCTTGACCCTGAATTAACTTGTAGATGGAATGAGACGATACTCCTTCTAGGGGCAAAAGATGGATTTTATTCAAAATTTGTTGTAACGAGAAACTCATGACTAGCGTGAGAACATGATCATAGGCACAAGTATGTAACTGCCCTAAAGCTTTGCCCTGTAGATGGACTAGTGTTAAAGTAAGTATAGGTGGCAAACCTATACAGATGATCGTCCGTCATTTTGTTAGACGCCGTCTTGACCGACATTGTGTTTGACGTCATTGGCTGCGGTTATGTTGATATGTCCAGAGTGTGCTATCGCGGTCATAACAGTATTAATGTAAAGGTTTTAAACAAGCATTTATTTGTCGAACTCTGTGAGTATGATCTACACCTGCAATGAAACGTAATAATACTGTTTACTGACTTGTAGGCCTATGTATCGTATCATGCATATTGGGTTAATACAGGATGTGTGTAGATTTACAGGTATATTGACTTAGCACAATATGTAGGCCTATGTAGGTTAACAGCCATATATACTTAATACAGGTTTACATTCATCCTGGCTTAATACAGGGTGTAGACCTAATCAGGGTATGTCTTGCATATATCTTAATACAGGATGTATGTAGGTTTACATGGTAATTGGATTAACACGGTATGTGTTGCTATGTAGCTTTACGTACATATTGGCCTAATACCGGAGGAATGTAGGTTAACATGCATATTTTCTTAACACAGTATGTAGGGTAACATCCATATTGTCTTATTTCAGGAGGAAAGTAGCTTTACATCCATCCAGGCTTAACTCAGTATGCGGGGCTATGTAAGGTAAGGTGCATATCGGCTTAACACAGTATGTAGGGTAACATCCTTGTCTTATTTCAGGAGGAATGTAGGGTTATACGCTTATTAGCTTAACACAGGATGTAGAGTAACGCACATAATGGTTTAATACAGGATGTATACTATTGTGATTAGTAGCTGTTTTATCACTCCAGGTTGGCTTTACCTATGGTCTTGCTTTACCTATGGTCTGAATCCAGAGAGGCCTTATCTGAGACTTGGCCTTAAGCATAACTTTACCTAAGCCCCTACTCCAGGCTGGCTTTACCTATGGTCTCGCTTTACCTAAGGGCTGACTCCAAGCTGGCTTTACCTAAGGCATGGCATCAGGGTGGCTATACCTAAGACCTGATTCGACGGTGTCTTTACCTACGGCCTGACTCCAAGGTGGCTTTACCTGGGGCATACCTCAAAGGTAGCTTTACCTATGGTCTGACTCCAAGGTAGCTTTACCTAGGGCCTGATTCCAGAGTGGCTTTACCTGAGACCTGGCGTCGAGCATGTCCTTTCCTAAGGCTCTACCTCTCGGATAATACGAGATAAACCATAGTCAATCGGATACTGTTTGTTAAACCCAAGTCAGACCGTGCATTTTATATTATGTGTTAACTTGTATTTAAACTTCTCATCGGATACGATGTGTTTACCTCTACATACGGCATCGCCCGCCGTGCTGTAATCAACGGTCGTAGTTGTGACGTAATTATGGATCAGTCCAACTCGCTTGGACTCGTCCACTCACCTCTCAAATGGACTCTTCCACAGCTATGTATAATACATTATATACAGGTGGAGATATAGTGCTTTTGCATAGTATGTGTTTAGAGTGATCTGTGTGTGTTTGCCAGTAAGTAGTAAAATGTCATCATCAGTGTCGACAAAGTTTTCAACTTTAAATTCTGTAGATTCTATGCCTATACGAGGGCTAAAGATAGGTAAAGCCTATAAAATTGTAAATGCGCGTTTTGTCGAAGCAAAGTATGGTAACGCCGTACTTGTAGACTTACAGGTAGATGATGAAGACAGACGCGCTGTCTTTCTTCCCAAGCGATACGCTACGGCGTTGACAGCGGAAGATTTGAGCTCTATTATAGGCAAATTTTTAACTGTTATCAAACATGTCGGCCAAACTGTGAATTTGGCCATTACAGATTAATATTATTCTTTAAAACGTTTCAGCATGTTTATTATTTTTAAAATTTTACAGTGCCTCTGTCTTTGTTTAATCTATGCGCTATTGAGGTCTGCGCATGCGTACAGAACAGACATGATATAGACAGTTTGGGCTTACCTGTATCTGTAAAGCAAGCGTTGATAAAATCTTTTAAAGACTATAGGCCTTGTGATACATCTGAATCTTTATCTATAGATTTCAATAATTTAAAATTTTCAGTATTGTTATGGTTGAAGAACCACCGTGGCGCTGTAACTGTGTATGCCTATGAGAAGACATCTGTCATATTTATTAGATTTCACTACACAGGTCTGTCTAATAATATTTGCCGGGAGTGTTTGAGTAACTTGGTGCTTCGCAAGGCAGATAGTTTCGGCATCACAAGAGCCGGTTACACGTACTCTACAACCGAGGTGGACTGCTTCGAATTTATTCGAGACACTAATAACTGGTGCGATATCTGTTTAAGCCCGTTATTTAGTTTTGAAGACTTTCTACAATCAACCCAGGAGGAGAGCTATTCTTTGATCAACTATTGTGATCCGTTAATCTGCAGGTCATACATTCACGGGAGATGGCGTCTACGTCACAACATCTTATCTACACACGCATTGTAAGTAACTATTCTTTTTTCAAAATATGTTAAGTCTAGATGACACATTGGGTGTTTATTTATAGGAGAGCATATTTTCAAAATTCATTTTTCAATTTTTGTAATGCCTAGATCATACGCTATATTGAATGAGTGGTGGTGTATTTCATTATCGTTTAATATATAATTTGGACACGAGATATTATATGTTAATGTCAAGTCTTTTTCAATTTTTGTAAAGCTTAGATCACACAGTATATTGAATGAATGGTAGTCTGTTTTCAATAACGCTTAATATATATTTTTAAGTTGAGGCTTGTTTTGGACATGGGGTAGCGTCATTTTCAAATTATCTGAAGCCTAGATGATAGATTATATTGATTGGTAGTTTATTTTCATTAGCGTTTAATATATATTTTGGATACGAGATATTATATGTTATTGTCAGGCCTTTTTCAAATTATGTACTGCCTTAGATCACACAGTATATTGAATGAGTGGTAGTCTATTTTCAATAGCGCCTAATACATATTTTAGACACGAGGTAGCGTCATGTTCAAATTATCTGAAGCCTAGATCACGGAGTATATCGAGTTTTGGTTTATTTAGTTTCTTTTTTCTAGGCGTACACTGCGCTTTCAGATTCTTCACTAACCTATTCGTCATCCTATTCGCCTCTACTACTACCTATGGGCTCGTCTCCAGGAGATTTACCTTCCCGGCCGCCTGGCATTAATACGGACAGCAATGAGGAAGATCATAGACCCAGCTATAGTTGGGATGATTCGTTTTCACGCAGTATGTAGGCCTAACATAGTATATACGCCTATCTATGATAGCATGGATATTGGCTTAGCGTAGTATTTATGTAGGTTTACTCGCATATTTGTTTAACAGCGTATATATGGCTATTTAGAGTATATTGCATGCTGGTTTAACATAGTATATACCAGGCTAGTGTTTCTTTCCAGCTGACTTTTGAAATGACATGTGTGACTATATCTAGACCATACATAATTGATAAGCCAATTTTGGGGAGTTTATGCTTATTTAGCGAGGCTATGCACCGGATATTATGTGTTGGGGCATACTATGTGTTAATGATTAGCCAAGCTATGTATCAGGTATTATGTGGTAATTTGTGGACCGCTTGTAGGATAGTGTGTGATAACCATTAGCTAAACTATGCACTGGATATAATGTGTTATACCTTGTAGGCCCATGTCTTCTTAGCATAATATATATGCAGGCTTACACACATGTTTGTTTAACGCAGTATGTAGGCCTAACATAGTATATACGCCTATCTATGATAGCATGCATGTTGGCTTACCATAGTATTTATTTGGTTTACACGCATATTTATTGAACACACTATAAAGGGCAACCACGTATACTGGCTTAACATAGTATATAAGCTTATGTAGGATAGCATCCATGCTGGTTAGCATAGTATTAATGTAGGATTACACACATATCTGTTTAGCACAGTATGTAGGCTTAACATATTATTTATGTAGGTTTACATGCATATTTGTTTAACACACTATATAAGCTATCATTCATCTCGGCTTAACATATTATATAGGCCTTTGTGGGTAACGGGGATATTGGCCTAATACAGGATGTATATAGGTTAACCTGCATATTGGTTTAACAGCGTATATATGGCTATGTAGATTATATTGCATGCTGGTTTAACATAGTATATATATGCCTGAATGATGGCTTAGCACTGTATGTATATAGGTTGCGTTACTTTTTTAAATTATATTGTAGTATTTGTTGACCGTCATGGGCGTGATAGATTATGCATTGGTAAATGTACCCTATAGTACTTCCCATATTATACGGTTGCCAGGATCAACCTGATAGAAGAGGTGAAAATAGCTCAGGTCATAAAGGTTTTGGCCTGTGTTTACAGACATAGTAGGCACATTTAGGGGTTCATGTAAGTCAGCTTAGCATGTATGCAGGTTTACATGCATATTTGTTTAACACATTATGTGTGCTATCACGTATGTTGGCTTAACACGGTATATACGCCTATGTATGATAGCATGCATGTTGGCTTAGCATCGTTTTATAACATATATTTATTCACGTTTTGTGATAGGCCTCGTTATTAGTGTTTCTCCATATATACCTTTATATCTAGATACATTTACAGCTATAGGATATATCCATTGAGGCTATTTGATTATTTACATTGATTTCTGATTATATATATGTAGGCCTTGGTATGCCAATAGTACATAGTAAGTTGATACAGTAATCAAAACATAAACACGCGCCTAGATTCACAACGACACAGCCAAGCTGGTTTTTATGCCTGCTATAGCGGTCACCGATTACCATTGCGGTATTAAGAAATTGTGTTATCTATGCAAGTTTGCACATGTCAAGCACACGGTCAAGCGTATTCCCTCAAACGATAAGGCTTTGTCGCATTGTTTATTAATTTGTAGCATAGACAATTTTGAGTTTGGCAATCATAACCCTTTGCCCCTCTAGTTAGGGTTGGCCTAATACCTGCATAGAGTCGCTCGAACGCGGATACGTCATCAAATATATTAAATCTTTACGTGGGCTTGATAGGTTATGCGTTGGTAGATGTACCCTATAGTACCTCCCATATTATACGGTTGCCAGGATCAACCTGATAGAAGAGGTGAAAATAGCTCAGGTCATAAAGGTTTTGGCCTGTGTTTACAGACATAGTAGGCCCATGTATGTTGGCCTAGCATAGTATGTATGTAGGCTTGCATGCGTATTTGTTTAACACATTATGTGGGCTATCATATATATTGGTTTAACACGGTATATGGGCCTTCACGTCTTACTGCGACCGTTTGCGTTGTATTGCGTAAGCCCACCGGGCCCCTGCAATGTGATTGGTCGATTCAACTTGTTGACTATTTGCACTCGGTGTATAATTGTTGGTCGGTTAAAATTAGTGTTTTGTTGGAACGTTGGTCGTTTGATCTAACCGATCATTTTTGGTAATTTCATTTGATAACCACCCCCCCCCCACTTAATGTAAGATTCCAGGGTTACTTTACCTATGGGTTGTAGGTCTTCGGGATGGCTTTTACCTGAGACCATGCTCCGTATAGACTATTCCTATGTCCTGGGTGGCTTTACCTCGAGCACGACTCCGCGGTTACTTTACCGAAGGTCTGCCTCAGTGGTAGCTTTACCTAAGGTCTGGCTCCTAGGCGGCTTTACCTCAAGCCCGACTCGCAGCGCGTCCGTGTGTTGGGTGTCCGTCAGACGTAAGCCTACCGAGCGCCTGCAATGTGATAGGTCGCTTCCCGCACATATGGCTGACTATTTGAAACGCTGGTCATTTGATCTAACCGATCGTTTTTTTGGCAATTTTATATATTATTTAAAACCACCCCTAGGGCGACCTCGCCCCCACATCTAACCTTCATACACATACAACACCTTTTCTTAGGTTAGGACACTAGAGCCAGACGCCATATTGTTCCCGCCAAATGGGCGCTGCCATCTTGTACCCGCGCTTATGGGCGCCGCCATTTTGTTCTCGTACTTATGGGCGCCACCATCTTGGAAAGGGGTGGGGGTAGCAAATCCGGCTTTCCTATTGGCTCCCGCCCAAGCGAGCCATCTCAACTAAAGCCTTCTCTACTGTCGTGTGACAAGTGCAATAAAAACAATAAAAAAAAGAAAAAGAAGTGTTCAGAGAAAGACAGAGAGAGCACAGTTACACGGGTCCAAAGGCGTGGAGCACTGCACTGGCTACCTCTGCAGCTTTGTCCGTATAAAGGGTTTTCCTAGAACAGTTTGTGTCAATTTTAAATAGTGCTGCAATGATGGACGGGCAGTTGAAGAGATGATCGGGATCAAGCTGTATCCCTGGGCAGTGCCTAGATTCAGGGTATGTTCTTGATCCATCAGGCAAGATTTTCATGTCTTTGAGGTGCATTGTCCTCAGTCTGGCAATTGTTTTTGTTATTTCCCTGTCGAAGTTAAGCTCGGGAAGTGATGATTTTCTTTGGTTGTTATGGCAGAGCTTAACGTTTTGCAACGACATTTACGTCGGAAGATGTTGTAATCACGGGGGCTGGTTCGATGGTCCTCGCTTCCTTGGCCAGAGAATCGGCCTCTTCGTTCGGGGGAGCCTGTAACCCCTTGAGAGCGCGTCCCCAGGTAGCGGATAGGGGAATGCCTTCAATCGTTTACCATTGGGTGGTAGGAGTGAAATAAAATAGCTCCCGCGGACCAACAGGTAGAAATCCAACCTCTCGAGGCAATGGCACTCACCATGACTAGTGCAATGAACATATGTGATTGCACTTTATAAATATAATTAATGAACAAATATTCGAAAAAACTATTATTAACCAATCGTCATTCCCTACAGGTTTCAAAAAATGTATATAATTTTAATTGGATGTATAAAAATGTATTTGATTTTGATTGGATGAATAAAAAAGTGTTTTATTGAAACGATTTTACAAGTTATATATATATATATATATATATATATATATATATATATATAAGGAGAGTGTTGATAGTAGAAGGAATCAATTTTTTTTTAAATCAACTGATTTATAGGTTTATATTACTAAAACCGCTGTTTCTATGTATAATATATGAATTATCTTGGAATATTAGGTTCAGACCCAGTCTGATTATTACTAATATACCAATATGAATTTATCATAATACGAATATTACGTATTGCCAAGAGTATGTTCATACTATCTTTGAGAAATATATATTTCAATTAGAGATATATGCATCCCATTTGACCGAAAACTACTTTTAAAAAAATACAATAAGAAATACACATTCTAGAGACCGATTTTATAAAGTTATACATAAATTTAATACAAATTGAAGTCGCAACTGATTTCGTTCTTCAGCATTCTAAGTTTGCCGATTATGTTTATTACATGAGTTGTCGACTAGATTCACTCATTACATTGTACTCATATCACAGAGCAGCGCTGAAATGAAGGACTGCTGTTGAATTGGGTCATATTTGCATTAAACTGTATCTGATGGGAAATACAACACTTTTCAGTGGTGTGAAGGCTAATTGTTCATTGAAACAATTTATTTTAATTTCGGATGTTTTTAGAACTAACATAACCTAAATACGTGTCACAATATGCGCCTTGCCTGGAACTAACAATTGGGATAGAAACAGAAATGAAAATTTATTGAATTATAGTTACATTATATTTATGGTATGTTTATTGGTTACTAGTAGTTTAATTATTATATTTATTAAGTAAAATTAAGTGTAACACTCATTGCATACCTCTGGTGATGTACAATTCTATATTACCGATGAGCGCATCCCCTATTGGTTGATAAGGGTATGCTATCAGATAAAGAGTTCTGGGAAACTAAAAGAGCTATGGAAAAGGGTGGCTTTGATATGTATAGCTGCAAAAACATTTCCTATAAGAGATGGCCTGGTCACGAGTAAGCTTGAAAAATGTTCCTATAAGAATGCAAAACTTTAGTATTTAAAAAAGTCGAGATTCAGCTGTTTGGTGAGGTTTAGACAGTAGCAAAATAAATGTTATTGTATAATATATGCATGGCAGTGGAAAAGATAAGTGAACGCTTACGTCTAGTCTATCTGAAACTGGACAGTAAGGTAGGTATGGATAAGATATGTCTCTTCTTTTGGTTTTATGTTTCTTGTACAACGTACCACTTTCTATAACCATGCAGGGCTGAAACAGTGATGTCATTGTACTGTATTATGCCTTTTAATATTGGATACTTTTCCCATCGTACAAGCTTTTATTCTAGCTCTGAATCTAGAGCATACAATTCCAAGGCCATCTTAAGCAGTGTTGTGATTATATAATCTAATCCCTTAAGTTAATAATTTTATAATGTATTACAGACTTCCTCAATAACAACGTTGGGACTAGCTACTACTATTTAAGGAAACTACAAAATCCATATTCCTGCAAGAGAGGCATGGGCGGAGTATAGACCCAGACATGGTGAAACCTGGTTCACCCCAGGGTCTAAGATGAAGGAAGAAGTGGGAGCAGGATTTAGTGGACCGAGTCACCAAGACAGATTTTGTCATCGCCTGGAAAACTACAACTCTGTCTTCCAGGGGGAGGGGATCGCGATAAAACTATGTGCTGAGGAAATAATAGGGTCTGGTAGGAGGGGCAAGACCATCTGGATTTGCTCCGACAGTCAGGCAGCTCTGAAGGCTTAGGTAAGGCTAGTACCAGCTCTAGGCTGGTGGCTGAGACTATAGCTTCTCTAGCAGAGCTTAGTAAGTATAATTCACTCAACCTAACCTGGATTCCAAGACATTCTGGCTGGATAGGGAATAAGAGAGCTGACGCCTTAGCAAAACAAGGGTGTATAACTCAAGGACCGTTGCTGAGGGCAGTGGGAATGCTGCCTCAGGAAGAGCGCAAGAGGATCACGGCACATATAGACAGGTTGTGCAGGGAAGAATGGAATGCAACCTTGGGGTGTAACAAATCCAAGGTACTGTGGGGTTACTCAGGAGATTTGTGGGGTAAAGAACTACTCTCCTTAAGTATACATCAACTCAGAGCTACTGTAGAGCTGGTCACAGGCCATGGGAATTTGAGGGGGTTCCAATACAAAATTGGAAATTTTAGGTCCCCTGTGTGCAAGAGATGCGACGAGGACCAAGAGGAAAGCCCAATCCACGTACTCTGTAAGTGCCCTGCTTTGGGAGCTGTAAGGAGAAAGTTTTGTCTGGCCGGTATGTACACCAGAGGATATCAGAAGATTTAGCGTCAGGTGGGTACTTGATTTCTGAAAAACGTTGTAGGTATCCACTAAGCTAGTCCTGTGGTAGGGATGGGAAGAGAGTACAAAGGCTGTAGCTAAGTGCTCTACACCGATAAGGTCCCTCTGAGTTTTAGTAATAAATAATAATAAAATCTACGAATATTGGGAGTTAGCTGTACTATGTAATTTAGTGCAAACAATTTTCACATTAAAAATAGGAAAAAATTGCATCCCTTAGGTATCTACATACGTAAATTCAGTAATGCTTGTTTCTGTTTGTTGAACGTTGACACTTTTTCCATGTAATTTTGTTTGTAGGTGTCCAACACTAAACAAGTTCAGATTTGAGATGAAGTGACCTCCTAAGGGCACCTTTCGCTGACCAAGCAAAGCGAGAAAGTGGTTGAAGGTTTAGAATTCCCGTGTGATCGTATAATGCAATATACAATGGTATCGAATCAAGGGTACATTTCAATAAAGGGAAAGACTACGCAAACGTTTGGACAGTCCGAGACAAAATACAGTTACGGAGTGAGATTGTATCAATATTGATTTGGAAGTTTATAATATAGATTATATATTGTGATTTATATAAATTTTATCGTCCTTTACTCATTCTCAACTTAGATAGGTATGCGTTTTACAGTCTGTGTTAACAAACTATGAGATAAAAATATTTGTTACCCCCATTACGATTACCTCTAGTCTTATCTGCAAATATTATCAAACCTAATAAGAACATATCAGAAACTATTAATTTAATAATATAATACATGAAATTAACTGAATGGTTTTAGGCTACAAAACAAGTGTCATCCACTACAAAATTTGAAAAATGTACTTGAACTTAGGTGGATGAATAAAACCACTTGAGTTGTTGAATTGTACAATATATATGAATAGAGTCTGAGCTAATAGAAAAAATTGAATAAATAATACAAGGTATGGCATATATTTGTGCCTGTGTAGTTAAGTCAGTACTTGACTACGATACTAATAAATGTACTTAGTTTGATTCCCTGATATTCAAAAGACATTACTGCGTGTTTACAGCCTCGGGTCGACCATCCATTAAAAAGGAAGGCTTTGGGTCAAAACTATATTAATAATGGGCGGATTAAGCACAATATGACCACATTTACTTTGAATACATTATGCTCCAAGTAGATACGGCTCCATCCTGTCCCTCCTACGTAATGTCTCCATGGTACAAGTAAAAGCTTCCTCATTCTTATTTAAAATTTTATGAGACCTATTCTCAAAATCAATGCGTAAGTACTGATGGTTTGAATGATTTGACACTGAAAACATATTACTGTAAGAAGTAATAAAATAACGCGGGTAGCTATGTTTGCAAAACTTTGTAAGTCTAATGGTTTTAGGGAGACACTCTCTCTTTCCGTACGCAGCGTATTACAGAGTTAAAGTACGGAGCAAATCAATAAAGCCACCCGAGAGACGTGAATGATAGTCGAGTGCTAAATTTCCTTTTAAAGTAAAAAGTTCCTTCCTGCCCTTGGATTTAAATAATACTCCCTTTTGTCAGCTTTATAAAAACTTTCTACGAGTTGCTGAAAATGCGAATAAAGAAAATAGCCGTAGTTTATCACTTTAATGTGTGAATAAACTGGTCTTGAGTAACTTACGCCTATAAATACGGTATGTTATATTAGAGTATAAATATATATATATATATTTACAATTTGTATACTAACTGTAAATTTAAAGTTATCTTCATTAGGTTTTCTGAATTTCATAATATAATCTGTGTTATTTTTAAATGTCAAAAAATATACATTTTTGCAGTGAAAACTCTTATAACCTTATTGTATAGACATAAACATACAATTTCGCGTCAAGATAGTTTTCATCAGCTTACGCTATGAGTCACTTCAAAGTGAGTTAAATGAACGTATGAATCTATATATCAGCTTACTTATTGTTATACGTTATGCTGTAAAACAACTGTTTGAACACGTAGGCTATGCTACATTATTTAATAAACTTTGTTAAAATAAAAGGGTATAAAGTTTTGTTTAAGGATCGAAAGTAAATAATAATAATATATTTATATTTTGAATAATCTCAATACAATTAATTAAATGCAACGATAATTGTAAGTTACAACTTTTTTTTATACAATTGTTGAAAAGAAAACATTGTTAGAAACGTCTGATAACAAATGCCAAGGTGATTTCTTATTACACAAACTGAATGTTTTCCTCAATTCAAAATTTCCGTAGCTGTTGTTATACAAGTTTTTACTTCTGTCGGCACTCCCCCGAGTTATAATTTTGTTAAGATGTTTGTTACGAAAGAACTTATCAAAAATATCTATTTAGATAAACATGTTTTCAAGTAGATATGAATACGCATGTAATATTTTCGAAGTATTAAAAAAATATATTTGTTTGGAGAAAGATTCAGTCAATAGGCACATTCCAGAGATTTCAAACAGTAATAAACAAATAGGCTATTTTGTACCATTTTGTTCACCTAACCAATAACTAATCCTAGCCCTAACCGAGTCCTAATCCTAGATAGTCAGTGATGGTTTATTGAAGTAATTTTCTCGTGAATTTTAATTTATATGTAGGAAAAGTAGGCAATATTGAAATTTTAAGAGATTAATTATTTATTCAACAGATTACCACAGATATTAACCTAAACGATATAAATTCAATACAATTTACTAAGGAGATAGTAGACAATAATAATTTTGCGTACAATTTCTAAATAAGTGTAGTTTAAAAAATGTATTTAAGATGTATACATCACCTTGGAAAACCGGTTAATAAGTACAGAAATCTACCTGTATGTTATGTTAGACTAGAAAACAAATTAATAAAGTTTGAAAACTTGACACCGAAATTATATTTCAAATTTATAATAAAATATATTGTCTCTTCTCCAAAGGGTAGGGTTGCATTTTTGACTTGCTAATCTTTGGGTATTGATATAATTCCGATGAATCCAATTCTTAATTTCTCCATAACCTTATTTTTACAAATGTGTGTACGGGAAAGTATTACTCAATAAAGTGGGAACTCCCTTGTACATCCAACCAATGATTCCTCCCTGTCTCTTACACTAAAGGATTTTCAAGTCCCTGTTATATTTCTAAATAAAATTCATTATTTTTTCTCGAATCTACCATTGAACGCCAATAATCTTTGTTTCGCCTTAAATTAACGAAAATTGTATACACCCTATGAAAAGATATCATTGGCCTAGGTAATTGCGTAGCGTCCATTTTTAAAACTTTCGTTGTTAAATGATTGTGGATTAGGCTATAAAATATTTATTAAAGTTAATAGCAAACATGTGCTATTATTGATAACATTTTCAATATTTTCGCTTGACAAAATATCACAAACCAAGCTCGTTAGTTATAATGATCAAGTGCGCGGTGATGGTGCTTATTAAAATCTTCATTTGCTTGTAATATATCCATGATCGCAAGCTGTACTATTTTACGTCAACTTTCCTGGTTTTTCGATTCAATTGTTCTTTCTATTTTTGAAGTTTGTAAACTCAATTCTCTCTGTAGTAGTTTCTCGTCACACGCTTTAGATAAAAATGTTAATAATTATTGTATTCTTTAGAGGTTTGATATTTCTTAACAAATACATACAATTTATGTTGTAAAACAATTACATATTATTTTATTCCTGGACATATTTAAATTATATAATAAATTCGAAAAAAATATAGTTTTAAATATGTAAAACCTATATTTATTTTTATGTATAAATAAATACTATATATTACACTCGTATCATTTTGCTTTATTGGCTAATTTCATTTTGCAATAGCAAATGTGCACATATAGAAAGGAATAATACTTTTTAAGGTCACAATAACACTGGCAATCAATACTAGTAGACCAACCTCTAGTGAGCTACCTTCGTCTCACATGCACATGAGGCTAGTATCCCTACCGCGAGTGAAAGAAACGGGATTGATTGCCCATGTACCAAGCTTATAAGCTCTTTCCATAGAGAGTCAGGAGATAGTGAAATGAAACAGTACGGGAAGTGTGGCGCTAGGAGCAGAATGAAAATAGCTGACAAAAAAAAACCTGCCAGGAAAAATCTAGCGACAATCATGCAGAAAACCTTGTTAGGGAGGAGTATTACCTTACAAATAACTTGTTAGGGAGGAGTATTACCTTACAAATACCTGGTTAGGGAGGAGTATTACCTTACAAATACCTTGTTAGGGAGGAGTATTACCTTACAAATACCTTGTTAGGGAGGAGTATTGCCTTACAAATACCTTGTTAGGGAGGAGTATTACCTTACAAATACCTTGTTAGGGAGGAGTATTACCTTACAAATACCTTGTTAGGGAGGAGTATTACCTTACAAATACCTTGTTAGGAAGGAGTATTACCTTACAAATACCTTGTTAGGGAGGAGTATTACCTTACAAATAACTTGTTAGGGAGGAGTATTACCTTACAAATACCTGGTTAGGGAGGAGTATTACCTTACAAATACCTTGTTAGGGAGGAGTATTACCTTACAAATACCTTGTTAGGAAGGAGTATTACCTTACAAATACCTTGTTAGGGAGGAGTATTACCTTACAAATACCTTGTTAGGGAGGAGTATTACCTTACAAATACCTTGTTAGGGAGGAGTATTACCTTACAAATACCTTGTTAGGGAGGAGTATTACCTTACAAATACCTTGTTAGGGAGGAGTATTACCTTACAAATACCTTGTTAGGGAGGAGTATTACCTTACAAATACCTTGTTAGGGAGGAGTATTACCTTACAAATAACTTGTTAGGGAGGAGTATTACCTTACAAATACCTTGTTAGGGAGGAGTATTGCCTTACAAATACCTTGTTAGGGAGGAGTATTACCTTACAAATACCTTGTTAGGGAGGAGTATTACCTTACAAATACCTTGTTAGGGAGGAGTATTACCTTACAAATACCTTGTTAGGAAGGAGTATTACCTTACAAATACCTTGTTAGGGAGGAGTATTACCTTACAAATACCTTGTTAGGAAGGAGTATTACCTTACAAATACCTTGTTAGGGAGGAGTATTACCTTACAAATACCTTGTTAGGGAGGAGTATTACCTTACAAATACCTTGTTAGGGAGGAGTATTACCTTACAAATACCTTGTTAGGGAGGAGTATTGCCTTACAAATACCTGGTTAAGGAGAAGTATTACCTTACAAATACCTTGTTAACGTGTCTATGGCTGGAAGGGCATCCTCTTTTCTGCTGTGTACTCGAAACTGAAAAGGCATGCAATCAAAAATAGTACGTCCGTTGGGGCTAAGATGCGACCCTGGAGATGTTTACCTACATCACCTGTAACACAAATGTGAAGCAAAATGTATTAGTATGTATAATTTTATTATGGTTAGAGATAGGCGGTCAGTAAGGACAGCGTCAGTCTGTATGTGTTGTGGGTGGGGTCGTATCTACCCAGGGAGGAAATGAGTGTGGATGTTGTATGTGCATTAGCCTGTTTGTCGAAACTTGTTGCTAAGTTTTGGAGATGTTGTTTGGTGAAAGGCACTTTCAAGTCAGTGTGAAGCAGTATTAATCTTCATCATCTACGTGCCTTTGTGATTATTCGCAAAACCTTGTTTTGCAATAACTGGAGTCTGCGTGTGGGTGAGCTGGTCCCAGATGGGTGAAGTGTACGTGAGTATGCTGCGCAATATAGATACGCATATAGTAGTGGCCGCCCGTAGTTTAAGTGGGGTTGTTTTGTTAAGCATAGGATATGGTTGTGTTAGTCTAATTGTTGCTTTCTTTAACGTGTTGGTAATGTGAAGGTCCCGAGTCAGACATCTGTCGAGTATGACTCCCAGATATTTGACGTGGTTCCCTCAGTGAATGTCCTCGCCTAGTAATTTTAGTGGTTTATTTGGTTTGTGTATCCTACATCTCGTGAGAAGCAGAGCCTGGAACTTGGTCACGCTCATCCTAACTCTCCAGTAGCTCAGCCATGATTTCTGGTATTGTAAGGTGGTCCTGTAAATTTGAGTGTATTACATGTGGTTCCCATGACTAAGCGGATAGCGAGATGTCATCTGCAAATATGGCCCCTTGTGTGTTGAGTGTTGTCGGTATGTCGTTGATGTAGATGTTGAACAATACGGGTTCAATATTTGAGCCCTGAGAAACTCCGGCCCATATAGTAAGTAGTGTAGATCGAGCTTGGACTACATCAACCCTAAACTTACTCCTGGACAGGTATGAGGTAACTAAAATTGCAAGCCCATCTGGAAGCCCTATGTCGTAGTTTCACTAAGAACCCGTTGTGCCAGGTCCAGTCTAAGGCCTTTCAAAGGTCTAGGAGAACTATCTCAGTCAAGCTGTAATTGTTGAAACCCTTGGTGGCATGCTCCTCCACTCTCATCAGTTGAAGCATGGCCTAGTGTTTGTCTTAAAGTTTAATTGCTCTGGCCTCGGTATGTAGTGTGTGTGGATATGCTTTTTGATACGTTTGAGCAGGATTTTTTCAAAAACCTTGCCCATCGTACTCAAACAGGTTTATCGTTCTGTATGAGTATGGTTTGATGTGATCTTTCCCCGGTTTTGGGGGAAAACAAAGACTTTTGCCTTCTTCCAAGTGTCCGGGAAGGGTTGTGTTCGGAGTATAGCACTGTAGATGTTTGAGAGGTAAGTGATCACTTTCTCAGTGAGGTTTTTTAACGTTGTGTTGGTGATAGTGTCTGGTTATACTGTCTAGGTATACTTTGCTGTTTCTAAGTCTACTTTAGCTGTAACGGCTGCATCAGCTGGTTGGTCGTTTGGTTGGAACGTGCTCTCAAGCGTGTCATGTAAATAAGTTAACTTTGCCGACCGGGACGCCCGATACGGGGCGATGAGTGGGGGATAGCGCAACGATTCTGGCGTGAAGTATTTAACCATTGGTCAGATGGGTGTGTCTGTTGTGTTTAAGGTCACCGATTCCGCTTGAAAGCCTTCGACTTTGTACTGAATTAGTTCCCACCTAACTTGCCTCTTAAGGCGGTTAAGAGTTGTGTGCGGAACGCATCTGTTTACCCCGTTTTGCAATGCCAAGCAGATCCTATTTCGCCGTGTGATTAGCTGTAGTATGAGCTTTGGTATGTGTAAATAGTGTCTGGGCTGACATTTAACTGGTACCACGTTAGTAATCGCAGTACGTATTGCCGTCGTAAGGCTACCGACAGCTTTTTCAATGTCCAGTGGTGGGTCGATATTTATGAAGGCAGTCCAGCTGTGACCGGAATAACTTTCAGTCAGCCAGTCTGTAGCTCAGCACCTTCTTTAGCTCTCTAAGAGCAGGACTTCCAAAAACCAACATTATCACGGGGTAGTGATTTGAATTCAGATCTCTATCGACGTGAAGTTGAGTCACCTCAACTAGTGTCACCACTAGCAGACCTTTCGCAATAGCTATATCCAAAATGTCTTCCGTGTGGAATGTGGTGTGGTGTGTTGTTTCAGGAGGGGCCAGAAGTATAGCTGTTGTGTTTTGTAAAAAGGTTTGGAGTTGTCGGCCTCCTGTGTTTGTAGACTTACAGCCCCAGTATGTGTGTTTAGAATTAAAGTCCCCGTAGATTATTACCGTACTAGAGTTCTGTAGAAGGACTTCTAAATCGCCAGTATAATAAACGAACCCGGGAGTTTGTACGCTGATACAAGTGTTGTGGTGCTACCGTTGAACTCAAGCCGAACAGCTGTTTCTTCAATGCATGTGAGTGTAGGCAAAAACCATTAAAAATGTCTATTGCGTTTATCTAGTATTATACCCGTACCGCCGCGGCTTCTAGTTGTCCTATCACTGCGGTAAACTTTAAAATTTGGCATTGCCAATTTATCGGGGGGTGGCTTAGGTGTATTTCTGTAATAAGCGCTGTTTATAAGCGCAGTTTCTTTGCACATAGCTAAGAAGCTCTAGTTTTTTATATTTTACGCCGTTAGCATTCTATATCAGGGCCGGTAAACTATCCATGTTTGACTGAAAAGACGTTACTGGATAAAGGAAGTCGGGAATTCTGAAAAGATTTTGGGGGGTGAGGACAAGGTCTTAACAATGGAAAGACCCAGTTCATCCGTAAAGGCTTCCAGGTCAAAGCAGAGCTAATAACTCTTAGGATGGGTTCGCCCAGTCTATAGAAGCGGGCGAGCTAGTTGTGGTCAAGGATGAGTTAACGGATGCTGCAGTAGCCACCTGGGGCTCCGGCTGGGGTTTAAGGGTCATATTGGCCTCTGTGGGAGCGCCGATTTGGGGATGGTTTATAGTAAAAGGTGCCATTTGTAGAGGCTTCCCAGAGATAGCCGTAGCAGATGTTTGGGCGTAGGAAATGGTCGGTGTTGTGTACCTTGTAGCAGGCACCTGTGTTTGTGTTTTGGCCGAAGGGGCCCGTTTTGGGGTTTTATCCCCGTAGCCCTTCTTTTTTACCTGGGCGTTCGATTTGGCGGCCTGCTTGTAAATGGCCCAGTCTCGATAGTTCGCGGTGTCTTTAGCCCCGCAGAGGATACACTTGAAATGGTTTTGATGCTTTATGCAGGTCTTAAAATCGTGGTCCTCGCCACATTAGCGTACCGAGGAGCGGCCTTAAAACAACTAGTTGTATGGCCTACCTCAGGCAGTAGAAACATTTCATAGGATCTGTGAGCTGCCTGTAGGCTTTCACTCATACCCACATGAAACAAATATTTGTCATCGCCATTGCTTCACGTGGGTATTTTTTGAACGCTAGCTCCACAAGGAACATGGCCAGAGACTCTTTAATAAGGTGCCCCTTCATTTGGCTCAATTTGAATACTTCTCCATACCCCTGATTTTAAGGTCGTTTCCGACACCCGCTGGTTCATCCACCTCTCGAATTACTACTTTAAATTTCCTAGCATTTTATGGTGGAATACGTTTTGGGGCACACCCTTTTTCAAAGTAAGGGTTGTATTTTGACTCCTTACTTAAGTCTATTATGCGATACTGATCTGGGTAAATCGTGATTACAGGGATTTTGGCCGCTGCCCCGGTAGTTTTTATGTGTGTAGCTGAATCGGTCTTTGGCGTGTCGGCGACCTTTTGTGAATATCTGTGGCCTAACTTTGCGGCAAAACAATAATGCAACCAGTCAGCTTTCACTGAGTTTTTATAAATCGTCCTACAATACGGATCTGACTTACGCATCAGATTTTCACTTCTTTCCAAAAAGTCATATTGAGAGAATATGATACTAACATTTTAGGCGGTCAGGCGGCATAGTACCTTGACGATGGAATCCTAAAGCTGATGCCAGGAGTTGTCAAATGTTAATATTTCCTCTACACCAATAGAAAATGGTGCCTACTTAAAAAAATGACCAACATAATAAAATTTGTTGAAATAATTTAAAAGTTAATATATAATTTCAACACAAAATTTGTTTATTAATGTAACTATAGAAATATTGGTTTTATAAATATTGGAAGTAAAATTAGGCTCACTATTTTTTTTTACATTACTTATATTCAGTGCATGTGTTGTAATATTTTACCCGTAGTATTGTATGCATAAACTTTCATCCAGGTGTACACAGACTGTGTCACATGTTACAAGGAAATATGGTTGTTTCCATCCGCAGAAATACTTATTGCTTCATAAAAACGTCTAGCTTTACCTCGTAGGTTGCGCCAGCTGGCCTAAACATTGGTGTGTTGGAGGTTGCCTAGCCGTGTAAAACAAGGGTGGATACGAAAAATATATTACGTCAACAATTTAATTACTTTAAATTAGTGTACAACATATAAGTTATATAGTTTTAATTCTATTACTTTAATAATCAATTTTACATTAGAGTATGACAATCCGAACTTTAAATTTTGTAAATATAAAAACCTTACTGAGACAGAACGTTATCAATCGCTCCGTGGCGACCTTCATCGCCCTTCTCTCTCATCAGAGATACATTTAAAAAATTTAAAGTTTAGATAGTCATAAACTAATGTAAAAGTGTATAATCAGTTTCACCGAATGTAAAGGACTATGTAATTCAAGTGCTATTAATTTAGATTAACGTTTAGAAAATAGGTTATTGTAGCTGTATTTTTCATAGAGGAATGATAATCTAGATTGAAACAAATAATATACTTGTAGATACAAAATAATCTGTAAAGTTATATCTGATCTGGACCCTTCAAGTGGAGAAACTGGAGCAGGATATTTTTAAAATTATTTCAGGGCTCGGTAGCTGTGGGCCTCTGCTGCAACAATTTTGATGGTGAGGTTGTGGCCATAGGAGAAGCAGCATCATGCGTCATGCAACTTTTGCCGCGGCAGGTTGTATTCCTGATTGATTCACAATCAGCGATTTTGGCGGTTTTCTCTAATACACCAAGTGACTGCATGTTGACAGTGTCGTGCAGAGAAAAAAATGCAACTTTGCCAAGAGGCAGGCTTCAGAATTGCGCTCCAGTGGATTCCCAGCCACGTTGGCACAACAGGGAACGAAAAAGCTGACAACCTCACCAAGAGTGGGTGCCGCCTACCACAGCCACAAATCAAAATATCACTGGGCTCTGCTTACTTCAGGATTCACAAGAAAACATCACAAGAAAACTTGGCTGTTGGAAAGAGATGGAAAGAACTTTGCATGAACCCCATTCCTAAAGACCTGCCTCGACCTATCAGTGTTGCGCTGTTCCGTCTAACCACTGGACACGACTACCTTCAGGCGCACCTTCATCGCATTGGGCTGGCGGACACGGATCGGTGCCCTTTGTGCCAAACAGGAAAGATGGATGGAAACCACCTTCCTGCCTGCCCATAGCTCGAAGCATACAATAGCGACCCAGAAACCAGACTCTCCGAGCTCTACTGTTCTGCACGATGCCAAATGGTTGAGTTACCAAGGGCAGGTGTTGGATAAAGTAAGTAAGTAAGAATATCTCCTGATCTACATATATCTAACTGATAAGAATGGTTGTAGTAAAGCATAAACCTCCTATAAGACAAGGATCCGAGTGCAGGATTAGGGGGATATGCAGCATGGATATTTGAAAGAAACACTTCAAGGGAGAAGATAAAATGGAACACACAAATAGTAGGATGCCAGTGGTGAGTATTACCAGGTGCTCATATATATATAACACTGATGAGACGTAAGCTTAGAATATGGGCATCAGAGAAATATATTTTGTAACAATAAAATTATAAGTAACCATTTTGAATTAAAAGTTGTTGATAGTACACAAGTTTGATAAAGGTGCTGTTTATTATCGTGTACAGAATGAAGAAGGGATTATATAAATCCAGCAGCAATTTGTTAACACGAGTGTCTATCTCTTTATTTCAAATAAATTCAATGAAATCATTATAAAACAAACTAAATTCTTTAGTTGACCAATCGATGAACATAATATGTACAGTATATATATATATATATATATATATATATATATATATATATATATATATATATATATATATATATATATATTAAAAATGGTGTTACGTTTTTTTTATAAATATAAATGAATAAAAACATGTTCAGTAAATTGGTGTTTCTAATTTATATATTTTTCAAAGGTTTTCGCTAACTAATCACTTATTTTCAGAAAAATTGGAAACAGAATTTGTTTATGAAAATTAAATCATGAATCCTTTTTTAAAAAAATCCTATAAAAATCAAGTCTTACGTGGTTTGATTTTTAAAAAATATTTTGTCATATATTTTTCCTGAATATGTTGAAACATTTATTAGTAAAAATCTTTGAAAATATACAAATTAAATCAGTCAATTATTATACACGAAATATTTATATATATACATGTACTTATAGTAGCTCATGTTTCGTTCGGCTTTCAAGAATTGTTAGTTTATATATCTCCACATCAGTCACAATATAGCTTGATATCATAGAGAAACACGACTCTTAAAACTTTGATTTATTATATATAATAATATCTTAACGCCTAATAAATTACTAACTATGAAACGTACTGAAATAAGTGCTTACGTATGAAAGAAGTACTTATGGTTATATTATTACATCATACGCAAGTTATAAATCAATCCTTCAACGTGTAGCTTGACAGTATAGTAATATCTCACTTTGGGAAGGAATGATAATGGCATACATATGTTGCTTAGAAACGGTAGATTAAGCAAATGCATTGTTGCAATGTTACATTTTAATAAGTCGTTTATAATAAGTCCCTTTATAATTATTATTTCCTTCTCGGCAAATTAATTAGCAGTTTAAATTTCTTAATAAATAGAAAAATAACTTTGTTCACAAACTGCACCATCCAGTTACTTATCCCCCCTTAATATAACAGTATAAATCAAACAGGCTCAGTTTAGTGATTGTTTTTCTTAAACTATTTTCAAAAAAAAAATGGAAGATAAAGGTCAGTTGTTTGATGATTAGTATTTAATTTCGTGATACACATAGCCTAAGACAACTTTAGTTTTAGAATAAAACTAAGAAAACGTTTCTCAATAACAAAAGCTTGTTTTCTTTAACGAACCATTCAGATAATATTATCTACCATCGCAAAGGAACTTCGGCAACAATTAAACCCAATTATTTCGGAGGTTTACTTTACATAGATAGGAAATGTGTTTAAATGATTTTATTCTAAAATTCCTTTTTTTGAAAAAAAATGTTTTTAAATATTTATATGTTTGCTAATTTTCTAGCCACTCTCTGTACAGTTATTTTAAGAAATTCTATAAAACTGTCTCTAATTGGCTTCACCTGGTAGCAACTGTGTAAATCTCTTCATCTGGTATCAACCATCTAAATCTCATCAACTAGTAGCAACTGTCTAAATCTCTTCAACTGGTAGCAACTGTCTAAATCTCTTTAACTGTTAGCAACTGTCTAAATCTCTTCACCTGGTTGCAACTGTCTAAAGCTCCTCAACCGGTATCAACTGTCTAAATCTCTTCAACTGTTAGCAACTGTCTAAATCTCTGCAGCTGCTAGCAACTGTCTAAATCTCTTCACCTGGTAGCAACTGTCTAGATCTCTTCACCTGGTAGCAACTGCCTAAATCTCCTCAACTGTTATCAAGCGTCTAAAACAGTTTAACTGGTAGCCACTGTCTAAATCTCTTCAACTGTTATCAAGCGTCTAAAACAGTTTAACCGGTATCAACTGTCTAAATCTCTTCAACTGGTATCAACAGTCTGAATATCTTCGACTGTTAGCAACTGTCTAAATCTCTTCAACTGTTATTAACTGTCTAAACCTCTTCAACTGGTAGCCATTGTCTGAAGCTCTTCAACTGGTAGCAACTGTCTAAATCTCTTCACCTGGTAGCAACTGTCTAAATCTCTTCACCTGGTAGCAACTGTTTAAATCTCTTCAACAGATAGCAACTGTCTAAATATCTTCGACTGTTAGCAACTGTCTAAATCTCTTCACCTGGTAGCAACTGTTTAAATCTCTGCAACTAGTAGCAACTGTCTAAATCTCTTCACCTGGTAGCAACTGTCTAAATCTCTTCACCTTAAATCTAAGGTTTATTAACGTTAATAACACGTAATACAAACTAAATTGTTACAAATATTACAAAAATATAAATATAGAAATTACAACAATATTTTTAGCTTAAGAAATAAACCAAATTGTTATGAAAATTTAAAAAAATATAAGTATAAAAGGCACAGAAATATAATTAGGCTAAGAAATAATAAAACACAAAAACATATGCGAGAAAATATGGTAATTGCAATATTTTGAATTTGTTGACGTGTCCTCCAAGATTTATTTGATAAATGCATACTCAACACAACGTCGGCTTTGAAAGGAAAAATTACAGAAGCGAGAAAACCAGATAGCATTTTTATCAATAACTGATTTGCCCCGTGAGTCACTAAGCAGCTGTTCCAACTGTAACTTTGAAACTCTGGTCAAAGCTCAGTTTTAGCCACCTATTCATGGTTTTATAGATAAAGCATCTAAGAGATTCGAAAAACGCTGTCATTGTAGGCAATGCGTGGTACGACTAGGAAAAGAAAGGAACACTATGCCATTTTCTTCGGCGAATTCTAAACTTTTCCACAGAATTCCAATGTGAAACATGGCCATCTAGAATCGTAAGTATTTTACCCTTTAGTTTTCTTGGCACAAAACCAAATATAAAAATGTCTTAGGATGACGTAGGTTGATTTCTTCGACATGAAAATGTTTGAACCGGGTGGCATTCCATCCTCCCATTTTTGTTTCTTATTCTATATTTCATGAGACACAGGAGGAAAAATTACTCCCTTGGCGTTGTAACAGTCACCGTTTCCACACGCTCTGATGACGATCTAGAGACAACTACTTTGGAGCCTTCTTGTGCAATAACTTCCTCTGCTCGACAATTAGGCTGTAGGCCTACTCGTAGATTAAGTAAATTTAAATAATTGTTGAGGACACGCGCCCACTCGAAGTTAAAACAGCAGAAGTCCGGGTATGGCCATCTCTCCTCGGAAACGATTGGCCATCTCTCCTATTTGTCGAGGAGAGTTGGCAACCTTAGCAGTTCCCGCCTACGATAACGTATGGGTATTATTTGAGGCTATGAATGTTCTTTACTTGTGACATCAGATATTGCCACAAAATTCGAAAATACATACGAAAGCAATGTTGAAGTCTACATACTTTAATACAGATAATAATTTTATAATTATAATTATAAAGGTACACGTAAACTTTTTTTTCACTACAACCTGAACTATTAACGAAAATTTTACAAAAACCTTTACGGGACGTTATTACTGTACACTGTAAACAGTGACTGAGTTACAGCGATGTTCGGCATCAGATCACGGAACTACGTCTTGTGGCCATCTCTACTCGACTTACCCTCTATATAAATACAGCTTACATACAATAAAATCATAGGAGCTAAGTACTTTTGCGTATAAATATATATGTTCATTATTGTAATTGGTAATTTACATTACAGTATTTTTTTTTATTTATAACAATATTATTACGTTTAACAAATGAATAAACAGTGTTTAAAAGTGATTCATGTTTTATATTGTATATTTTAATAATATCAATTGTTTAAATTTACAGATTTGTATATTAAATTCTTCTACGACAAAGTACTTGAATATTCTAAATATTATAAACTCAGAAACAAGATTATATTTAAGGGTAGATAAATATTTAAGGGTTGATATAAATACTCTACATTTGACGAGTCAGGCAAACCCAACCCACCTATATTACTGACAGCAGCTGCAAGCTACGAGGTAAAGTATGCATGCAACATTATTTATTTCTGTTTTGCATAGTTAATTAAACGAACATTATCTGTTCCCGTGTAAAACCTGATAACATTTGCCAAGTTTTTGCGGACATATCGTACATGTAATTATTTCATGCTTTGAAGAAAATGGTTTCAGCTTACTGTTGCAATATATTCAGAATTATAATCTGTATGTGCATTGTATCCAGGTTTCAAGTACAGACGTTACTACTAAGGTTTTTTTATAACATTATTTAACTACTTATCTAGAGAAAAATGGTTACATCTGTTTTACCTTTAGAAATATTCAAAGCTCTCTTTTTTGCTTCGTCATCTTTCAATAATGTTTACTTTTTAATTAATTTAGCCTAATAGTGAGGAGCCCCTTAAGTTAATAAAATGTTTATTACTTGTCAAACTATTGCAACGAAATGGAAGTCATCTAAAGTAAGGGCTATACAAGTAGTCTGATATTTTATTACACTTAGGCTTAATACGTACATGAACATTACCAAGAAAGTGCGTGAATGAGATATCTTAAATTAAATTGTCTACCTTTTTAAGTTTAAGAAATACAGATCTGCCTCCGCAAGCTATGAGTTTAACAATATATTTAAATAGGTACAATTTTGGATATGTTAGGTTGGTAATTTACAATAACTACTCAATAATTACAACAATATTGTTTCCCATTTATATATATATGTTTAAAATATATAATAATATTCTACTTTCTTCCATTTTAAAACTAATTCCTGTAATTCGAAATTATTTTATAAATTTTAAAATTATATGAAAACAATTGTTTCATTTATAAAAGTAAATTGTTGAATATAAATAAAAAGTACATCCCATTCCATAACTTATAATATAAATGAATGTAAATACAGAATCAATTTAGTAAAATTATAAAATTTACTGCTAGTTGTTTTATCTATAATACAATTTAGCATACTTCGACAGCTGCAATATTTCAAAGAATTGTAACTGATTTAATTAGAAATTGTAGTTAAATTTTCTAACATCCAATCTTTAACTATTTACAGAATGCTATTAAATGGTAAATAATCGCGAACGCAAATTGAATTATACGTTTTATCTTTCAGTACAGAGCCATGTACTACGCGCCACAAAAACATTCTTCTGCTCAAACATTTTCTCACGTTTCTGGTTACCCAGAGTTGCCTTCATTATGTCGCTTTAATTAAACTCATTAAGTGGAAAAGCTTTTCCGCTTCGTACCCACTCAGTTACTCCTTATTAGTGCACGCAACGTGAGCTAACTGTTGGAGGGTTAAAGTGAGTAAATGCTAAAAGCAGGTATCAAATTTTTTATTCCCCCTACTTCTGTTTTAAACAGTTAAATATTTTCCGATGAGATGAGCTGTTTTGATTTTAAATTCAGTGATAATGATAAATTTAAAGTATATGCATTTTTAGAAACGTAACTCAAAAGCACAGATATCGTATATTGATTACTAAAAATAGGAATCTGAAAATGTGCAGACACGCATTTCTGCCTCGTAACGTTTTTTAAATATTACCACCAAACATCCGATAAAACAAACGAAAATTAGTTATAAGTGTCCATGGTAGTCGTGGGATAGCAACACACAACAGCGAACCGTCTATAAACAGCTGTTTGTGACAAGCCTGTGTTTTCTGGTCCCTTTTAAAATAAGAAAATCAAGTTAAGAGCAGTAATAGTAGTGTCGACAATCACATCGAAACGTATGTTTAAGGTTTTAGACTGGTGACTGCGGACACGACTTCCGATCGGCCTGACGCTTCCTAAGGAAATCATACACCCCGAGGTAACCTTAGTCATTGTATAGACCCCCGCAACACGTATATATATATATATATATATATATATATATATATATATATATATGTATAATAAATTACAAATATTGCAAAAACAAGAATACTTTTAATGAATATATTTATTTAAAGCTTTTCGCCGATAAAATAGTATCAGCATCTTCAGGAAAATAATTGTCTAATAAAATATTTTTACAAAATTAAATCATATGTACTACAAAGAATCATATGTTTATAAGTATTGCACTTTATGTAAATTTTTCTATAACATCAATGACTTTATAAATAGTTTGGTGCCTTGATCTCACTTGAATTTGTTCATCAATTAATTTGTCTTTAACTTTATGTTTATAAATTTCCAATTTTACAAATATATTAATTTTTAAATCTTTTGCTTAATTCTTTTATTAGTTTTATATTTTCTATTTCAGGAAATTCATGCCCATCATTAATACAGTCAGTAGCTAAATTTGATTTGTATATGTTTGGTTTGATATAAGCGTTTAAATGTTCTTTGTATCTGTCTTTTAAAATCTCTTTTGTTTGCCCTACATATACTTTATTACAAGCTTGACATTTTATATTATATACACCATTTCATTCGTGCATATTATTTTGATTATTGTTGTTTATTCAAATGTTGTTTTTATGTTGTTGTTGTTTTATTGGCGAAAACCTTTGAATAATATATGGAAATAAAGTATTCTTGTTTTTGAAATATTTTTAATGTATTAAATATATTACAAGAAAACATCATTATATGTAATATATATATATATATATATATATATATATATATATATATATATATATATATATAGCGTCAACACCAGAGAAAGGGTATTTGTCGAAATGCATCTACTCTATCGCATCAATGTTTAAAACTTACATACCTAAAAGAGTAAACTGTTCTTTACTTAGAACTTTGTACAGTGATTAGAAGTTGTAAACTTGTATCTAGTTTATGGTTATGTATTCGTTTTATGTGTGATTGTATGCATGTGTGTTAGCAGCATTTTATTTTGTTTGTTTAATGAATTGTTCGAGTTTTACATCATTGGAGTTTGTTTATTAATTTTTTTCATTTTTATATTGTTCGCCTAACCACTCTTATATACTATGTGTTTAATGACTATTTTTCAACTTCGCTCTATCTTAAAGTTATTATTTTAAATGATTTTAAACTATGTACTCTTGATAAAAATAGAAAGAAAACAATTGTATTTATCGAAAAACAAAAAATAGAAGCTACACAAAATGAAACTTTTTCCAAGAGAGAAAAATTAAAACGGTTTTCATTTAACAAAATTGTTTTCAATATTCAATCGATTCTCAAACACTACAAATTATTATTATAATTATAAAATAATTTATTTCGTTGGTTAACGAAAGTTTTACAAACAAAAGAAATAAAACCATACTCACGACGTCAAAACTATAAAAATAGCAAATTGTAATAAATAAAAATATAAGCGCAATTAAGTAACTAGCAAAAATATCTGGCATAATAAACTTAAACCTAATCCTAATATAACATCAGTATAACATGTGACAGTTGTAGTATATTTCGTTATTTAAATACAAAATACTTCATAAACATAATTTTGTGTATTGATTCACATAATGTATTCTGTAATAATACCCTCTTAGAATTATGTGGGAATCGCAATGACATTAAAGATTTAAATAAAAGATATTGTGGTTAAGATATTACTCTTATTTAAAATTCTTAAAATAACATCAGTAATGCTCATATAGTACTAAAAGTAAATATAGACGGGAGGTTATCATAATTAGTACAATAAGGCCGACAGTTGTCAAAGATGAGAGGCAATACATACCCATATTTACAAAAAAACTTATTAATTTGTTTTGTCTAACACAAGGTTATAATATTTATCACTTCAAGTTTTAGTCAAGCCCATTTTGATTCGATATTGACTCTCAAAGCAAACAACCTTAGAGGTTGTCCAGTAATTTGCATTTCGTATAGTCCAAGGACAGGGATTTCTGTAAGGCTTTGTTCTCATCTGCATGTAACACAGACCACTTAAGTGGAAACCTGTCTTGGTTTAAACCACAGCTTACATCGCTTAGGTTATTACAGCTGCTAATCTGATTAGGTTAGGTCGAAACAAGGAGAGTACAAGATAGAGGGTTTTAGACCCTCTAATATAAATATTAAAATACAATCAAGAATATTTTGATGTTTTGAAATATAAATATTTCGTTTATATCATATATCTCACTCATATATAATAAAATTAATATTTTGCTTTATTTCTTATATAAAAACCAAAACAAATCAACAATATTATAGAGCTGCAGGAATGGCTCTGCGTAAATAATTTATATTAGATGATATTATAAATTTTTCCATTGATATAAATCGGTTGGTAGATATGTTTACCCCCATTGCTAGGTAATGCTAAGATGAATAAATATATATGCATTATGTTACGATTTAAAAATTACCTCAACTCGTATTGTCGCCGAGCCAGTGAGAATGTACATTGAACTGGAAATAATGTTAAGTAAAACTCATAGTTTTCAAAACAACTAATGAAACAGTTTTTGTAATTAGAATTAAATAACTACGCTTCGCTCGATTCTATGGAACGTCTCTTTATGGATAATGAAGAAAGACATTATATATTTATACACAGAAACGGGATGGTTTTAATATGATTCAGTTTTTGTTTATTTTAAAACGTCAGTGACATGTTGACAAATAATTTGCAAGCTCCTTTATGCTCAAGTGATACAAATAAAAATCATAGGACACCAGTATAGTGAAATATTAAACTTTTGCAATTAGGGTTAATTGTGTGATTTCCCGTAGGGTTTTACATCTGTTTATTTCTTAAATGAGAAGGGTTCGTATGTAATTGTTGGTAAAGAATTAGGCTTGAAACAGATAACTAACTAATTAACTATAGACGCGTCGTTATTCAGTTGGTATAAATGATAATAATTAACCTAACCGTCAATTATATTAACAATCTTTTTTCTGAATCAAAACTTGGGACTTTATACCCAATTACTCATACAATTGTAAACATTTTCCCGCAAACTTTCACTTTTTGGATTGATGATTAAATAATCATCCCACCTCAGCCTGGTGCCTTAAATAAATATTCACCACAGCCTGGTGCCTCTGTCGCCAGCTGTTTAGTTATGCCAGTTTACTCAATATTACTACAAGAAAATAATATAGCAAAAAGAGTATGTTATATTGGATTAGTTTATTTCAATAATTAGTACACACTATCTAGATAGAGATATAGTTTATACATTTACTCAGATACATTGGATATGAAAAAAGATTTAAAATTTTACCAATATCATCTTTTGATTTTTAAACCCTAATTTGCTTCCTAATCTAAAGTAGAAACCTATATTTATTATAACATTTACCTTCTCAGACTATACATTTTTTATGAAGTCAATGTTTTTAATATACATGGGAAATGTCTACCTTTACATTATAACATATATATATTATCTCTCATTGAAAACATTTTTTAAAATTTTAATTATTTGTATTGTCAAAATTTGTTTGGATCAATTCAATTAGGGTCGCGTGATATAATATTTTATGTAAATAATTTTATTATTTATTTAAAATATATTTAGAAATAAAGTCCACATAAATATAAAAAAACCTTTTTGTTACCAATGGTATGTGTTTTTTAAATATTTAATTAATTTTTTATACTTAAATACCTAGTTGTAGATTAAATTGAAATATCTGTTTGATTGAATATGTGAAAAAGGCTGGAATATTGGTGGTTTGAATTTATACTGTAAATAAGCAATATAACTTCGCCATCTTAGAACTTCAGTCAAATTTCTTTTGTGATTGAAATGTTCGTTCTTATTTTATCCTTTGGGAAATCATTTTGAGTGATCTTGGCGTAATTTCACTCCAATGCAAAGTTAAATCAACCTTGTGTTTGAGACGATGTTGTAGGTTTCATATTTATTTGCTAACAAAAAAAACAAGCGGATTTATATAGCGTAAAATTAAATTATGTAGTTTAACTCCATCAAAGAAATGAATTTGTTGGTCCCTAAGATGTCTCGCCTATTCCTCAGATTTCTAAGACGAAAACAATCAAGAAAGTAAGACCATCTGGTAAAGCAGTTTTGTTGACTGAATCACCATTCAAAAGGGAGTTAGAAATGCAAAACGCACTGCTAAGGTGAACATTAAAAACATAAAAATGTCTCTTCCACGAAACTAAACCATCGTGCAGGGGAGCTAATTTACGAAGTCTATTACAAAAGCTATACGGAAACAGAAAGCCACTTCATCTGATTCTTCAAATAATGCAATTAGCCTAAATGATAGTAATGATTTCAAATTTATGTCTGTGAATGGTCCTCCAGGTGATAAAGATTCTGAATGTCTTTTCTGCTGTGATCTCTTCAGGGAAGATACAAGTGGAGAACAATGGGTAAGTGCAAATAATGTATACAATGGAGTCATGTTGAATGTTGTGGAGTTGAGAATGACTTCTATGTTTGTAATTTTGTAAATAATGTAATTTTGTTAATGTTAATGTAAAAATCTCAATGATATTCCTCTTTAGGTAAACTTTTTGTTGAAGCATAATTTTCTAAAATTAATTTTATTACAACATATTTTTAAAAATAGATATGAGATAAATAAAGTTAGTGAATGGTAAAAAAAACATAATGCTATTTATTGTAAAGTTGCAAAAATTATTCAATATCCAAAAATCTTTTAAATATATGTAAAGCAAAATGGTATTCCACATGTGGCACACTTCCTCTATAGGTTGCTCCAATAATAATTTACACGCTTTAAAGTCGTATTTTTCTTTTTAATTATTTCATTCTGTTTCGGAAATTATTATAACTTTCAATTTCTGTGTGTATGCTACTTTTGATCACAACACTATGATTTGAATATATCTTACCCACAAATTAACTTTATTTTAAAGCAGTGTCTCATAGTCATTTTAGAGCATGACATACGCATAGTTTAAAGAAATATCTTATTAATTAAAATACATCCCAATTAATTAAAATTATTTCAATAGAATTGTTTCTCAAGACAGGAAGTACGTAGTGAAATACCATTTCCCGTAAACATAAACAGGGTGTGTTATTTACAAATTAAACAAGTTGTATTCGCTATCACTATGATGGAAACTTACCAAACTAAACTAAATTACAATAAATCCTATATAAGTGAAAGGTAATTTTTGTAATTATTTAAGATCTTTATTCCAATTAGAATCAATAGTGAAGTAAGTACTGTCTGAAATAATACGTAGGTAATATAACTGCTGACAATCCTTGAAATTTGAATATATTTGTAACGAAAATTTGGTATTCAACCAAAAATCTAAAAAACAATTACATTAGAAAATGTGTTTGTAGGTTAATTAACTGCAATGATTATTACGTGTAAAATGTCCTTAAATGTGTAGGAAACGAAGAAACCCCTTAGAGTTAGATGTAAAGTAAAGTCATTTAAAAGTTGGGATGAAATAGTTTACAAACTACATTCGGCAGAGCTTACTAGCTTTACTCGTTTTATAGTTGAATGTGTTAAAGGCAAAGTTGATAAAGTATTTAAACGGTAGAGTAAAACGTTACCGCCTTTAAAATAAAATTGCAGTGGAAGTACTGAGACCTTCTGGCCCGTCTGGTTTTGACACTTATAAAATCACAGGTATAATGTTATTAAACAATATTAGACCAAAATTTAGTTCTACATTTTTTTCACTAATAAATCAAGTTTTAATAATTTTTTCTGTAAACATTAAAAGATTAAAACACAAATAAAAACATACACAAAACTCACAAAATTAATCATTGATTTACTCGTACGCGTTTCAATGACCAAGTCATCACCATCAGTGAGTGTTACTACTACAAACTCTAACTCACAACGAGTTTGTAATAGTAACTCTCACTGATGATGTTGACTTGATCATTGAAACGAGAATAAGTAAACAAATGATTAATTTTTTGAGTTTTGTGTATGTTTTTATTTGCTTTTAACATAACCTCACAAGCTAAACTCAAAGAATATTTGTTTGATTAAAAGATTTTCTTGTAAGTTTTTATTAATTAAAAACTACAAAATTTGTAAGTAAGAATAATTTGTATATACTTATTTGAACATAATTAAATACATTTTTACTTTCTAATCTGAATAGTTTTTATTTATGTGTATAAACTCGCTATTATTTATTTAAACATTTGAAACCTGTAAAATTTGAATACATAAATTAATTTTATCAACTCTTGAAGATTTTCTTTCTTAAACTTTCATTCCTTTATTAATATTGTACGATTATTTTCTCATTTCAAACCTTGCTAATAGTTTCTTCTTTTACAAATTGTAAGAACCACAGTTTGATATTATTTTGGTTTCTTAGGTTTTTCCCATTAAATTTAGTTTCAACACCTTGACTGGATATGCCAACCCTAACCTATAGGGTTGTTTAAATGTTTTCACTAGAATTATTCGTCCTTTTATTCTATATTTAAACAACTTAAACAGCTTCGCAAACATAATGATCAAATAAAATAAATGTTAAACAGACTAAAAACATGTTTAGCAATAATAAACAGAACGGTCACATCCTGGTATTGGCAACACCCTAATCGTTATGCTCAACTAATACGCAATATAATACGCCGCCGTTATAATACATTATATCATATGTAGTCTAACTTATGGCAATAAAGGTTTTTTATTCATACGTGTTGATTATTTATTTTATTGGTTAGGTTAGTAATATTTGTTACACGATAATCAATATTGCCTACGATTCCTTATAATACCTATATAATGATATATTTATTGTAAATGAAATGATTAGACAGAGACATTTAAAATGATTTAACATTAGCTATAATTAACTTACGGCTAGTTCACATTACTGTACAAACATTACAACACTAACATTCACGCAAATCCCATCATTATAAAAACACTAACATTCGACCATATCACAATACCAATCAAACACTAATTCCCGCATATCAGATTACCATTAAAACATTAACAATTACGCATAATCCATCACCATTAAATACTAACATTTACTCAAATCCCATTACCACTAAAACACTAACATTCACACTTATTAGATCACCATTAAAACATTAATATTCACGCTTATTACACCACCATTAAAACAATAACATTCACGCTTATTACATCACCATTAAAACATTAACATTCACGCTTATTACATCACCATTAAAACATTAACATTCACGCTTATTACATCACCACTAAAACAATAACATTCACGCTTATTACATCACCACTAAAACATTAACATTCACGCTTATTACATCACCACTAAAACATTAACATTCACGCTTATTACATCACCACTAAAACATTAACATTAACGCTTATTACTTCACCACTAAAACATTAACATTCACGCTTATTACATCGCCACTAAAACATTAACATTCACACTTATTACATCACCACTAAAACAATAACATTCACGCTTATTACATCACCATTAAAACAATAACATTCACGCTTATTACATCACCATTAAAACATTAACATTCACGCTTATTACATCACCACTAAAACATTAACATTCACGCTTATTACATCACCATTAAAACATTAACATTCACGCTTATTACATCACCACTAAAACAATAACATTCACGCTTATTGCATCACCACTAAAACATTAACATTCACGCTTATTACATCACCATTAAAACAATAACATTCACGCTTATTACATCACCATTAAAACAATAACATTCACGCTTATTACATCACCATTAAAACATTAACATTCACGCTTATTACATCACCATTAAAACATCAACATTCACGCTTATTACATCACCACTAAAACATTAACATTCACGCTTATTACATCACCATTAAAACAATAACATTCACGCTTATCATATCAATTAAAATCTATCACTCACACAAATCACATTACCTTTAAAACACCAACATTCATCCATATCACATCAATTAAACTCTAACACTTACACATATTACATCATCATTAAAACGGGATCAAATATGGGGCGAGAATAATATTCGTATTTTAGTCCGGCAAATGGTATGGTTAACGTATTTCTTAACTTCAGAAAGGAGCAGAGGATAGAATTTTTAACTGACACTTGGGAAAACAAACACATAACCATGGTAACGCAAATGCAAAACCAATTGTTCATATCAATTTTATCCAAATAACAGATACCATTATATATGTATATAGAATTATCAACTAACGAAAGTGTGTAGAAACTATAAGAATATTTTGAAGGAATAAGATTTAATTTTAGGGAAGTGGATTATAAAATAAGATTAGACAGCAACATGTATTTACATATCTTTCAAGGTTATCGTATATTTGCCTATTTACATTAATATTTCTGATACCCCTAGATTGTAACCAGGTGTACTCAAAATGTCGATAAAATTGTTAAAAATTGACAATTTTATCGCTCATTATACAAATATAATTTTTCTTACAACAAAAAACTATCCCGGGCTTGTAAATCAAAGGTTCCTTTAGAGAAATCCATTTAAATGTCTGAAAGGGAAAGGAAACTAGATTAAGAGCACCGGAAATTAGGTGGAGTAAAGAAATTACCAACAAAATTTTGTCATTTTACTTTTTTTACTTCGCCCTGAAAAACCTCAAAAGCAATTATCGTAATTACTTAACAGAAAATTTCCAGAAATGTATGATTAGGGTCTTTAAATGTAATTGTTTTAAATTACAAACATAATAAACAATATTTTTGACTTGGTTTTCTCCCTACAAGGTAGAGATTCCTGATTTATTTTTCTATCTTAAAGAAACGTACGAATAACATAGATAATAAATACACAAAAACCTCTTAACCACAAACTTTCTTTATTTTACCCTTATGTACATTTCAGTTACAAAGTAAGCATCCTCAGAGGGATAACATACAAAGACTGCATAGAGTGTTTGTATGTTATCCCTCTGAGGATGGTTACTTTGTAACTGAAATGTACATAAGGGTAAAATAAAGAAGGTTTATGGTTAAGAGGTTTTTGTGTATTTATTATTAAATTCAACCACAGTATATTCCTAATAAATAGTAATAACATAGATGTTTATAAATTTTTATCCATTTTACTGAGTTTATATCCAAGTATTGTTCAAGAATCTAATTAAAAAACAAATATTTAGTCAAATATTTTGGTAAATTAAAAAAAGAAAGAAACAAACTCAATAAAATTAAATAACAACAATTGAATATGACATGGATATATCTCATGACATCTTATAAATAATGAGTAATTATATTATACATAGTGTAGACTTATTTTCAAATACCACAGCCAAAAAGAGACAGCAAAGGACTGTCTTACCTGTCCGCTTCTGTCCTGACGGAATGTAATGTGGCTAAAATTAACGTTGCTCATACAATATGAAGTAAAATCTAAATTAAATTTTGTAATAATAATTACGAAAGAAGTTTTTGTAGTAGTATATCTTGCTTTACAAATTTCATCTCACAATGTGGATGAATTAAATTTACGTCAGCAACATAAACGAAATTTTACAACATCGAGGATTAACATTAATATCTTTCCACAATTGAAGGGAAACAAACGCTAGAGGACCACTCGGTAACAACTCATAAAAACTACTAAATCTTACATTAAATACTTGCAGCTGTAACCTCCAATTGAAAATTTGTAGATTTAACCTCCGATGAGAGCTTTAATTAACAATTTACCTTCCACATCACAAAGAAACAGAAACATTTAATTCTGCATTACAATATAGTTATAAAGGATGCGGTTAGTTTAAAATCGGTTTGGAATAACCAAAACAAAAAATTGGTAAAATTCGAGTTAAAAAATAGCCTGATATATATATATATATATACCCGCATTAAATTCAATATCATTGAAAGACTGTGTATGAACAAATTTATGTATTATAAAGTTTCATATATTCTATGAGGTTTAGATATCTTGGAGTTTCATAGAAAACCAAGATCTATGTGACAGCAAGCGCTTATAACCTTTTAACAGGTCTACTTTATTCTAGTGAGTGTAATCGAAGCCTCTTTAGTAAATACTTCAGAATCTGAAGTAATAAATGGTTGGTATTCTGTTAAACAAGATCTTTGTGTCATAGATTAGGTACAAACGAGAGCGGTTGGGTGGACTACCTCCTCCCGTAAGACCCCTTTATGACGATCCAGGTAACCGGTTCTGTCTTGCGAATGGCATAAGTGTAAGGGAACGAAGAAATCATTTAGTATTGTCATAGAACCTAGGATTGAACAGGTTTTAAATTTACAGATTTATAATGTATTAAATGCAAGTAGAATACATATATCCTCGTAAAGAGACCTAGGAGAAGAATGCGTTATATTCCAAAGATAAGCGACAATGAGGATTACAATAAATAATAGTATTACATATAAAGTTATTTAAAAATCAATAAAAATAAGGTGTTTTAAAATTATGAAGTGAAATACTTTAGATATTGATTAAATACTAATATATTGAATGAAACATCATTTAGCCTCATGTTAGACACAATTGTAAGCCATGTTTTCAAAATTTTCACAACTTTTATGTACATTTTTCAAAAACACAGTTTTAATCATCAGAAAGTTAGATATATGAAAAAAAAAGTTATATAAATAATTGTAGCTAGAGTGTATAATTATTATGCTATTGTGTATCTATAGATTTTATTCTATATTGTAATGTGAATTTAAAAAATGTAAATTATTATATGGTGGTAAAGGTTATTCATCTTTTCCAAAAATCATTATAATATTGGAATTTTTATTTATAATAATAAAATATAAAATTTTCTAGTCTATATGTTACAACATAGCCCCTATTCATTGTACAAAATATCCAAGTGAACTAATTTTCGCTTCAACTTATTACAATTATCCAGGCAATTCTTTTGAATTTATAAAATTTTTAGTAACATTCTTAGAAA